>JASEVX010000006.1:91474385-91689570 GCA_031761405.1 Serripes groenlandicus | reverse complement strand
ACACAAACTAACAAGAGCACTGCGTACGGCACAGACGCTTGACTGATAGGGAGTTAACAGAAACAAGAGGGCCATGATGGCCCTTGAATCGCTCACCTGATTTTTTATTTTTTTTTCACTTTAGCTATATAAGCCTCGCCCCCTGGCAGCCATAGTTTCCGACCAATCAACTTGGCTTGAAGGAATCTGATAGAGGGTCAGCCAAGAAACATGTCTACAAAATTATTTGAAAATCGGCTGAACACTTTCGGAGAAGAAGATTTTTAAGTTTTCACTATAGCCATATAGGCAAAATAGCCCCGCCCTCTGGCGGCCATGTTTTTTTACCAATCAACATGGCTTAAAGGAATCTGATAGAGGGTCACCCAATGAACATTTCTACAAAATTATTTGAAAATCGGCCTCACACTTTCGGAGGAAAAGATTTTTTAAGTTTTCACTATAGCCATATAAGGCAAAATAGCCCCGCCCCCCCCTGGCGTCCATGTTTTTCGACCAATCAACATGGCTTGAAGGAATCTGATAGAGGGTCATCCAAGGAACATTTCTACAAAATTATTTGAAAATCTGCCTACCAGATTGGGAGAAGAAGAATTTTGAAGTTTTTTTCATTTCGTTGCCATGGAAACCAGATTTCTGCATGGATCTCAAAAATTTGAAGGAAATCTGGTGAGGTCATTGAGAGGATGCTTTCTGTGAAGTTTCATCCCAATTGACCCACTGGTTACTGAGGAGAAGAAGTTGACGCACAACGGACAAAAGGCGATCACAAATAACTCACCTTGAGCAAAATATTGAACAACTTATTATTTTTGTCAGATCTACACAAAATTGTCTCTGGGTCAAAATATCGAAATTTTAGTCTCAAAATCAGTTTAGATCTGTTTGACAATTTGGCTGCTATTTTATGGCTGCTAATCAAAGTAAACAATGAAACACGCTTGCAGATTATTGAACAGCCTTAGGCTATTACATTGTATACAGCTTTTAACACCTTTTAGGACAAACGGACACTACAGAAAACAATGACACAGACTAATTGAGTAAAAACATATATACTGTCTATGTTTTCTGTATGCTGTACAGTCATGTAAATTACTGTTTGGACTTCCAGACTAATGAAACGGATTATATGTGTAAATGGTCAGTCCGTTCCCGATTTTTTTTGTCCGGTTCCGGAACGCGAATTTCCGTATTAACGGAGAATAATTAAGCATAAAAAATCCGTTCCCTGAATTTTATATCCGGATCGCGAATTTTCCGGATTAACGGCGTCCGGTTTAACGAGGTTCGACTGTACATAAATCCAAATTGCACATATTTTAAATTATGTCTGCATAAGTTCAGTCTGACATATTTTTACATTTATATATTTATTAACAAATGTTTGTTATTGGACTGTAGTAACGAGATCAACTTACTAGTCTATTTGATGGTTCATGTTCAGTTATACTCTGATTCACACTAAAGGACATCCTCTTGCTTAGGGGCTGAAACCCGATTGGTTGCACATAATCTAAAATGTTCAGGGCTTCTTGGTGGTCCTTGCATTCATACTGAAAAATAAATAAGAGTATTTAACCCTTTCCCACATACGACAATTCTGCAGCAGACAACTTGTAAATATATAGAAACATTATGCAACATTATTTTCAAAATCAGGCTATTACTTTTGATGAGAAGATTCTTAACCCTTTCCCTCATATAGATGCTTTCTGACGCCTCTGCATCAGACGGCTTTTTGAAAACATAGTGACAAAAGAAGAAATTGCTCAAAACGAGAAATTTCTTCTTTTGCCACAATGTTTTACACTTTTAGTCATATTATCCATTCAATTATAGAGGTTTTCTATGTTTTGACAAAATGTGTTAAAAGTCATCTGCTGCAAAATTGTCGTATTAGGAAAAGGGTTAAAAACTGGAGGCCCATTTCCCCTTTTTTCTGATACTGCTGCAACCAAGGTTCTACATGGAATTAAATTATTTGAACAGTAAAATAAAACTTTTAACCTTTTCCCTCATACGACAATTTTGCAGCAGACGACTTTGGACATATTTTGTCAAAAACATAGAAAATCTCTATATTTTTTTTAATACAGGAAACTTAAGGAACATTCCTGTGAAATTATTTTGAAATTGGTCCATTGGTTAAGGAGGAGAAGATGAAAAGATGGAAAGACACACAGATGGACAGATGACAGACAATGAGTGATCACAATAGCTCTACCCGCACTTTGTGCTCAGATTAACTAAAAAGAAACTCTCAACTTACAAAGCATTTTGCAGCTAAATACCGGCAGTTCAAATTACTCTGAAAAAAGAAAGAAAAATCAACATGAATTACTGTGGATTCATACATCAGCGCATAGGTGATTGCACTAATTTACCATACTGTTTGTTTAAGAGGGTCTAAATTTTAAGTTTCATACTTTTTAGGTTTTTAAATTGGTGGCAGTGACTTTGTAACTACTTAACCCTTTCCCTCATACGGCAATTCTGCAGCAGACGACTTTGAACGTATTTTGTCAAAAAATAGAACATCTCCATAATTGAATGGATAACCTATGACAAAAAGTGGAAAACATTGTGGCAAAAGGAGAAATTGCACGTTTTGTGCAATTTCTCCTTTTGTCACTATGTTTTCAAAAAGTAGTCTGCTGCAGCGCCGTCAGAAAGCATCTATATGAGAGAAAGGGTTAAGCAAAATTTGAAAGTTAAAACAAACTCCATAGGAATCATAGTTTTTAATATTGATTAAAAACAGCTTATGGCAGATAAACTTTGTTGAATGTATATAAATACCGGTAGAAATTGTACCTCCCTAAATGTATATAAATAGTTAGAAATGGATCCTTCCTAAATGTATTAAAATACCGGTAGGTAGAAATTGTACATTAGTAAATGTATATATATATATATATATAAATTAATCCATTTACCTGTCCTAATATTTTTAATTTTATACAATCATTCTTTCATTTATAGAAAGTTTCACATGTATATTTTAATTAAATGTCTTCAAAGGTGTTTGCTGTAGATTACTAGTATGTGGGAAAGGGTTAAATAAAGTGGAAAACATTGCAGCAAATGGAGAAATTCCTCATCATGAGCAATTTCTTCTGCTGCCAAAATGTTTTCAAAATAAACTAGAAATATCACTGAAGGTGATGAATACCCCCAGCTGGTGCCTGACAATATACATATGTATGAGAAATTCAAGGGGCCATAACTCATTTAAAAATAATTCCAGTGTAACACGCCGACAATATGCACAACTAGGCTTGGTATCAATCATTCTTGTGAAGTTATATTGAATTCTGAAAAAGGGTTGCCGAGAGATAGTGTTCACAAGAAATGTCTATCTGAAGATCAACTATGTATGAGTAATTCAAGGGGCCATAACTGATTTAAAAATAATTCCAGTGCAACACGCCGACAATATGCACAAATAGGCTAGGTATCAATCATTCTTGTGAAGTTATATTGAATTCTGACCAAGGGTTGCTGAGAAATAGTGTTCACAGAAATGTCCAGACCAACGGACCGACAAACCAACCAACAAGGAACAAGCGTGACTCCTATATAGCCCCCATATACTATGTATCTGGGGGTATAATTATGTCTGCTACAGATGCCCTGAAAAGGTGTCTTTAAGTGGGACTGGGCTTTTAAATTAAATTTTCACTTACAGACGTTTTCCAGACTTTTACAATTTGCAGCATTTCTTTTGTATAAAAGTTGTCTACTGTAAATCTGCTTTATGTGGGAAAGGAAGGTTAAAAAGAGGGACTCACAGACTGAGAAACATAGCACACATACTAGAGCTCAAGATGAGATGTGTATTTCATGGTCTAAAATTACTGTCTGATCTTTCTACCCTATGTTATTTGCACACAAACAACATAGGGTTAACTTGATTTGCTGAAAATCGAAAGGGAGCTGATTAACTGGCCCAATCTACCATATGACATACCTTATGAAGCTTTCTGACCATCAATATATTTGCTGCCCTGTGATACTGCCCAGTATGGTACAGGGTTTGTGCGTACCAATAAATATCATCGACATCATCTGTAAGACAAGTGGTACATTTATTAGGGTTTAACCCCTTTCCCACATACAGCAATTCTGCAGCCGACAACTTTGAACACAATGATGCCAAAACATGGGAAATCTCTACAAATGACGGTATATTTACCCGATTTTTTTTCCACTTTACCCATATTTAAGGCAAAACAGCCCTGCCTCCTGACGGCCAGGTTTTTTACCAATAATCATGGCTGGAATGAATCTGAAAGAGGGTCATCCAACTTCATCCAAGGAACATTTCTACAAAAATCTGCCAGATTTTTTAAAAGTTTTGACTATATGCATATAACTTATAAGACAAAACAGCCCCGCCCCCTGGTGGCCATGTTTTTTGACCAATTAAAGTGGCTTGACAGAATCTGATTTCCACTAAAACCATATACGCCCCTGATGGCCATGTTTTTTTTTACCAATCAACATGGCTTGAAGGAATCTGATAGAGGGTCACCCAAGGAACATTTTGACAAAATTATTTGAAAATTTGCCTTACACTTCCGGAGGAAAAGATATTTTAAGTTTCCACTTTAGCCATATAAGGCAAAAAAGCCCCGTCCCCTGGCAGACATGTTTTTTAACCAACCAGTTTGGGAGAAGAAGAATTTTTTTTTTTTTCGTTTATTTGCCATGGAAACCAGAATTCTCCATGGATCCCCAAAAGTTGAAGGAATTTTAGTGAGGTCATTGAGAGGATGCTTTCTGTGAAGTTTCATCCAAATTAACCCACTGGTTACTGAGGAGAAGCTGTTTTGACGGATGACACACAACAGACAAAAGGCGATCACAATAACAAACCTTGAGCTAAAAAAGTGCTTTTTCAGTGATATGCCGGCTCTTATATCACGATTTGTCGTTCAGGTGTGTAGTAATTTTATATTGACCCATAGCCAATCAATCCTGTAATAAACACTGTGGTATGACACTTGTAAATAAACAAGGTCGTTCAGGCTTCATAGGCACTTGTTTTTATGCTCTCAGACACATTTAGAAGACGATTTTTTATCAATTGCAAAATAACCGCCATTTTCTGTTGCCAAATTAATAATTTATCGCCGCCTTCATAAAGTAATTGCCATTTTGCGACAATGGCGACCTACAGTGCATGCCCTGCATATTTATCAAAAAGCTATTAACATATTTGCTAGGTTAAGACTTTTGGATCAGAACTAATATCAAGTTTAATGCTGCAAGAGTCATTTCAAAATGTCTACATCAGCCTCAGGTTCAAGGTTAACCCCTTCCCACATTTATAAAGCAAATCTACAGCAGAAGACTTTGATAGTCCAAAATATAGAAAAACCTCTATAAATGATCGTATGGACATTGAAATTTGAATCGAGTTGAAATCATTGTGACAAATGGAGAAATTGCTCATTATGAGCAATTTCTCCATTTGCCACTATGATTTCAAAATTCATCTGCTTCAGAGGTGTCAGAAAGTGTCTACATAATTGTGGGAAAGGGTTAACAAATATCACCTTCTTCTGAACTAGATAATATTTCTACTTTTATCAACTGAGATGTTAACAGAATATGATATTTTAATAGTTGTCTGCTTATTGCCTTAAAAACAAATGTTGGAAAAAAAAATTGTAATGGTAAAAACTGAAATGAATAGTGGTGTCACAATTTACCGGTATATTGCAGTTTGCTGTTAAACTGTATTGTACCGCAATATGAAAGCATTATACCGGTATTTGACGATATTTCCTCAAAGTAAAAACTAGAACTATCACTGAAGATGATAAATACCCCCAAAACAGTACCTTGACCTACCCCATAACTTAATAAGTAAAAGGGCCATTACTCTGTAAGATAACATGCAATTGTAAGACCTTTAGGATATGCACATCTCCTCTTGATATAGAAGCTTCATGTAAAATGTTATTGAATTCCACCCAGTGGTTTGTAAGAAATAGGCCGGACAAAATATGGCTTCCGACCGACCAACAGCCAGAATCAGTGACACCTATATACCCCCTCTTCTTTGAAGGGGGTATGAAAAGGAGAACGAGAGAGAAAATTGCCGATCTTATTCATGGTCAGCTCAATGAAACCAAATTCCGGCAGCTTATTTGTCAATCTGTCGCCTTTCGAGTTTAAATATCATGTGTATCAAGCCTTTACGTGATGTTGATTAATCTATCTGTATCACAGACACCTGTCGAATTTGAAAACCCTGTGTATAAAGCATTAAAGTGATGTTGATCAAAATTTAACCATAATGGTTGAAAATAATGCCGTTTTCAAAATATTTGCGCAAAAAAAAAGGCAAAGAGTGAGATTAATTTCTTTCGTTTTTCACAATTTACAGTTAAAAGTTTCTAGTCATAAAAACTCAAGAGTTTTGTTTTATTATTTGCTGCAATACAAAAGTTTATGTATAAGTTAATAATATTTATGTTTAATCAGTATGTTATCTTCATTTTCACATTTTAGCAACATATTGTGGTACGTATTGCAATGCGATGATACAACATTGCACTATATTGTGGTACATCTCCATCGTATCGTGACACCCCTAGAAATGAAGAAGCTTATTTTTCATACAGAGTTAAGCAATTCCACCTTTTTCCACATTTTTTAAAAAACTTTTCTGTTTCACAATAAGGTGTCTGTAACTGTATCAGGGGAAGAGATAATTCATCTGTTTATTTGATTTTCTATAAATCAATTATTTCAAATTAACCTTTTACGACAATTTTTTTTAGACGCATTTATATTCCTCTGCAATGATGACTCTTAAAAACATATCTATTGGAAAAAGAAATAATGACTCATAATAAACCATTTCTCCATTTGTCAATAATGCGTTCAACTCTATAATCTATTCAACTATTGTTCTTTCATGATTTATATGAATAATAGAGATATTTTATATCTATGGCTTGGTGTTTCACAGTGATCTCCTGCAGAAATGTCATATACATGTGGGAAAGATTAATAAAAAAAAGTTACCTTTTGTTAAGGAAACAAGCTTATCAGCCCAGAATAATGCAGATTCGTAATGATGCTGAAATATTGAAAAGGTAAAATGAAAGCTTTCTTACAGATGGATTAAGAATATCACAAAATTGACAATCTGCGATGATTTGATAATAAATGAGAGAATAAATCTCGAAATTATTCCCACAAACATGTCCAGGTTAGGTGAACATCGGATGAAATATTTTTTTACTTAGAGAGCAGACATGGCTGTTTTTGACAATTTTAGGTAATTCAAGGTCTTAGGAACATATTAAATTTAGGCTAAAACATAATGCCAACAAACATGTTCATAACCGTCATGTGTGGCGAAGATCAAGGGATGTTGGAGATTTCGTCTAACTACCATTTCCTCTAACTGATACTATAGAGTAAACGGGGTAGAGATTTTGTCTAACTTATAAACAAGAAGGATTATTATGTCTTATGTGTAGTATATAGTTAGAAGTTAAATATTATAATTGTTTATAAGCTCAGTTAATAAATTTGACTTACCATTTATGTCCAATATATTCCAATGTGTTCTTATATTAATAAAATGTTGTTATTCATTGCAGAACAGTATAGAATATGATTTGTAACCTCCGTCCAGATGTACTGTACGAAACATGAAAAAACCCATATGTCTATATGATGTTTATATTTATTCTAATGTTATTTGTTATAACATTTACAATTATATAGTTTATTGCACTTAACTTAGATTATATAGTTTATTGCACTTTATTTCAATTAACTGTTTATCGACTTTGTGTAAATGATTGACAGCATATTTCTAATTGTGTTGTGTTGTGGTGTAATTAATTATTAAAAAATAAAGGTTTTCTATTAAATGGATAGATCTAATCGGCTTTAATCAAACATGTTTAATGCTAATTAAAAACAACTTGTGAAAACGGTAAGATTGATTATTTTCTCTCTCTCTCTTAATGTGTATCGAGTCGAAAGTCGTCTACCTTATTGTCCTGTACCCGTTATGTCGATATATATTAATATTAGAAATATTGTAAGAATCCTCGATTATTTTTAACGACTTCCCTTTTTCCTATAATGATTCAAGATGACTGACTGAATGTGATATAGTTATTCTATTCCCGTAATCTTGATTGAGCCGAATGCTTGGAAAATTATTCTCAGAAATTCTTCTTTTCCCGTGATGTTGATATATTAACTATTCTATTCCCGTAATTTTGATTGAGTTGAAAGCTTAGAAGAGGTATAATTCATGTAAGAAAAGGAGCCATCGTTAATTTTTAACGACTTCTATTTTTCTTCATTGAATTGACGAGTGACTGAACGTGATATAACTAATCTATTCCCGTAATATTTTGATTAATTTGAAAGAGGTATAATTCATGTAAGAAAAGGAGTCATTGTTAATTTTTAACGACTTCTATTTTTCTTCTTTGAATTGACGATTGACTGAACGTGATATAACTATTCTAATTTTTATTGAGTTGAAAGCTTGGAAAAGGTATAAGTCATGTAAGGAAAGGAGCCATCGATATAATTATTCTATTCCTGTAATCTTTGAATTTCCCATAAAATTTTGGGGAAATAAGTAAAAACATTTAGGACAAGTATTGAATTTACTGTAAATTATCAATGAAATTATAACAAATACATATTACAATTACGAATTAAAACCATAAAATGTTAAAACTAATTGAAATTGTTTGTTGTCATTTACTATAATCGGTAAATTAACACCTTACTATAACACCTTCAAATTGATATAGATTACATTGTACTATATACGATAAGTTAGACGAAATCTCTACCCCGTTTACTCTATAGTATCAGTTAGACGAAATCTCCAGAATCCAAGATTCTGCTGATTAATGAACTTGGCCTAGAAATTATGTCGCCAAACATGTTCAAGAAGTTTGATGAAGATCAAATGCGATCGATTTGTTAACATATTTATAATTTCTACAAATTTGTCTTAAACAAAGACGATTACTAAATGACAGACATAATCGAAATATTGATGTTACCAGATTTCTAGGTTACAAATGACCGGTTCCCATATGAATGATTTGGACTAGAGACTTTTATAAATACTTAATAGTATTCTTGAATTTCAAGTACATAAATGAGTTCACATATCACCCATCCCTGATATTTTCTTCTGTGGATTTATTACATGTGAAATGATTTATAAATGCTGTCAGTATAGGTAGAGGAAGAAACATTCTCCACCCACACAATGTGCATTAATAGGCTAACGTAAGTCCTACATTTGGCAAAACTTACATCTCAAACTCTAAATTGAATTTATCTCTTTATTCTAATTAAGCGACTTACTTTATCTATATAAGTTTTAATTCTCTCTCTCATCTTCCCAAAATGAAAACCCGAATTTTGTGGTTCTGACATTTCTTTTTCTCTGGTTACCGCCATGAGTAGGGTATGATTAAAAGAAATACGTACACTATTTCGGAAAAGGAATAATGTTCGATACATGCATTTGTTCGATTAACATCACGAAAAACTATACGCATGCGCGGGATTACGTATTAGAACTCCAAGCCTAGGCACGAGAACTGTTTGTGTCATATATACATATAATTCGGTCATCCAGTGGTTAACACACTGAAGTGTCTATCCAGACATCCGTGGTTCAAACTTGGATACGAGACACCTTTTAAACAGAGACCTTAAATGTTAGGTATCAGACTGCAGAGACGTGTATAACTATATGTATCTAGTGTGTTCGACCAGGGACAATATATACATATACACGGTCCCTGGTTCGACCGAATTAAAGGTCACATACTGATCTTTTCTAATACTGGTCTCCAGGAAAAGGCACCTCATGCTTGTGTGCTATACATCAAGCAAGATGTGAGTTTTTCCAGAAATGGCTAGGTTATCTCACCTGGAACTCCCTTGTATCTAACATTGTACATCTCGTGAACTTTTCTGCACATGTTAAATTATCTTCGACATACATACTGAAAGTCTACAATATACAAAAAATAGCATATGAAAAGCTTAAAAGTGTAAGATCAATCAGACCTCATTTGTTATACAAACACAGTAGACCTATATTACTGTTTCCGCATTCGACTGTCGACTTTATAGCAACGCGACAACTCGACATTACGCCTCTAATTTCAATTTGTCAAATGACTATTTGATCTCGATAAGTGGAAAAGTCGACATTTCTTATCGCTAGTATCGCGCCAATCAAAGGAGGAAAGGGGATTCTGTACTATATATGTACATGTACCTGGAAATGGACAAACTTCTCCTCATAAACTAGACTACATATGTATATAGATAGATCATCAACTAATCCGTGAACAACTCCGAAGTGCATAGACACTGATAAACAGCAACTAATATGTTAATAGGCAAAGCCTAGGTCGTGTGAAAGCAAGAACAACTAACTAAGCTGTATCATTAATAAATATAATTGGAAACAGATTGATATGATTGATTGATTGATTGACTTAAACGTAACATTATTTTCAATGGTATTTCACTTCACCTCACATTCCCCCCCCCCCCCCCCCCCCCCCTGACTTTCTAGAAAAAATACTTCACACAACAATCTCCCAAGGCAACTGGCTTCCTTTGCATGCTCTGGCTGAATGTGTAATCCTGAGACAAAGATTGAAACATTAATTTAACTTTGGCTTACCCTTTCGTTTTAACCTCAATATTGTCAATTTCATCTACTGCAGATTTGATGTATGTTGGAAAGAGTTAAGTTTAGCCCCTTCAGTCCAGGTAAAACAGAAAAGTCCTATGTCAGGGGGCGAAGGAGGGTCAAGCTATTTGCAGACGAAACAATAACATGCAGTGTTGACAATTGTTAGTTGGACCACGAGGAACTCCAAAGAACCACTGATCAATTAAGCGAATGGTCACCACACATATGGGAACTCGACTTTAACGCAAACAAATGCAAAAGACTCCGCATAGGGAAACAAGCACATTTTTGGAGACTATTTCATGAAGGATATGGACGTTGAAGAAGAAAGATAATATTGGTGTCATAGTTGGTAACAACTGAAATTATTCCATTCTTCGATCGAATCACAAATAAAAATTGCAAATAGAAGCCTTGGAATAATCTTTAGAAATTTTACAAAACTCCTACATCTTATAAATCATTAGTCAGATCACATCTGGAGAATGTGAGCACTGCAAGACAGCACTAAATAGCCAACGAGAGCGTCCAAAGACGAGTACCAAAATAAGCCTAATATCCAACATCCACTGCCGTCCTTATACCGAAAGAAACAAACACCTTGGTATCCCAACGTTAGAACACAGAGGACTCCGAGCCGATACGATACGATACTTACTTACTTGACTTAAGGGCGTAGACGTCTTAGGTCCATCGCACCCTCCATGACTTGTCCTCGCTAATCAGCTCGCTGGGACACCGTCCGCTCGGCTGTAGACAGGTGTCCTTGCTCATCTGAGTGATCAACCTCTTGGTTGGTTTATTTTGAATTACTATACAAATATAATGTGACATCTACGGGCTTGCCAGCTTTGTCTTAAATAACCTATGACTTATGTGCCAACTTCAGAAAATATTCTCTCAGATTCGAGAGGATCCGGTTTGAAAAAAATAAGTAGAAAACAATAAACATTGGGTGACTCTCTGCTACAGGTAGGGTTTCTTAGCTCAGCGTATTTTATGTTTAAAAAAACCTTGACAAAGACACTGTATGGCCTTATTTGGATTGCCATGTAAGGATATATATAATTGACTTTTAAAAAGAATTACATTTTTCTTTACCCACCTTCGAGTCGTTTTCCATTCTTAAGAATAACTGATTTTGAGATTCTGTCCGCTTTTACCCACTATTGCACTGCCTTCGAGATCTTAAACTTGTAAGGTTATTTCATATTTACCAAAGAATGTCCGAAGGAACACATTTGAAGTAATTCCTATATGCTTCCCTGCCAATCCCTCGAATCCGAGCTCGGCCAACATTCTTTCCAACGTTTGACAAAAGTCACTAAAACAAGTGCATTCGGGTTCGACCAATAGGTAACAGTCTATGTGAAAAAATAACAAATGTATTGAAAAGTCTGTTGTGTGGAGAATTGGTGTGGGAAATTCAGGAAACTCATGACTAGGTAATCTGGCCGCCGTGATATGACTTGAAAATCAAGTCTTTTCAACATGGACTATTAGCCCATTGGTGGCAGACGAATGCCGCTTGTCACAGTGACTTTCGTCAAACGTCGGAAAATATGTTGACCCGAGCTTTGTTTCGAACCGACAACCCTTGGATTGACAGCCCGTATCGCTACCGAATGAGTCTTTCAATGAACTTGGAATTTGCTGACGCTATGTTAGTTTTAAGGTTAAACGGACAACCTTTCTTAAACTCTTTCCCTCATACAGACTCTTTCAGGAGCCTTTGCAGCAGACAGCTTTTGTAAACACTGTGGCAAAGGTGAAATAGCTCATGATGAGCAATTTCACCATCTGTCACACTGTTTTCAAATGGAGATTTTTCACATTTTTGAAAAGATGTTTTCAAAGTTGTCTGCTGCAAATGTGTTGTACATGTATGTAGGAAAGGGTTAACGGTAAGTGAACAAATATCGTCCCCTGACTATACCACTTTGATTGTTTCATATGGCACACACTTATCACTATAACTCATTTCCGTTCACCCCTATTAAAGGAGATGGGTTATGTTTCTTACAAAAAGGAACTTGTTGCTTAAAATATGTTCCCTTTTTTAGTAGCTCGTCAGAACTGGGTCTAGATTGATACCCCATATACCTACTTTCTCACTGTTAGGGTCAAATTCCAAAAAATAACAAAAACTTCAAACTCAAAGACTTTTACTTCATCACATATGCATGCGCATAGTCTGTAAACCCAATTCCTTATATACAATGCAGTCAGCTAGAGACACGCAAGCGATTGGTGTTAAAATCAGGTTCTTCTTACGGACTATTTTACTGTTTGCAGCTTTTTATCAACAATAGTCGCGAATGAATATACCGCAATAGTTTGATGATAAAGAATTTAGTGTTGTTTAGTGTTCTTTCCTTGGGCCACAAGTACAGGTATTTTGTACCGTCGACACATTTCAGGTATTTAGTTGTATTAATACTGCATATAGTTAGTTTGTCATAGTTTATCATAGAAAATAGTTATAAAACTAAAAAAAAACAATTGTAGATCTATATCTGTTTAATAAATTATTTATTTGTCGATGTTAACCCCTTTTCACGTAGGACATGGGAACCCTTATACTTCCGCCTTGCGTTCAGTGAATCAATTTGGTAGCTAACGGTGTGTTACGGTTCGTACCATTGTTGAAGTAGCTGTTATTTGGTTGGTGGATTGGCAACAGTTAACTAAAGTGAAATCTCACTGAACGCGCTGCGCTGCTAACGAAGTTATTAGAAAACATTTCAAGGATAAATCAGTAATTTATGCTTATCCCTTTTCCACACGCATACCTATTTTGACGCATATTCAGCAAATGGCCTGTGAAAACATTTGGGCTTAATTAATGAACAATTTCTCTGATTGCCACATTTTTCATGTCTATTCAATGATTATTTATTCCTTATTTCTGCATAGAGTGCTTTAAAGTCCTCTGATGCTGATGTGTTGCAAGTTTTATCCACTATGTTATTAACTCAATATGCAAATATTAGCCCTACTACAATGTTTTGAGTCGGTAACGACGAGGGTTATCAATCCATTCCGTGAGTTAGAAACCCGGCTCGGGCATTGATTGTTTTCCCATCATTTACCCTTTCCCATATACTACATATCTACAGCAGACTACTTTGAATACATCTTAGCAAAAATATGAAAACTCTCTGTAAATAAAGTACACTTATTGAAAAGAGTTTAAACATTGTGGCAAAGGAGAAATTGCTATTTACGAGCATTTTCTCCATTTTTCACAATGTTTTCAAAAGTCGTCTGCTTAAAAGGCGTCTTTATGAAGAAAAGAGTTAACAAAATCCATTGCATTGAGATATTGTTACCCGGATATTGAGATATTGTTACTGGTGCGAGAAGGTTATGAAAGTAGTATAGTTCGGAAAGACGAGCAGAATTGAGGCAACGTTACGTCAACGGACATTGTGTAATCCTTTATTAGTTTGGGCAATCCCATCTTCGCAATCAGAGGGTAATTTGTCCGTTACATTATTATGGTAAATAAGAACTTATGGGAATGCTAATGTACGAAATAGCCTTGGCTAGCGAAGATGGGTCAATCCTGACGTTATCGGATACTACGTAATGTATCTCTTCAGTTCGGGCAACTGCATGACGTCATCGAGACACGGGTTGTCAATCCTTTCCTACTTTTTCAACGATGTTACACATGATGTTATAAAGTAAAGAATAGGTTGAGTTCAATTTTCAACAGTTATGTTTTAATGGATCTGACGACACCGCGTGAAAGGTCAGCTTGAATTGACCATATAGGTCAAAGTATACCAAATACATCCGCGGCCAGGTTGACTATAGCCAAATAGTCCTTGAAAAGAATCTGTGTTTGCTTTTATTTCATTTCTTTCTGTTTTCTTCTTCCGTTTAATAGACTCACCGTGGATTAAGATAACATGGGTTGAACTTCTCATAGATCCCATTCATAAATGAATTAACTAATACGTAAGATATTATACGAGTTATTGCCTTTTTGTCGAAGTTTTCAAACGAAGCTATGAAGTAAAATGTTGGTAAAGTCAAATTCTGGGACGGCATTATCTCATCACTATACATGTTTAGATTGCACGATGAACACCTTATCCGGGTGATATTACACGCGACCCATAAATCCTTACCACAATGTGTCTCCCTTCTCTTCAATGTTGTTAATTAACCTTTTCCCACGTACATTTATTTATTTACTTATTCATCCTCCTCATGGGAGATTTGTTAATATCATGATCAACTATAATAAATATATGCACACTATGATACAATACAAAGAAAAATACAGTTAGATCATATCGACATTACAAGTGTGATATTTAATAATTCAAGTACTGATTGTGATGTGTTTATATAACAGTATCAACATTACCTTTTTATTGCAATTTATATGGCATGCTTATACAGTGATTCTTACAAATGTGAATACACATCTGTAAAATTCACAGTTGTTCTGAAAAATGAAACGTTCGTCATGTCTTGCGCCTAGTAATGCACAGCAAAATCATCTTTTCCCAATCTGATTAGGTACATAGCATTGTCCCTTCCAAAAGTTTGTGATAGGCCTATATTGTTGAAGAAAACTGCTCTCTCACCAGGTTAAAATGGAAACATTCTGAAATAATATGCACATATTTGTTTAAGTAACGTTTTTTACAGAGTTACACAATGAACTGATTTGAACAGCTTTTTGATCCCAAATAGTTGAAATGAATTTTGCAAGAATATTATCTTTTTTCTCTGTTTGAAAATCAAACAACTGCTAGCATAATAGAAGAATTTATTTGTCTAAAAAAAGTCGAAATCTGTATGAGTTTCATATCATTCCTTAACTCACTGCCGTACAATACGGTGGGTTTTACCACATTATTGTATATGTTACACACTGTTAACGGGTTATAAGCTGGATTCCATACCCAATCATAGCATGATAATAATTGTTACCCTTTCTACACCGAAATAATATTTTGGAGTTACAGTTTTTACCAAAGCCTGCGTCCAATATCATACCTAAATGCGTAGCGGTCTCTACCCTTATGTTAGTTCTTCGTCCTAAAGGTAACTGCATCACCTGTCTTTTTCGATGTAGCCGAGGCCCAGTAGCAACGCGGGCTGTAAATCCAAGGGTTGGGATTTCTGCCCGCACGTGTATTCTGATAAATGTTCAATTGCATATGATGTCATCCCGTAGCAACAACAGCTATCGGGGATAATATTGGGGGGAAATAAGCACGTGTATGCATGTTTATTCCTCGTTGTCGCGCCCTTGACTAGGCTTCAATTGGATGTATACATCTGAGGTTTAGTTTTAAAAACGCGTAGTTACCGCAGAGTGCACCTCTCATTATTCGCGTGATTCGATTGAAATACCGCATTATCTCTGATGTTTCAGTTTTTGATTAGTCTGGTGTGATGCACAACGGAGCTCTATCATTTCTTTCTACAGTACTTTCCCGTTCTTAAAATCATCATCATCAACATCAGCGTCATCTTCCAATTCACAACGCATGAGGGTGAAGGGCACTTGCGGCTCTCCTAACTGATGGCTCCCCGATCACATTAAGTCCGATTATGTCTGAATCTTAAATTGATGATACCGATCACTGATAATACGAACTGATTGCGTAAGGTCTGATGACGTCACGTTGCCCCGATTATCCCCATATGTCCGGCTTATATTACTCATGATGTTTTCAAATCAGACGTATCTTCGAATGATCTTTTATCATTTAAATGATAACATTTGATCAGACAATAAACCCGAGTTTAAATAGTGAACATATGATTATTTCAACCAGCAAAGACTGGATGCATTATTACTAAACGGACGATAAAGGCAAGGGGGATACATGCGTGTTTGATTTTCTTTTCAGACGCAGTTCATGGTCCATTTATTAATGCTGGTGCAGCTCCAACCAAATACGTTTATTATTCTTATAACCTAAAGGAATACATCGTGTTCTAGATTATTTGGAATAACAATATTTGACACATACATATACAAGAATGGCCGAGGGAGAGTACAAAAACACATCAGAAGAATTACAGAATGAATGTGATGTCAATGCAGAATGCGATCCTTGTAAGGACGATGGCATCACGGTAACTGCTGAAGGTTTCTGTTTGGACTGCAACGATTATCTATGTAAACCATGTTACAGGAATCACAAGATACCAAGGCCATTAAAACATCACGTCCTTCAAGACAAATATGCCATGCCTCCCGTAAAGCCGACAGGAAAATGTGTACCTTGCCGGATTCACAAATCTGAGTTCGTGACTCAGTACTGCAAGACGCATGATGTAGTTGGTTGTGAAGTGTGTATGTTGCAAGGGCAAGGTCACTTAAAATGTGTTACAATAGATATTGGTCCTGCATTGGTCAAGAACGTTCGAGAGACATTAGAATTTAAGAGTTGCTTAGAATCAGTGACTGCATCTATTGAGGGATGTAAGAAGGACAAACACAAAATAGATGTTGTTAAGTCAAACATTGATCAGCATTATGCATCCACACAGAAAAGCATTACAAATGTTTTGATGGTCTTAAAAGAGAATGATATTCGACGAATAAATGCGTTATGGTGTACATCTGAAAGTCTAAAGAGGGAGCTTTTATCGGTCCAAACGGATAGCGCAACACAACTTCGCAGTGAAGAGTATTCATTCATCAACATGAAAACAGCAAAGATGATTGTACAAAAGACGAGAGAACACACTACTTTATTGAAACAGGAAACAAATCCAACCAACTTTGCTTTCATTGAGAATGCGTCAGCTATGAGCAGAAATGGATCGACGCATCTACTTTGGACATCCAATAACGATTACAGATTAATTCAAGTGAACCCTTTACAGAAGAAGAACACTTCTATGCAAGTACACGGGATAACAGGCCACAGTGATATGATATACGCGCTGGTGCGGTATAGTACGTCTAATATTACATATTGTAACATCATAACTGTTAACAGTTCCAATGGACTGGTGGAAGAAACAACATATTCGGCACTAAGCAGTCTGATTAAACCTTACATCTCTTACAGCAACGACGGGCTTTTTGTTGCAGGATACACGAATTTAAGCCAACAAGTAGTAACATTATACAGGAAATCCTCTGGTACAGGAGCGCTTTATAAAACCGATACTTTTCGGATGGGCATAGAAGGAAAGTTCGTTGGACAGTCAGTCATTTGCGATCCTGCTCGTACAGGGCCTGATGCCAGCACTTTCTCCTTTCAAACTGTCGGCGATACAGTACATAGTATAGAAATAGATAGCATGAACAGACATATAATATACCATGACTCCGATTCCGGGGCGTTTCTATCTTTTTCTCACAATACTTTGAAGCTTTATGACGAGGACAAGATGAAGTTACTCAGAGAGAAAGAAACGGGATTCGAAAATGAGATTCCAACAGTAGTGAAATATGCAGACAAATTCTATATTCTATGGAAAGGTAGAGGGGTGTTCGAATGCAATTCTAAAGATCTGTCAGACTGGTGTCAGATAATACAGATAACGGATTCCATCAACAAATGTCATTACATAGCTGTTAACGATTGCCATATCTGTTTGGCTCCTATTGGAGATGGACTTATTGCAGCGTTCAGAAAGCCGTAATATTTTATAATCTTGCAGTTATTTGACGAATTGTCCTTTGACTCGGAGTATTATAATATACAACTTGTATATAAGTATCCGTCCCTTGCACAACAAGCCATTAGTGTCTAGTTTAAATGACATGGCTCGAATAATAATGGGTAGAACTACTATCTGTAACTAGTTTAAATGACATGGCTCGAATAATAATGGGTAGAAATACTATCTGTAACTAGTTTAAATGCCATGGCTCGAATAATAATGGGTATAACTACTATCTGTAACTAGTTTAAATGACATGGCTCGAATAATAATGGGTAGAACTACTATCTGTAACTAGTTTAAATGACATGGTTCGAATAATAATGGGTAGAACTACTATCTGTAACTAGTTTAAATGACATGGCTCGAATAATAATGGGTAGAACTACTATCTGTAACTAGTTTAAATGACATGGCTCGAATAATAATGGGTAGAACTACTATCTGTAACTAGTTTAAATGACATGGCTCGAATAGTAATGGGTAGAACTACTATCTGTAACTAGTTTAAATGACATGGCTCGAATAATAATGGGTAGAACTACTATCTGTAACTAGTTTAAATGACATGGCTCGAATAATAATGGGTAGAACTACTATCTGTAACTAGTTTAAATGACATGGCTCGAATAATAATGGGTAGAACTACTATCTGTAACTAGTTTAAATGACATGGCTCGAATAATAATGGGTAGAACTACTATCTGTAACTAGTTTAAATGACATGGCTCGAATAATAATGGGTAGAACTACTATCTGTAACTAGTTTAAATGACATGGCTCGAATAATAATGGGTAGAACTACTATCTGTAACTAGTTTAAATGACATGGCTCGAATAGTAATGGGTAGAACTACTATCTGTAACTAGTTTAAATGACATGGCTCGAATAATAATGGGTAGAACTACTATCTGTAACTAGTTTAAATGACATGGCTCGAATAATAATGGGTAGAACTACTATCTGTAACTAGTTTAAATGACATGGCTCGAATAATAATGGGTAGAACTACTATCTGTAACTAGTTTAAATGACATGGCTCGAATAATAATGGGTAGAACTACTATTTGTAACTAGTTTAAATGACATGGCTCGAATAATAATGGGTAGTACTACTATCTGTAACTAGTTTAAATGACATGGCTCGAATAATAATGGTTAGAACTACTATCTGTAACTAGTTTAAATGACATGGCTCGAATAATAATGGGTAGAACTACTATCTTTGTCTAGTTTAACACACCATACTTCCACAACATTAAAATGATTCCTTTGTTAAACCAACCAAGGTGTATTTGCGACCAGTGTAGATTCAGAAGTTAATGTGCATCCAGGTAGTCTGAATTTGCACTGCTCGACAATTATTCACGGGCTGTTAATAACATTCTAATAATTATTGTAGACTGGGATTGAATAACATGGAATGTAATGGCTGATCTTAATCTATACTTTACACAAACTCCCTAAGGTTGGTTTTCTTTGAGCCTGACTCAAATGGGGATCAACTCCTTTATACACATGAGCTACGTCAGAAGAAAAGTTGATAGACTGGACTCGTGTTAACTCGAACATGTGATAATTCGGATGTATCGTTTAACTCGAACCTAATCCTGGAACGGACGCATTTCTCTTATGAAAACAGTGAAGCGGCAGTTCTGATTGTCCAGACGAGCAATCAGAACTATTGCAACACTGTTTTCTTGGTACGATTTTATCACTGAATTGTTTTCCTTATAAATATTTAAGTATAAATGAATTACGAAGCTGAACATACATAAATGAAGTTGGAATAAATCGAGGGATGAACACGTCGATAACTCCACGAACGTCTGAGTTTTCGTTTGAGAAGATTTGGGGAAACACTCATAAAATAAATTCCTTCTTTGTGACAAACGTGTCTCTACTTATACTTTGAAACAATGTCAAACTGCTAAAAATGATCAAATCAATCATTTCCAGTGCATCCTATACACATTTACAATGATTTTAAACTCAATGTCATGCATTATGCAAGAAAGAACTCACCCTGCACAAATGGTTACCGTCATTTTAGACGAAATCGGGTTGGGACGAAACAGGTTTGTCACGTGTCTCTACTTATACTTTCAAACAATGTCAAACTGCTAAAAATGATCAAATCAATCATTTCCAGTGCATCCTATACACATTTACAATGATTTTAAACTCAATGTCATGCATTATGCAAGAAAGAACTCACCCTTCACAAATGGTTACCGTCATTTTATCCGAAATCGGGTTGGGACGAAACAGGTTTGTCACGTGTCTCTACTTATACTTTCAAACAATGTCAAACTGCTAAAAATGATCAAATCAATCATTTTCAGTGCATCCTATACACATTTACAATGATTTTAAACTCAATGTCATGCATTATGCAAGAAAGAACTCACCCTTCACAAATGGTTACCGTCATTTTATCCGAAATCGGGTTGGGACGAAACAGGTTTGTCACGTGTCTCTACTTATACTTTCAAACAATGTTAAACTGCTAAAAATGATCAAATCAATCATTTTCAGTGCAGCCTATACACATTTACAATGATTTTAAACTCAATGTCATATAGTCAATGCATTCTGGTGATAGTATACACTCATTTCTATGCAAACAAAGTTTTTTTGGGACTATTTGGCTCTTGATCAACATGACCGCGGATGTATTTGGCGTAATTTGACCATTATACGAAAAAAAACCATGAATGGGTTTTTTCGCTTATGGTTAACGGGTGTGAGTTTTTTTTTTTTTTTTTTTTTTTTTTCAATAACCCATGAAGCTTTCTGAAATGAAACTGGCCAAATCCATGGGGGCCGCCATTTTGGGTATGTATAAAATGAGACGAGAAACACGGATTGAAAAAAAATTATTGTCGTCTTTTTAATAATTTTTTTTAAATCGATATTTTGGGTATGTATAAAATGGCACGAAAAAACACGGATTTTTAAAATTATTGTCGTCTTTTTTTTTTTTTTTTTTTTAAATCGATATTTAAGATCACTAAAGTGCTGTGTTTTGTGGGAATTAACATTTGTACGAAAAGTTAAAAATAAATGGAACTCGGATTGAAAAAGAATTATTGTCGTCTTTTTAATATTTTTTTTTAAATCGATATTTTGGGTATGTATAAAAATGACACGAAAAACACGGATTTTTTTAAATTATTGTCGTCTTTTTAATCTTTTTTTTTTAAAATCGACATTTAAGATCATTAAAGTGCTGTGTTTTGTGGGGATTAACATTTGTACGAAAAGTTAAAAATAAATGGAACTTTGTAAGAAATATGTTTTCCCGACAGCATTAGACTTCTACGCCCGAACCTAAATTTTGACTGTATCGTAGCCAAAGAAGGACGTGATGTCATTTCCGTAACACTTTATCTTGGCGTAACGTCAATGGAGCGACGTCGTTTCCCGCAAAAAAGTGGTATCAACATGAAATACCCCAAATTCCTATACATGAGCTATTTATCAAACATTGTGGCAAAAGGATAACTTTCTCATAAGGAGTAATTGTTCTTTTAGCGACAATCTTTCCCTAAATCGTCTGTTGCAAAGGCCCCATAAACCGTATCTAATAGGGAAAGGGTTTAGCAGAAATGTGACGCCTTACATCATTTCAGTCATATTGACTGGTTGAAAAAGGCAGTCGCCAGGTGGCATCAGCAAAGGGCTGATCTTTTTGCTTCTTTACCATAATGCAGGTGATCGATTAAGGATCATCTTGGCCATCATGTTTTAACCTCGTTCATTATAAATCTATTCCTTGATTTTTTGAAAGTCTTTACTTTATTATTTTCTGTTCGTAATAATAGACGACAGCAATACAAATTCCAAATATTTTTTGATAATGCACGAAACATGACATTAACATTAGTATTTTCTAGTCAATTACTTATAAATCCTTTTTTATGGCCAAAGTATGCTCTTTAATTTTTGTTTATAATTATCTTGCGTTTTTTCGTAAATAGGTAGCACCTATAGATATATTACGAAAAAAAACCATGAATGGGTTTTTTCGCTTATAGGTAACAGGTGTGAGATTTTTTTTTTTTTTTTTTTCAATACCCATGAAGGTTTCTGAAATGAAACTGGAAAAATTCAATGGGGGCCGCCATTTTGGATATGTTTAAAATGCGGCCGGTCCGACGTATAAACACAGTTTGAAAAATATTGTCGTCTAGTCTATCATTATTAATTCTAAATCGATGTTTAAGGTAATAAAAGAACTGCGTAATTTCGTGTGAACTAACAATTTTAAGAAAAAGCGAAAAATGCGTGGAAATGAGAATGAAATATTTTGTTCCAGTTTGTCAAAATAGTCGACTAGTACCGTACTAATCAAGGTGATCTAGACGCACGTCATTTACAGTAAAGCGCTTTACAGACACAACGAAAAATTGCCGTTTGAAGCCTTACATTTTACTGTATCCCGAATAATGACGACTTGAGACGTATCTGGTTAAATATTTAAATAGAAACAACTCCAATGTATCGTCTAAAGTGTTGGTAAGTAGGCCTAACATTATATTGTAGAGATGTCGGCAGTCTTCGCGAAAATCTTCAATCATGACTGTCGGACAACAAATTCTTCGAACTGACAAATATTCAAACACATTCTCATTTTCAACCATCTGATTATTTTTACAACCTGGACTACACTATATTTACATTACAGTTGGGAATTATGCAGTAAGATATAGTGGGATACATTTTAATTAAATCGTGGTACTGTGGCAAATATACAGTGTAGCGAATCCGACTTGTTATAGTTAACCAAAGTTGTGTCCCTTTGTTTAATTGGATCCATTTGTATAAACAAGTCGACAACAAAAAGGAAAAAATAATTCTGGTTAGTACTGGTTTAAATCGGTGTCACTAAACAGAGTCTGGTAGAGTCTGGTAGAGTCCGGTAGAGTCTGGTCGTCAAATATCCCATTATATCACTGTTTTGTTGTGTTTTTGTATTGAAATGAATGAATTAACGTGTTATTGTATCATATAAATAAAAATAAAAATGTATTTGCCTATTTCAGTTCATTTTCGAGTGAATATAGAAATATAATATGCGTGAACACGGACACTGGTAGAGTCTGGTCATTATTAAGCAATAAATACAAAGTTTTATACGATTTTTAAGTTATAAAAAGTTTAATTTGATTTATATGTGTCATATTATATATTTATTTCTTATATTATTTCAGCTGATAATCGGGGAAATAGTGGAAGATTGAGGATTTTTAACGATAACATTGTGTTTCGTAAATCAAAATGGCTGACGTGAAATTTCTGTTTATAATGCGGCAATATCGCACGTCCTGAACGAGTAATACACTAAATTCTCTCTATATTATGCGTCAACTAATTGATTAGGTGTGATCAACAGATTAGTGTTATAATTATATTATAACAATTATATTATAACAATACCAAGATAGTAAATGTATGAAAACTACTAGATTGGAATAATTGTATGTTTGATATGTCATTAACGTTAATTAAACCAAAAACTTAGAGAGCTATATATACTTACTTAAAAGTAATTCATATGAAATTAAAGAGAGTGTGTAGTTACTACATTCCGCAAAAAATAGAATCAAACTAAACCATTTTGCATTTTTTTTAAGAATATGCAAAAATATTTTAACTTGAAAAATAAATATATATCCTGATATAGTTCATAAAATGCATTTTGCGAAATATTGTATCCAGGCACCACGTGGAGGAACTCTCTCATGGCCTAAAATTTAATGTTTGGATCTATATTATATCATTTGGGGAATTTATTCTATGTTTTCCATTTTAGGTTACCAAAATAGAGCCGTAAAAGACCCTACACAGAGCTCCATTTTTTGGGATTTATTATTCTATGATTTTAGTTATATGTACATTCATTTGATAGAGATTCAAAGCATGGCCGAGCAGCAGCACCCAGCTACCGGCCGTGTCTGCACCACTGTTGAGCGTGCTAGCTTAGGGTGTTCGCAGCGCTTGTTTAACATGCAGACATTGCCGACATGTGAACCCCGGGCCAACATTACCCGCGAAACCTGTAAGTCAATATAGAGCCATTCCCCTGCCAGCTCGCTATTAAATCGAGTGATACGCAAAGAACAAACCAGGAATTCTCCCTTAACACATTTGTCTCAACCCGAATCTCTAACAGATGTATGCCGGTTTATTTTGTATCCTCAAGATTTAGGTGTGTTTGATTCAATTCGTTTCTAATTGGTGACGTGATCTCATTTTAGGTTAACAAATAAGACCCTACACAGAGCTCCATTTTTGGAATTTTTATTCATTGTTTTTGGTTTATATTTTCCGCTTCTTTATGTCTGCTTCCTTGTGACATAACCAGTACTCAAATTTAAACCTTGTCCTAGCGTTAACATTTTAGACAGATATAGAGGAATTATTGTTGAAAATGTCGAATGTACAACTGACATACAGGTATAAGCGAATGATTGATAAAAAATATATTGTTGTTGGTTTGCAACTAAAATATGCAGTCCTTTTTACATAAATGTGTTTCAATATAATGTGGTTTTTTTATTTTCAATTGTGTATGTTTTGCAATTTTTCAGGCGTTTGCGCGTGCCGAGTTTTCGTGCAATTGTCGTCATGGATGGTAATGTTAGTTGCTTATCTTTTGATGTGATGTTTAAAAATGTGATGCGACTTAAAGTTCAATAATTTCATAAATCGCCTTGATCTCTGGTCAGGACTTAACTGTGTCCATGTAGCATGAGAAACATGTAGCACCGACGCTTGTGTCGCCAAACAATATTTACCCAATTCGTGCAATGCGCCTCTCACATCTAGAGTTTGACACTGTTCAAGTTATTGTAACTTTTCTATCATGTCGGGCAATAACTGGACTACCCAGTTTGTCGTCTTTTTGATAACATGGTTGTACGACTCATTTGCATTATTAAACCATTGTTGTGGTAGCCAGGGATGTTTGAGTTTGGGGAGAAACATATGCTTCTCCAAATTGGTAAGTATCCGTTCTAAATATTTCAAATTTGGATGTGTATTGGATACTTCTTGGTTCATTTCTGTGAATGAGGTTGCAGTTTCAGCACTGAGTTTATTTACCGCATTATCCTTCAAATGTTTCGCGCAAAGAACTCTTGTGGCTTGTGGGATACATATGTCAATGGCTTTACAAGTCGAAAACTCTTCGTCGGAACAAACAATTAATTTACTCTGGTCGATGTAACTTAATTTATCCTGCAATTTCATATGAATTACTTTTAAGTAAGTATATATATATAGTTCTCTAAGCATTTTGTTTAATTAATGTTAATGACATATAAAACATAAAACTATTCCAATCAAGTAGTTTTCATACATTTAAAATATTGGTAATTATAACACTAATCTGTTGATCACACCTAATCAATAAGTTGGCCCATAATAGAGAGAGATATTAGTGTATTACTCGATCAAGATGTACGATAGGGCCGCATTATAAACAGAAATTTCACGTCAGCCATTTTGATTTACGAAACACAATGTTATCGTTAAATATCCTCTATCTTCCACTATTTTCCCGATTATCAGCTGAAATAATATATGAAATAAATATATAATATGACACATATAAATCAAATTAAACTTTTTATAACTTAAAAATCGTATAAAACTTTGTATTTATTGCTTAATAATGACCAGACTCTACCAGTGTCCGTGTCCACGCATATAATATTTCTATATTCATTCGAAAATGAACTAAAATAGGCAAATACCTTTTTTATTTTTATTTATATGATACAATAGCACTTTATTTTATTCATTTCAATACAAAAACACAACAAAACAGTGATATAATGGGATATTTGACGACCAGACTCTACCAGACTCTACCGGACTCTACCAGACTCTGTTTAGTGATACCCGGTTTAAATATCCATAAACTAAAGCCTTGAGATTTTTCAGAATCAGATACATGCATATATGGTCATTGCTCACAATGCATACCCAGCCTGCTGTGTATTTTGTTTATAATTTACCCTTTCCCACATACAATAAAGTTGCAGCAGACGACTTTGAAGTTATCAAGTCCGAAAGATGGAAAATATCAAAATGATAGTATGAATATTGAATAGAGTTTAAATCATTGTGACAAATGGAATCATGAGCAATTTCTCCATTTGCCACTATGATTTCAAAAGTTGTCTGCTTCAGAGGCGTCAGAAAGCATCTACATGAGGGAAACGGTTAAAGCCTTCGTAAAATTTTAAGGTAAATGCACCAGAAGCTTATTAAAACATCGAGTAAGTACCTTGTCAATGTCCGTGAACAGGCGGTAGTAATCTAGATTCCGCTATCCAATTGTTCAAAATAGCTAAATTAGCTACAGTGGACTCGACAGTTCCGGGTCAGTAACCAAAAGATCGAATATTGTCTCTTTGAAAAGAAAGTTGAGAGAAACAAAACTACATAAAATGTTAAACAAATACTTCCTCCCCACGATGATATAATTCAGCAATTATACAAATTTGTTAAAATGTTTCTTTAGTGTCTGCAATTGCAAGCTGTACATTTGACAGTTTCGGGTCAAACTTGCCATTTCCGGGTCACGTGACAAATGTTTATTTCTGTTATCAGGGGTAACCTCAAAAAGCTTTTTTTGAATAACAAGATATTCATTTAACATTTTTATTAAAAAAGTTTGAAAAAATAGAACTAAAATATATCACCTATTGCCGCGAAAAACAGAACAGTGATGGGGCTAAATTTACAGTACGCACTTTCATGCACGAAAACTGATGAATTTTTCAACCAACTAATAAGTCATATTAGACAAAAAATGTAAATTTTAATAATAAATTTTTAACATTGATTTATCACCATAAACTTTAAATTATTCTTAAAAAGTTCCCAAAATAGTTTTACTAATAAATTGATAATTTTGAGAAATTCCTTTTGGCTGACCCGGAAGTGTCGTATGTGAACTAGGTCAAATTTATCCGCTAGTTTGGCATGAACAACTTCGACAGGTCAATAAAAGATATATATCTTGTTCAGTAGTAAATAATCTATACATGTATGTGCAATACATAACTGTATTACTGAAATTATGGCTACAATCAGCAATTTACGCTGTGACAGATAAATAAAAATATTGAGATTTTGCTTTCGCGGGAATCGATGCGGTCATGTGTTTCGAGATTACGACATCCGTTCTTGAAAAGAAAACATCCTAAATCGAAGTGAAACTTGCCAAGCTAATGGGAAATATGACTTGATAATCAAATTGTCAAAATACTGTATCATTCTCGAATACTAAACATTTTTTTCCAAATTTGACCCGGAATTGTCGATGACCCGGAACTGTCGAGTTCACTGTAGCGCGTGAGTCTACAGCAGTACATGTATTAAGAAGCAAAAACCAAATGAAAAGTATTTGTAGACAAAGACCATGGCTGTATTCATATTAAACTAACTAATCGAACACTAGGTTGACATGTGCTATTAAAAGCTATTATTAAACTGGTTGATCCAGTTAACAAAATCCTAGTGTAAATACTGGTGTATTGCTATTGCGAGGGAGTATTGAGAGATGGAGACCCGTGTTATCGTCAAGCTTTTTTATAAATTGTCTATTAGTAATATATCTATTTACATTTGAAACTTATTTTCAACAATTGAGTATATGATGGGTAAATCAACAATTTCTCTCATGTCACATTCTTTATGTATTAAAATCCATCAAGGGGCTTGTGAATTGTTCCCAACTTCACATGTAATCGCATGAGTGTGGTATTTCAATTGGTTAGATATTAATAATTTTCTGATTATGTAAGATATGATTCAACATTGTGTAATCACACAAGAAACTTATTATACTTGTGCCAAAATGACAAACATTTGTTTCTAGCTATGTTTTTTATTTAAATTTCAGGTATATTCAGGCCACTTAATTTGTGTTCGACCAAGCAAGAAAAACCAATTTCCTGTCCCTGATATGGGTTATTTTAAATAGTAGACAACACCAGCAAGAAGACCTCTAGTAAGACGGGCAATTGAACTCAATGTCCCTGTACAGCTCGATACAGAAAAAGATGAAGAGGCGTTAATTCCCATCATGGAATGCGATAATGAGTCAAACCTGTCCTACACAGGCTACATTGGACCTCGTTTAGTGACCACTTATATACACATTACTAAGAATTCAGAAATTTCTAAATTAGTTTTTGCTGGGTGATAAAATCATGGCTGTGAGTTGTTTTACTATAGCCGGTGATTTTTGTGCTAACATTCTAGATTTTATGAAGGGAAGGAAACAACTTTCATAAGCAGAGACAATAGAAACTTGATGGATCTGACAGCTACTGTCGGAGCATATTCATGTAGTGCTGGTAAATTTGTGATTAAAAAACTCTGAAAACAGAGCTTGGCATAATAGTCATTGAAAAGAATAAATACTATTCTTTTAAGGACAGCAGTATTTAGAGAATCAATGATTGAAGACGACACTTTAGATAAGATAATTCTGATTAACACTGAAAGTGTTTCGTTTTTTATTCATTGACTCATAATCATATGAAATAAATCCAATCATAGCTGTTATCATTAATTTAACACATGAAGCAAATAAACTGAAAAATAAGCAAATTCTTAAAAGAATTGTAGCATATTTAGCATTTTCTCACATAAATCAGACTACAGCAGACCTTTTTGAAACCAACTCTGCAAAAACCTGTGCAACATCTATCAAAGGCCATGTAATAATTGTATACAATAGAAAACATTATGACAAAAAGAGAAATAACTTGTCAGGATTTTCTGAATTTACAACAATGTTATTTAAAGTTATAACGTCATCATTTTAAGTCATCTGCATGTGGGACAGGGTTAAACACTTATACATGCTTGAACATATAGCTTTGGGAAAAAACATTTTATATTGTGACAAATGATAGTTTGATGTTATTCCTGAAAAGAAAATATTTTTGGAAAGGAAGAAATTCATCATTATCAGCATGTTCTCCTTTTCCAACAATTTTCGAGAAAAAATTGGAATGCATCTCCTAATATAATATCTGTCCATAGAAAACTTTTTAAGGATGGAAGAATTTTTTCTAATAGGAGAAATTTCTCCTTCACTACAATTATTCAAGAAGTTGTCTGCTACTCTTCCACAGCCAAGCATTACAAGTTTTGAGCATTTTAATTTAACCTGTTACCTTAAAGTAAATTTTGTACATGTAAATTATTTTTAGATTCTTTCTTAGTTATCCTTTCCCACATACAGACGCTACATCAGAAGTAGTCGGTTAGTGGTAAAGGGTTAAACATTTTCTACATGTAGATGCTTTCTGACGCCTCTGCAGCAGACAAATTTTGAAAACATTATTGCAAATGGAGAAATTGCTCAAAATTGGCAATTTCTCCTTTTGCCACAATGTTTTCATCTCTATTAAATTCATTGAGATTTTCAGTATTTTTAGCCCACCTATGCATGAAGTGCAAGGTGAGCTTTTGTGATCGCTCACCGTCCGTTGTCCGTCCGTTTACGTTTTCCTACAAACGACTTCTCCTCCTAAACCAATTAACCAAATTCAAAATAATATTACAGGAATGTTCCTTGGGTGGATCTCTTTCAAACTTGTTCAAAGAATTCTATTCCATGCAGAACTTTGGTTGCCACGGCTACAAAAAAAGGGGAAATTAACCAAAACTTAAAAAATCTTCTTGTCTAAGAGTAGAGGGCCCAGGCCTTTGATATGTGGTATGTAGCATCATCTAGTGGACCTCTACTAAGATTGTTCAAATAATAGCCCTGGGGTAAAAAATGACCCCATCCCAGGGGTCACTTGTTTTACATAGACTCATAAAGGGGAAAAACTTAAAAAATCTTCTTGTCTAAAAGTAGAGGGCCCAGGCCTTTGATATTAAGTATGTAGCATCATCTAGTGGACTTCTACCAAGATGGTTCAAATTATAGCCCTGGGTTCAAAATGACCCCTCCCCTGGGGTCTATTGTTTTACATAGACTCATATAGAGAAAAAACTTAACAAATCTTCTTGTCTAAAAGTAGAGGCCCCAGGCCTTTGATATTTGGTATGTAGCATCATCAAGTAGACCTCTACCAAGATTGTTCAAATAATAGCCCTGGGGTCAAAAATGACCTCTCCGGGGGTCACTTGTTTGACATAGATCGGGGAAAAACTTTAAAAAATTTCTTGTCTCAAACTAGAAGGCCCATGCTTTTGATATTTGGTATGTAGCATCATTACATCTAGTGGACTTCTACCTAGATTGTTCAAATTATAGCCCTGGGGTCACTTGTTTTACATAGACTCATATAGGGAAAAAACTTAAAAAGTCTTCTTGTCTAAAAGATATTTGGTATGTAGCATCATCTAGTGAACCTCTACCAAGCCTGTTCAAATAATAGCCCTGGTGTCAAAAATGACCTCTCTCCGGGGGTCACTTGTTTTACATAGACTCATTTAGGGGAAAAACTTTAAAAATCTTCTTGTCTAAAAGTAGAGGGCCCTGGCCTGTGATATTTGGTATGTATCATCATCTAGTGGACCTCTACCAAGATTGTTCAAATTATAGCCATGGGGTAAAAAATGACCCCTCCCTCTGGTCACTTGTTTTACATAGATAGGGAAAAAACTTTAAAAATGTTCTTGTCTAAAAGATATTTGGTATGTAGCATCATCTAGTGGACCTCTACCAAGATCGTTCAAATTATAGCACTGGGGTCAAAAATGAGCCCTCGCTGGGGGTCACTTGTTTTTCATAAACTCATATAGGGGAAAAAACACTGAAAACTTTTTAAGTTTGATTAAATCAGGTGAGCAATATAGGACCATTATGGTCCTCTTATTAATTATACATGTACATATATACCATATATAGTACTTTCTCTTTACTTAACCCTTTCCAACCTGGAACAAATCTGCAGCAAACCACTTTGAAAACATTTTGGTTTTATTTTGGAAAATGTATTAATAGGAAAGTGTAATTATTTGATAGAGTAAACAAATTGTGATAAAGGAGAAAATTGTTCATCATGAACAATATGTCCTTTTGTCACAATGTTTTTCAAAAATGTTCTTATGCAGAGGTGGCAGAAAGCATCTACATGTCGAAAAGGATTAATCCTTAACCACTTACAGACTACTTCTGATGTGTCCAATGAAATGAACACATACATTTCTCATTATGAATATTTTTTATTTTCCAACTAAGATTTTAGTAATCACCTTCAAATTCCTTGTATGTGAAAATGGGTTAATAAATGCTTCTCATATGCCATTTTATCATATATATTAGATTATTTTTCAAAGCTTTGTGTGTAAAATATTTTCTTTCACAATATCTACAACAATTAAAGTTAAGATTTGAGCTTTAATGTTACACTTTTACTTTTCAGCTCACTTGTGCACAAAGTGCTCAATGTGAGCAATTGTGATCACATTTTGTCCTGCGCCTGTCCGTCGTCAACAATTGCCTTGTTAACACTCTACAGGCTACGTTTTGCATCAGATCTTCATAGACGTATATCAGATCATTTATCTCTATCAGATCTTGGACAAGTTAGAATATGGGTCATATTGGGTCAGAAACTAGGTCACTAGGCCAAATTGAAAGGAAATCGTGTTAACACTCTGGATGCTGCAGCATGTTCAAACCTTTTCAGATGTTTGTCTTGATGATATGTAGTCCCTATTTCAAATATTGGTCCTGTCTTTTTTAAAAACTAGGTCACTAGGACAAATTGAAGGAAAATCGAGTTAACACCGTAGAAGCCGAATTTTGCTTCAGCATCTTCAAATTTTGTCAGAATGTTTCACTGAATAATATCTAGGTCAAGGTCGAATATGAGTCATGCCTGATCAAAAACTAGGTCACTAGGCCAAATTGAAGGAAAAAGTTGTTAAAACTCTGGAGGCCGCATTTCTACTATGAGCAAGTTGAAACTTTGTCAGAAGGATTGTCTTGATGATATCTAGTCGATGTTCGAATATGGGTCATATCAGGTAAAACAAAACATAGGTCAAGAGGCCAAATACAGGAACATCTTGTTAACACTGGAGGTTGCATTTTAAATCTTTGTCAGAATAATTGTCTTGATGTGTTTTGCATTAGAAATCATTCAGGTGAGCGATCTAGGGCCATAATAGCCCTCTTGTTTAAAGATCAATTTCAAACCAAAGGCTCAAGGTGTTCCATTGTGATCACTCACTGTACGGCGTACGTCAAACGGTCAAATATTCTCTGAAACTGCTGATGCGATATTAACCAAACTTGACATGAATGTTACTTTGGTGACCCTCATTAAAAATTGTTCAACAATTTATTTTATACCTATAAATTGGTTTGCTGCGGTTTCAGAATGGGGTGGAAATTGCAAAACTTTAAAAATTGTTCTCCTGTGAAACCGCTTCTTCGAATTCCAAGATGTTCTATGGGTGACCCTCTACAAAACGGTTCAAGACTTATTGATTGGGTGAAAAGGGTAGTCTCCAAGTGGCATCAGAAAAGGGCTGGAATAATCGTCTGTTTTAGGGATAGAATTAAACAGAAATGTGACCCCCTACAATATTTGTACCAGCCTTTCAGACCGGTTTTAAAAGGTAGTCGCCAGGTGACATCAGAAAAGGGGTGAAAAGAAGAAATTACCCAATGACCCCCGTCTAGTCAAATACTTTCAAAAATCAACTGTAATTGCCAAATTATGCTGTTTAATTTTAAGTGTTTTTTAGTAAATAGGTAGCACCTATAGATATATTATGATATACAATGTATGTCACACGCTATATTAGAATATGACATAGTTTTATTATTAGAAACGGGATCTTCTCAACTATAAACTCAGACGCCGGTGATAACTCGACGTAATTTATGGATCTCTTTCGCCTTCGAATTATTGGGATTCCATCGTACTGAATTTGAACTTGTGTTTTTTATTGTAAGAAGTTACATTATTTTGGCTCTAACAAGTGAAGGATGACACAGAAGGTTCTAGTGAGGCCGTGCGGAATACATAGGCACCGGAGACCTCAATGTATTCGTAGATGCAAGAAGATCCGTATTTGAATGACGGATTGCATTCCTTTTCATTTTTGATAAATATTGCTTTATTTTGATAACGTAACAATTAACCAATACTAATCTACTACAGTCGACTAGGGTACATAAGTTCCTGAGCAATTAATCCCATAAGTATTATCAGGTGATGGGCAGGTTTCTAGGAACGTTAGAGGAGAGAGTGATTGGGCCGCTTAGGTTGACGTCGAAAGTTATGGCAGGACGTGAGAGACGCAGTTGATCTTGAGTAGATTCGTAGACATGTTATTTTGTTTGTTTCCTAGACTTTATATTCAGTAGTTAATAAAATGTAGAAAATCATAAAACGAAGACTTATACGATGTGGTACCCCTTTTATATATGTCACAAAAACAGCTAAGTATAACAATGGAAACACTTTATAATTTATATATTATGATTGAATTGAGTTAAACATATTTGGGTAAAACAGAAATTGCATATTATGAGCAATTTCGTCTTTTGACATTCTGTTTTCAAGATGCCATTTGCTGTATATACGTCAAAATGCGCGGAAAAGGGTAAACTAGGTTAATAAACCAATTTTCTCTTCGATTGCTTGTGACCGTTTTTAGGATAATCCAGTAAAGAAACAGTTTTGAATTTTATTTTGATCCGTCTAAAATGTTTTGCGCTATCCGTGCGTTCGTCGGAAGCCACATCTAAGACATATGGAGAGGGATTTGATTAAAACTTTAGAAACTGCTATCAGGAAATATGACCCCGAACTCTTCTTTGTGATTTCCATAGACACGCCATTATTACGGTTCCGTTCGGCGGAAATACCACTACAAGGAATAAGTCTGGAGTTACCTGTCCCTACCATTATATGATCGGGGCATGTATACAATAATCATGTCGGCATCCTTATGAGATGATGGAGCAATCAAAACGCTATAGATGTTATAAATGTCGGCATCCTTATGAGATGATGGAGCAATCAAAACGCTATATATGTTATAAATGTCGGCATCCTTATGAGATGATGGAGCACTCAAAACTGATGCAACAGTGTCGCGATAAACCTCGTTTCTCAACAGTACGTTGATTGCAGTGTAACTGACGCAACAGTACGTTGATTGCATTGTCACTGATGCAACAATACGTTGATAGCATTGTCACTGATGCAACATTATCGCGATAAACCTCGTTTCTCAACAGAACGTTGATTGCACTGTAACTGATGTAACAGTATCGCGATAAAACTCGTTTCTCAACGGTACGTGGATTGCATTGTAACTGATGCAACAGTACGTGGATTACATTGTAACTGATGCAACAGTACGTGGATTGCATTGTAACTGATGCAACAGTATCGCGATAAACCTCGTTTTGGAACAATATGTTTAACTCTCTGTCAGTCGTATACCCCCTCATTTTTCCATATTATTTATTATTTACACTCACACTATCAAAGCAGACGACCCTAGTTATCATAAGCGTAACTCTACAATTTCCGACGTTGCTAAGGCGTCCATGGAAGAGGGATACCAGGGTTCGATCCCCGGTCGGGTCGTACCAAAGACTTAAATATTAGATATGGCTTCCTTTCTTGCCCCGTTTAGTGTTTTGGGGATAGCATTACGACTGATACGTCGGTGTCAACAAACATCATACCGGTAGTACTGGTATATTACCCAGGAAACGCCGTGATACATGTATATAACTGAAATACTGCTGAAACTGGCGTGAAACACAATTCAATCAAAAATTACCGCGATGGACGAGTTTGTGACCGATGAATAACCAGATCATGCTACAACACAGGCCGATCTTCCTTTTAACCGTTTCCTAAATAAAGATGCATTCTGAATCCTCTGCAACAGACCACTTTTCAAAACAGTATTGGTAAAAGGAAAATTGCTCATAATTAATGAGTAATTTCCCCCTTTGCCATTATTTTTAAAACTTTATTTAATAATCGAACAAATAATTAAAGAGATAGTCAATAGCTTTGGCGAGATGTTTTCAGAGTCGTCTGCTGCATAACTGTTGTATGTGGGAAAGGGTAAACTAGTATATCTGTTGGTTTTCAGAATCCTAAAACTGATTATTGTCAAGTCTGATTTTAAATAATCATCTCGTGGTTATAGGCAAACATCACCCTTATATCGTAGCACGATGTTAAAAAGATATTTCTCTGAGTCCGAAAGGATATCATATCATGGTAACAGGCAAACAACACTTATATCGAAACACACTAACTATATCACATACACTTAAGGTAGACCAATCCTCAACCATTAAGTTCGTTAAGTTGAAAGAGATGTCACACGCCACTTGAACTAAGAAGACATATGATAGTTATACATAGGTATTCGAACTATCAAAGCCCTAGTTTACATAATAGTTTACCCTGCTGGTGCCTGACGTTTGTCTGCTTAGTATCCAAGAGAGAAATTACAGTTTTTAGTGATAGAGACCTTGACCCAAATAATCCAAACACAGTCCAATTGAAATTATTCTTTAATGCTTAATACAAACCAAATTTAGTTACATTATGTCGACTATAAGTAAAGATATTGAATATATTATGACCTTTTATATATATTCAGTAATGTCAGTGTTCTTGACCTTGACCCAAGGAGCCCCAAAACTCAATCCCATTAAAGATATTCTTAAATAAAACTACATTATGTCAACTTATACAAATATATTGTGTATAATAAGTGAGTTTGAAATGTTCTAGTCAAAATAAATGACAGGGTTATGTAACTTGTAAAACTCTTCCTTCATTATATTGTATATTGGATAATGAACAAATATTTCAAGTCTCATAGCTTTGTTAGTTTGCATGTAAGTGACCTTAACCCAAATCTCAAACGAAATTCTGACTTAGAAAGGATATAAGTTTGACTTGTACCTGTCGTTGCTACTATTATGTCAGACAACTGTATGAAGTTTCAACGCTATACATTGAATGGTTACTCAGAACAAAAGTAGATTTTAACAAAAACCTTTACCAAAATTACTTAAAAAGGGGCATAACTTTGGCAAAATGCAATCAAGATTTATGGTACTTGTCCCTGAAGTTTCAACGCTCTACATTGAATGGCTAGTGAGGATAAATTTAGTTTAACAAAAACTCAACTAAATATACGACGCAGGATGACAACGACGGACGCCGAGGAACTATGATATTGCATTGTAAGGTTTTTATATATATATATATAGAGAGAGAGAGAGAGAGAGAGAGAGAGAGACACTGAGAGACACACAGAGACAGATATAGAGAGACAGAGATCGAAGAGAGAGAGAGACAGAGAGAGACGAGAGAGACAGAGACATATACTTAGACATATAGAGACATAGCGAGGCAGAGATATACACAGAGAGACAGAGAGACATACAGATATATATATATATATATATATATATATATATATATATACCTATTCCAGACGTAACGTGGACCGGTTGTACTTTATAACTAGCATTGCGTGGACCGCTGGGTTGCGTGGACATTTTTTGGTTCACGCAATATTTCATGATCTTATAAACGCCAAATATAAGATTTTTTTTCGTTAATACAAATTCTTGTTATGAATCATAAACAGTCAAAGGGTTTTTAATTTGTTTCACGTTGATTTGACACGCGATCTGCGAAAATTGTGAATTGTTTTAATACCTCGCGTATATTTACGAGTCTATTATTATAGGCATTGTGTGGACAGCACAAAATGTCGATTTAAAACAAAGAATGGCTATATATGAATATTTTTTATTATTTTATTCTTAAATTGTGTTTATAAGTTTCAATATATGCGAGAAAATATTGATTTTAAAGATAAATGAAAGAATGTGTATTTTTAGTACCACATATAATTTGAATGTTAACAACTTTTAAAACTGTTGTCAAGTTCATCCAAGATGGCGGCAATGCCATACGGGAAGCGAATGGTAAGAATAAATTTAACATTAAATATATCCATGCATGGTTTGTTTTACTCCTAATAAGAATCAGTTCTATTTCTTAATTATTAGCATTATAATCTTCCGCATATATCGGTGTTTCCGCTGGCTTATTTTTTCCTGGAAGCTTCGTCTACTGATCAATCAAAATTGGAATTTATTTTCACAACGAGCCAAATAGTGAAATACAGAAATAGGTTTGATAAGAATTCCGTCACATTGTTCAACCCAATAATGTATTCTTAACTTATTCATAGTCATACTAAACAAGAGGTTACATAATTATAACAATTTATTTCATTATAAACTTGCTTTTTATTGATCAATAATTTATTTACCCCACCCACAAAATATTTTGATTTATTGATGTTTTCTGCTTTTGTAATCAATAAGAAACCAGTTCGGAATGCTTAAAAATGAAATTAAAAAAATAATACTGATCAATGATTGTGTGTCACAGGTGTTTGTATCAATTGATGATTGTACGCCCCTAAAGTGTATCCTTAACAATACTTTACAACCATTTCTTGGGGACCGGCAAACCCGATGTGTTCCAAAAGTTGAGGCTCATTTTATAAATTTTGGGGTTACAGCTTAGAACTTTATAAGTTGATTGATATAAAGAAACATGGAAAATCAAGTGTTTTTATTATTTGTTATTAATAATGTTAACAATTTGTGAAAAAATAATTAATTAATATTAAATATTTGTATCTGTAATTTTGACTTCAAGGTTTTATTTGCTACAAATTGTGAAAATGTGGACAATTTTATTCCTCCATCATGCATGTGATATTTTAACCAGATAACAGATGTACAGGTGGAGTTGCTTATCCCTCTTATCTATGTCCCTATTTAGATTGTAAAATATTTTGACCTCATGCAAACATCTGCGTTTAATCCTAATTATTGATTGATTGATTGGGCTTTAAAGCCGTTTTTAACATTATCTCAGTCATATCACGGCGGGCCGCGGCCAGTTCACCGTAACTACATAATGTGTTTTCTGGTTTTCTCGCACAAGTACTCCACACAACAATCTTCCCAAGAAACTGGCTGCTTTTCCACATAGACTTAGCCCATTGGTGAAAGACAAATGACGCATTGATTTTTGTCAAACGTCGGAAAGAAAGTTGGCCGAGCTGGGATTCAAACTCACAACCCCTGAATTGACAGCCTGCGTTGCTACCTGGATTAGATATATGTATTATATCAATTCAACCATTATTACTGTTTCAGTTGAAGGCTGGTTTGCAGAAATGTGGATCTTTAAAGGTATGAATTTCTGCAATATTAAATTTTCGATAAATGCAGCATGCCCATTCATGCAACGCATTGCGTGAAACACATTAAATAATCAGCATGCATGCAACATTTTTGATGTTCAAGGGTACATGCATGTACAATTAACATGAACAAATAAGACACTTCTCTATTTCTCTGTTTGTTGTCGCCTTTTTAGCTCCACTATTCAAAGAATATGAGAGCTATACTACTCACCCTGGCGTTGGCGTCCGCGTCACACCTTGTTTAAGGTTTTACGTGCAACTAAGTCCATATCTCTGTATTTACTTGATGCATTGCATTGAAACTTTCTACCACCCTTACCCACTATTACACCTATGTTGAGTATTAAGTTAAATAACTCTATCTTGTATTTTATGCAAGTTATGGCAATTTTTTTATTTAGAAATTCTGGTTAAGATCTTGCGTGCAACTAAATTAAGAGTCCATATCTCAGTATTTACTTAATTCATTGCATTGAAACTCTCTACATCCTACCCCCACTATCACACCTTTGTAGATTATCAAGTTAGATAACTCTTTATGCAAGTTATTGCCCTTTTTTGACTTAGAAATTCTGGTTAAGATTTTGCGTGCAACTACATTAAGAGTCCATATATCTCAGTATTTACTTGATTCATTGCATTGGAACTTTCTACAACCCTACCCCACTATCACATCTTTGTAGATTATCCAGTTAGATAACTTTATCCTGCATTTAATGCAAGTTATGACCCTTTTTGTACTGGAAAGTCTGGTTAAAGTTGTGCATGCAATTAAATTAAGAGTTTATATCTCAGTATTTACTTGATTCATTGCATTGAAACTTTATACAGCCCTACCCAACTATCACACCTATGTTGATTATTAAGTTGGATCATCTATGACCTGCATTTTATGCAAGTAATAGCCCTTTTTTAACTTACAAATTCTGGTTAAAGTTGTGTGTGCAACTACATTTAGAGACCATATCTTGGTAATTACTTGATAGATTGTATTGAATTTATATACACTCCTTCCCAACCATCACACCTATGTTAACAATCAAGAATGGTAACTCGATCCAGAGCAAATTATGGCCCTTTCTTTACCTAGAAACTTGGTTAAAATTTTGCATGCAACTAAATCAAAAGTCGATATCCTAGTATTTACTTGATGCATTGCTTTGAAACTTTATACAACCCTTCCCAACTATTGCACCTATGTCGATTTTCAAGTTAAATAACTCTATCCTGCATTTTATGAAAGTTATTGTCCTTTTTTCTGGTTAAAGTTGTGCATGCAACTACATTAAGAGACTCTTAGTAATTACTTAATGCATTGCATAGAAACTTTATACAGCCCTTCCCAACCATCACATCTATGTAATCAATCAAGTATGATAAATCTATCCAACTTTAAATGCAAGTTATGAGTCTTATGACCCTTTTTGGACTCCATATCTCAGTAACTTAAAAAGCAGTGGTATAGTCGAGCGCGCTGTCCTCCGACAGCTCTTGTTAATTTTCCGCTTCAATTCTTTCAACTATGAAAATATGAAAGCGGACTGAATTGGCCATTTGTAGATGGGAAAACCCATCTTTATCGGCAACGCATCAGATAGTTAACTCCCTTCTCAACTGTTCTAGATATTATTATGTGGAATTATTCGATTGAATGATCAGTAGTCATCGTTCAATTTCGACAAGCCAATTATCAATGAACAAACTGGTCATATGATCAGCAAGTCACATATGACGTTATCAGCTAATCATTGTACAGCTCATTATCGAGAAATTGCGATTTGGGAATGGCGATTACATGTTACACCGTCTGTGCAGGCAAAATGGACAAGGTAAAACAGACAATAACAATCTTCCAACTGATAAACATTAAGTGAAAATATCCAAATCAGGTTCGTATTTTAGGATTATTTACACACCAGTATCCAGAATTGTCACCCTCCGCCATTTTGTAACTCTTGCTTGAAGCAGGGTTGCAAATAGTCGTGTTCAGAAGGTCATATGATGTAACTAAGTGTGTACACACCGGTCACATGATCAGCATAATCCCAGATGACAGGATCAGCTTTATATAAACATTCATGGTTCCTTATCGAGACGTTGCAGTTTTAGTTGATGGAAAAGTGATTACTCTATTACATCTACTGCGCCAATCACTTCAAGGGCGAAATGGACAAAATTAAAAAGTTTGATGAGCTTTTGCCTTCCGCTAGACAGTAAGTTTGGATATTGAAATAAAAGTTAATATCCACTAAAAAAGAGCTCTCCTAGTCATTACATTGTCCCATCACCATTAAAAGTAAAAGAAGAGGGCCATGATGGCCCTGGATTGCTCACCTGATTTTTTTTTTTTACTTTAGCCATATAAGCCCCGGCCCATGGCGGCTATAGTTTTCTACCAATCAACATGGCTTGGTGAAATCTGATAGAGGGTCACCGTACAAAATTATTTGAAAATAGGCCCGCCACTTTCGTCGGAGAAGATTTCTTTTAGTTTTCTCTATAGCCATGCAAGGCAAAATAGCCCCCAGTCTGATGGAATGAATACTAAATATTTACTTCATTGGCTGCCTAATGCAAGTTTTACTGTATACAAGCGGTCACTTGTGGTCGATGGTTTTAAATGGTCACTTTATATCCACCCCAACCAATTATACACTATAAACAGCTTTAATCAGTTGTCCCCTTTGAAATGCCGCCAATGCCCACCCTCATGATCTGTAATCTGTTTGTGTACAGCGGTAAATCAACATGCGAAACACATATGTCAGGTGTAAAATTATCGGTGTTACATACATAACAGGTAATCAAACATACTGTGACAAACACATTATCAGATTTTTTTTATGCGTAATAACTTGTACTGAAATACTCCAATGAGTGCCAAAAGATCATTGCACGATTCATCAACAAGAAGTTGCGATTTTGGTTTGTTTACTATAAAATTTACGTCACAGACAGAATTGACATGTTTTATGAGCGTAATAGACACTCAATTTAGATATTGAAAAGAAAGTTAATGTCCACTTAGAATCCCCTTGTCATTATATAGTCCCATTCATCATCGGATAAAACTTGTGCAAAAGGTCAAATTACGCTAAATACATCCGCGGGCCCCTTTGATTTACAGTAGTGCGTACACAAAACTTTGTTTGCCTAGAAATGGTTGTACATCTGGCCCAGACTGCATTGGATATGTGACAATGGGTGTAAATTCTTTGTAAATATGTAAAGGATGAACTGGAACTGTTTTATTTGATCATTTTAGGTATTTTAACCTTGTGTGAAAGTGAAAGTAGAGTATGTGGAAACCCAGTTACAGCCTAGCTGGATTGTGGTAAAAAGGACGGTCCCCATCTTCACAGAGCGAGTTCTTTCTTGCATAATGCATGACCCCGCATTTTCTATGGATTATTTTAAAGGTAAGAAGTATCTTGTTTCAATGATATATGGTGTTCTACAAGGGAAACGCTTAGAAAATGTGACAAACGAGGGTTGAAGCTGGTTGATTTACATGTAAACAAAGAAGGAATTTATTTGGTGTATTGTGACCTAAAGCACTTTCGGGTCAAATTATGAAAGGTCACTTTTGTATCGTCTGTAATAATGGACAACTTCTGGAATACAGTACGAGACCGACTACACTCAAAATGCTAGTAAATGTAGGAACTGGTTGCCTGGAGTGGACAGGGGGCTCATGTGGGCATTCAGTTATTAGGTACGTCAGAATGCGTGTTAAATTTCCACCCTGACTGTGTCATACTGACCTAGATTTAAAGGTAAACAAAGCTGAAGTTTTCTTATGTATGGCACTATCCTTTGAACTGTTGATAAATAAATATGACCAAATATGGTTATTAGACAGTCATATACTACAAATATAGCTGTAAAATGTGGAAAATGTGGGTTTGGTTGGTAAATGTTTGTACAATACTTTCACACACACAATATCCTATCAGTGAATTAATACAGTCAATCAACTAATCAGTGCATTATTTATATATAACTATGGTCACTGAGATGGGCTAAGCCCTGAATATTCAACTTTGGGTCAGTCATTCCCTTCCTGGGGCCCGTTTAATCAACAGTCGTAACTCGGTCTTAACTAAGATTGTCGTAAGTTTGGGCGTAAGTCCGGAATTACGTCCGATAACCGTTTTATCAAACTATCGTAGCTAAGATAGTCGTAATTTTCGGGCCGGTGAAAAGTCGCAAATATGGCGGCGATCAGAACGAAATCCGTCGACTCAAAACCATTTTCGTCTCGACTGAATTACCAATTATGGAGTTTTTGTGTGGTGCCGTGGTGTTTTCTCGACATACAAATTCGAGTCGGAGTATTTCAATGATCGAAAACACACTGGTTAGTCAAAAGACGACGACATTCGACTAGCTACCAGCAGCCACACAAATGTCATCTGAGAATTGTTTTTAAATGTACGTATGTGTTGAAATAAAATCACAAATGTAATAACTTGTGTATAGGTTGTGTTTAGAACATACAGTCAAGTTACCCTTAACGGATCAGTAACGAAACAAAGTAGTGCATAAAAGAAACGGTCAATGTTTCGGAACTTGTTTGTTTATAGTCCACAAGTAAAATCATTTTCCATTAAATTGACAAACACTTTTTCAGTTTTAGTGCAGAAACAGCTGTACAGACCGTTGTTTACCAGTTTGAGTTATTGATGCATTAACGGATCAATTGTAGCAATAGGGGATCACGTGACTTTCTGATTATCAGGGGCGGGGGGCGGGGGGGGGGGGGCATCTCAAGCAACATTTTAGCTGTCAAAACTTCTGCTGTGATTGTACAAGTTATGTTTTATCTAACTGCATATTTGTATTGATAGATTTCCAATTTAATCACTAGCATCATTGGGAATGGCTAAATTGTCGAAAATAAAATTTTGAGAAAACCCCTCAGACTCAGTCATGGAAACAAAGTGGCGATCCGCTAATGGTAACTTACCTAACTATTCTATTATCGCTTTAGTGTAAACATGCAAAGACAAATAAGAATGATTGGTTACATTTCAATAGGTGTCTTTCATAAAATGTCAAAATAAATAACTAACATAATTAAGATCGATAGCTGTTGCCGCGAAAAACACATGTTCTCTTCAAAACAAGGTAGTAATAACTGGGTCACGTAAACACTTGCATCATACGTTCAGATGATATGGATGAATTTGAAGTCCGACAAGCATCACTTTTATTGTGTATTTAAATAATACCATGAAGTACTTACCTGCCAATTTATACACAATAATTTTGTCTAATAAATAAGTTAGCGTGTCTTGAACATTAAAGTGATCCGCTATTGGTTATGATCCGCTAAGGGTTACTTGACTGTATCTAGGTCAAATTGTCTAAGGGACGATACTCTCAGTTTACAGACTACAGTTGTTGGCCAATCAAATACCGAGTTCAAAAACGCTAATGCTGCGACAAGATCAGTATTAACTACAGATAAGTTTAAATGATTTCTGCAGGATTCTTTAATAATATGAAATCATCAATTAGTGTTTGTTCATTTTAACATGCTTAATTTGTTTAAACGACACAGGTATGTTTTGTTTAGGAAATTATACGATCCGTACCCAAGATTGAACGTACCGAATGTCTCATGAGTAAGACTGTTCATCAACTCTGTCAGTCATCTTAATTCAATTTTTCATGGCATACTACAAATGTCACAAATAAAGACATATATACTTTTTTCATTCTTTCAATTGCTCTAGATGCATTGACAATTTTGGTCAATTTAAATAAACACTCTGTGTGAGAGGTTGTTGTTTATTAATAATAATATTATGATTATGAAGTTCTAGTTGGCATGCTTATGTGTGTTACAAGGCATACAGTTAGCACAGAACACAGACAAACTAAACAAATTGTGAACACATTTAATCGTGCGAATTTCATAGACTTTCAATTTGACAACTACTTGATCACACACACATGAATACATCATTCGAACCACTACCCTTGAAAATGAGTGGAAATACATACAGAATCTCAGATGTTATCAGTTAACCCGTCTCACACAAGTCTGATGTATTCAGTATATCCGTTATGAACATAGCAAAACTCAGTCGGTAGAGTATCCGCTTTGAAAGCTAGAGATCCCAGGTTTGAGCTCCAGACTGGCTGCATGTTTTTCTCTCTGTGTGTCATATTAATACAGCAATGGTCCTGTTACCAATTTAATATCTCACAATTATTTTACTTACAGACTGACTAGTTAATTGGTCTATTCTACCATAACAAAGAGACATGTTAGCTATTTGACAGATCTGATTCCAGACTCCCAGAGGCAGTTGCAGACTTGCAAGGTATGACTTTTGGTGGCTGTTTAAAGTCTTTCCCCACATGTATACAAACACTTTATTACACCTCTGCAGCAAGCAACTTTTGAAATCATTATGGCAAAATGAACAATTTCTCATTTTGTCACAATGTTTTAAACTTTATTCAACAAGTGTTCTATCAGTTCTTGTGAGTTTCCATATGTTTTAGATGATTTTAGATGATTTCAAAGTCGTCTGGTATATATTTTTAGCTCTACTGGCCAAAGGCCAGAAGAGCTTATGCCGTGGTGTGGTGTAATTCGTCCGTGCGTCCGTAAATAATTGCTTGTGAACGCGATACAGTCTTCAGTTTTGATTGTATCTCAATCAAACTTATAGATTAGTTAGATATCCATGAAAGCTCGGTTCCTTTTGCAAACCAGCTAGATCCGCACATGCAAGACTGGATTATGGACCTTGGAATTGTCAAAATTGCTATAATAGAGGTTGTGAACACAATAGATGCTCCATTTACTATCTGATCTTCACCAAACTTACACAGTAGTTAGGTATCCATAAGAGCTTAATCTTTTTGCAAACCAGCCAGATCCGGCCATGCAAGACTGGATTATGGCCCTTGAAATTGTCAAAATTGCTATACTACAGCTTGTGAACGCGATAAAGTCTTCAGTTTTGATTGTATCTCAATTAAACTTTTACAGTAGTTAGATATCCATGAGAGCTCGGTTCCTTTCGCAAACCAGCCAGATCCGCCCATGCAAGACTGTATTATGGCCCTTGAAATTGTCAAAATTGCTATAATTAAGCTTGTGAACACACTAGAGGCTCCATTTACTAACCTATCTTCACCAAACTCAGAAAGTAGTTAAATATTGATGAGAGCTCGGTTCCTTTCGAAAACCAGCCAGATGTGCCCTTGCATGACTGGATTATGGCCCTTGAAATTGTCAAAATTGCTATAATACAGCTTGTGAACACAATAGAGCCTCTATTTACTATCCGATCTTCACCAAACTTAGATCGTAGTTAAATGTTGATGAAAGTTCGGTTCCTTTCGCAAACCAGCCAGATCCGCATATGCAAGACAGGATTATGGCCCTTGGAATTGTCAAAATTGCTATAATAGAACTTGTGAACACAATAGAGGCTCCATTTATTATCTGATCTTCACCAAACTTAGATAGTAGTTAAATATTGATGAGAGCTTGGTTCCTTTTGAAAACCAGCCATATGTGCCCTTGCATGACTGGATTATGGCCCTTGAAATTGTCAAAATTGCTATAATACAGCTTGTGAACACAATAGAGCCTCGATTTACTATCCGATCTTCACCAAACTTAGATAGTAGTTGAATATTGATGAGAGCTCGGTTCCTTTCACAAACCAGCCAGATCCGCCAATGCAAGACTGGATTATGGCCCTTGAAATTGTCAAAATTGATATAATAGAGCTTGTGAACACAAAAGAGGCTTCATTTACTATACGATCTTCACCATACATACATGTACATGCTCTGGATTGAAAATGACCAAAGAACCATACCAGTAGAACATAGGCCCTCATGGGCCTCTTGTTTGTATATGGGAAAGGGTTGAACTTTATGAAGCTGTATATATATCTTCAAATTCTATGACTGTCATGTCTTGATTATTGAATTAAATTGATTAGTTGTTTGATATTTAGTTGATAAACATATACAGGGAGTAGACATCATGTTTTACCTCCTTCCCAACTATAGACTATTCAATTTGCTGTCACAATGATGCATTGTATTGAATTTTTATACAACTCTTCCCAACTACCGCATCTCTTCAAATTATTAAGTAAGATAACTCTATTCTGCATTTAATGCAAGTTATGGCCCTTGTTAGCTCCTCAATGCACGAAGTGCAAGGTGACCTTTTGTGATCGCTCACCGTCCGTCGTCGTCCGTCCGTTCACATTTTCATACAAATGACTTCTTCTACACCAATTTACCAAATTCAAAATAATTTTACAGGAATGTTCCTTGAGTAGATCTCTTTCAGACTTGTTCAAAAAATTCTATTCCATGCAGAACTTTGGCTGCCACGGCAACAAAAAAAGGGGAAATTAACCAAACCTTAAAAAATCTTCTTGTCTGAAAGTAGAGGGCCCATGCCTTTGATATTTGGTATGTAGCATCATCTAGTGAACCTCTACCAAGATTGTTCAAATTATAACCATGAGGTCAAAAATGACCCCTCCCCGGGGGTCACTTGTTTAACATAGACTAATATAGGGGGAACAATTTAAAAATCTTCTTTTCTAAAAGTAGAAGGCCCATGCCTTTGATATTTGATATGTAGCATCATCTAGTGAACCTCTACCAAGATTGTTCAAATTATAGCCCTGGGGTCAAAAAGGACCCCTCCCCGGGGGTCACTTGTTTAACATGGACTCATATAGGGGAAAATCTTTAAAAAGCTTCTTGTCTATAAGTTAAAAAAAAAGGGGAAATTAACCAAAACTTAAAAAATCTTCTTGTCTGAAAGTAGAAGGCCCATGCCTTTGATATTTAGTATGTAGCATCATCTAGTGAACCTCTACCAAGATTGTTCAAATTATAGCCCTGGGGTCAAAAATGACCCCTCCCCGGGGGTCACTTGTTAAACATAGACTAATATAGGGGGAAAATTTTAAAAATCTTCTTTTCTAAAAGTAGAAGGCCCATGCCTTTGATATTTGATATGTAGCATCATCTAGTGAACCTCTACCAAGATTGTTCAAATTATAGCCCTGGGGTCAAAAATGACCCCTCCCCGGGGGTCACTTGTTTAACATAGACTAATATAGGGGGAAAACTTTAAAAATCTTCTTTTCTAAAAGTAGAAGGCCCATGCCTTTGATATTTGATATGTAGCATCATATAGTGAACCTCTACCAAGATTGTTCAAATTATAGCCCTGGGGTAAAAAATGACCCCTCCCCGGGGGTCACTTGTTTAACATGGACTCATATAGGGGAAAATCTTTAAAAAGCTTCTTGTCTATAAGTTAAAAAAAAGGGGAAATTAACCAAAACTTAAAAAATCTTCTTGTCTGAAAGTAGAAGGCCCATGCCTTTGATATTTAGTATGTAGCATCATCTAGTGAACCTCTACCGAGATTGTTCAAATTATAGCCCTGGGGTCAAAAATGACCCCTCCCCGGGGGTCACTTGTTTAACATAGACTAATATAGGGGGAAAATTTTAAAAATCTTCTTTTCTAAAAGTAGAAGGCCCATGCCCTTGATATTTGATATGTAGCATCATCTAGTGAACCTCTACCAAGATTGTTCAAATTATAGCCCTGGGGTCAAAAATGACCCCTCCCCGGGGGTCACTTGTTTAACATAGACTAATATAGGGGGAAAACTTTAAAAATCTTCTTTTCTAAAAGTAGAAGGCCCATGCCTTTGATATTTGATATGTAGCATCATATAGTGAACCTCTACCAAGATTGTTCAAATTATAGCCCTGGGGTCAAAAATGACCCCTCCCCGGGGGTCACTTGTTTAACATGGACTCATATAGGGGAAAATCTTTAAAAAGCTTCTTGTCTATAAGTTAAAAAAAAGGGGAAATTAACCAAAACTTAAAAAATCTTCTTGTCTGAAAGTAGAAGGCCCATGCCTTTGATATTTAGTATGTAGCATCATCTAGTGAACCTCTACCAAGATTGTTCAAATTATAGGGAAAACTTTAAAAATCTTCTTTTCTAAAAGTAGAAGGCCCATGCCTTTGATATTTGATATGTAGCATCATCTAGTGAACCTCTACCAAGATTGTTCAAATTATAGCCCTGGGTTCAAAAATGACCCCTCCCCGGGGGTCACTTGTTTAACATGGACTCATATAGGGGAAAATCTTTAAAAATCTTCTTGTCTGAAAGCCTTTGATATTTGGTATGTAGCATCATCTAGTGGACCTTTACCAAGATTGTTCAAACTATAGCCCTGAGGTCAAAATTTACCCCTCCCCAGGGGTCACTTGTTTTTCATAGACTCATATAGGTAAAAAACTTAAAAATTCTTCTTGTCTAAAAGATATTTGGTATGTAGCATCATCTAGTGGACCTCTACCAAGCTTGTTCAAATTATAGCCCTGGGGTCAAAATGACCCCACTCTGGGGGGTCACTTGTTTTTCGTAGACTCATATACGGAAAAAAACTTTAAAGATTTTCTTGTCTAAAAGTAGAAGGCCAAGGCCTTTGATATTTGGTATGTAGCATCATTGTAGATCACTACCAAGATTGTTCAGATTATAACCCTGGGGTCAAAAATGACCCCTCCCGGGGGTCACCTGTTCTCCATAGACTCATAGAGAATTCTTTTTTAAAAATCTTTTTGTCTAAAAGAAGAGGGCCCAACCTTTGATATTTGGTATGTAGCATCATCTAGTGGACCTCTACCAAGATTGTTTAAATTATAGCCATGGGTTCAAAAATGACCCCATCCCGGGGGTCCCTTGTTTTACATAGACTCATTTAGGGGAAAAACTGTAAAAAAGTAGAGGGGCCTGGCCTTTGATATTTTGTATGTAGCATCATCTAGTGGACCTCATCCAAGATTGTTCAAATTATAGCCCTGGGGTCAAAAATGACCATTCCCCTTGTTTTTCATAGACTCATATAGGGGAAAGAACACTGACAACTTTTTAAATTTGATTAAATCAGGTGAGCGATATAGGACCATCATGGTCCTCTTGTTCATAGACTCATATAGGGGAAAACACTGAAAACTTTTTAAGTTTGATTAAATCAGGTGAGCGATATAGGACCATCATGGTCCTCTTGTTCATAGACTCATATAGGGGAAAGAACACTGAAAACTTTTTAAGTTTGATTAAATCAGGCGAGCGATATAGGACCATCATGTTCCTCTTGTTTTATATACAAGTTATGGGTAAACTGTTGCGTGCATCTACATTCAGAGTCCATATCTCAGTAATTGCTTAATGCATTGCATTGGAACTTTATACAACGCTTCCCAACCATCACACCTATTTAATTAATTGAAAAGTATAACACACTCCTGCATTTAATGCAAATTATGGCCCTTGTTTTACTTAGAAATTCTGGTTAAAGTTTTGCTTACAACTACATTATTAGTCAATATCTTAGTAACTAGTTAATGCATTGTATTGAAACTGTATACAGCCCTTCGTAACTATCATACATTGTATGAAAATAAATAAATTATATAAATCTCTTCTGCATATAATGAAAATTATCCCCTTTTAAGAAATTCTGGTTAATGTTTTGCACGCATATCTCAGTAGCTAATAAGCGTTGGCATAGTCGAGCGAGCTGTCTTCTGGAAAGCTCTTGTTTTGTGTCTTGTTAAAAGACTCAATTATACTGATGTTTGTTTTTAAGCAGATAAATCTCCGAATACTAATTCAAACACATACTAGAATGAAATTTGATCTGATTTTTCAAATGATTTTCATTAACTTTTGCAGCTACCAACTTCTCTGAAAACATTATGAGAAAGGTGGGGATTTTATAACATGAGCAGGCTATCCTTTGCCTACAATAATTTCAGCAGTTTTACTTTGCCTTTTCATATGCTGATAACTGTTCATGCGTTTTGCAATCATTGTGGCAATTATTGTGTGCAAATTTCTCCTAAAAAAGGGTTAAAATGCCTACAGTTTACAATTGTAAAACACCAACATATTTTATTTTTATACTTCTATTTTTTTCAGCCTGGAAAAATTTCCCAAGATGAATGATCACTGTGCTTTCAACTTTTGGTTCCATTTTTCATTTATTATTGGAAATAAGTAAATATTAGTAAAACATGGTTATATTCCATCTATTTGAACTTTTGAAAATATTTAGACAATTTCAATGCATTTGCAGCAGACAACTTTTGAAAATATTGTGGCGACAAGAGAAATTGCTCAATTTGTGTAGATTCTGATTTGAGCAGAAAACCAGACAGATTTGAACAATACTGTTCAGAAATGCTATAAAGTCATACATTTTCTCATAAACAAAATAAATGACTCTATGATTAGCTTTATTATCAATGGTTTCTTATGAGAAGTAATATTTTGATTCATTTAATTGATGTTATATAGCCCTTTCCCACATATAGAAGCTTTCTGATGCCTCTGCAGCAGACTTCTTTTGAAAACATAGTGACAAAAGAAGAAGTTGCTCAAAACGATCAATTTCTCCTTTTGCCACAATGTTTTCAACACTTTTATATATTTATACTTTCTTATATTAGAGGTAATTTCAATCTCATTGAAACCAGACCTACTCTTCACAATGTTCTCAACTATTTTCAGTTATAATACCTTCATACATAGAGATTTTCAATTTTATTTTACTAATTGTCTTCAAAGTGGTCTGCTACAGATTTGCTGTATGTGGGAAAGGATAAACTTAGATGCCTTTGAGGTGTTGACGAGTCTGCTGCAGATATATTGTACTTAAATTGGACAAGGTTAATTATAATATATATTTTAAATTTGTCATAAATTATTGAAGAAAAAGAAATCTGATTTTTAGCTCTAATGGCCAAAGGCCAGAAGAGCTTATGCAGTGGTGTGGTGTCCTTCGTCCGTCCGTGCGTCCGTCCGTAAACAATTGCTTGTGAACGCGATACAGTCTTCAGTTTTGATTTTATCTCAATCAAACTTATACAGTAGTTAGATATCCATGAGAGCTCGGTTCCTTTCGCAAACCAGCCAGATCCGCCCATGCAAGATTGGATTATGGCCCTTGGAATTGTCAAAATTGCTAAAATAGAGCTTGTGAACACAATAGAGGCTCCATTTAATATCTGATCTTCACCAAACCTACACAGTAGTTAGGTATCCATGAGAGCTTTGTTCCTTTTGCAAACCAGCCAGATCCGGCCATGCAAGACTGGATTATGGCCCTTGAAATTGTCAGAATTGCTATAATAGAGCTTGTGAACGCGATAAAGTCTTCAGTTTTAATTGTATCTCAATAAAACTTATACAGTAGTTAGATATCCATGAGAGCTCGGTTCCTTTCGCAATACACCTTAGCCTAAAACCTGTACATAGTAGCTGTTTAACGAGAAAACAGCCCTAGGATATATTTTAGGCATCTGCAGCAGACGAAATTTTAAACAGGTAGACAAAAGAGAAATACTTTACATAATCTAGAATAGGGAAATGACCCGATAGTAATTAAAATTAGCGCACTAATGTTTACCACTCTGTCAGCACAGAATTTCATAAGAAGAATATTCGATGTCCAATATCGACGATAGCATTTGTCATCTTTCAAAAGTTACACTATTTTCATAACTATAATTTAAGAAAACGGAATGTTGAGTTAATTACGTACTCCATATATTATTTCACGGATTTAATTCAGAATGACAAAATGTATGTTAATGTTAAGTAACTTGATACACACCATAGGTAAACTGAATGTAATTATCTGCATGCATTGAAGACGTATTTTTATACAGATGTGAAACCGTTGTTTTATTGGGTTTATATGTCGTTTTCAACATTATTCCAGTTATATCGCGGCGACAGTTCGCATATTCATGTTCCCTGGGCAAACAAACAAGTTCTAGGCCAGGAAATGTGCCTTGCATAAAAGCACTCCAACGCTCCCCGACGCTTAACCAGTCGGACACGTGGATTAAGGAGAACTTGTTCACCTAGAACAATTTCTCGTGTTTTTCCCTACACATGTTTCATAATACCGCCTGCTGTAAACACGTCAATTGTCGACTATATAAAGGCAAGGGTTTACCCTTTTCCACACACAGACGCTCTCTGACGCCTCTGCAGCAGAGGCGTTTTGAAAACATTGTGGCAAAAGGAGAAATTGCTCGAGATGAGCAATATCTCCCATTGCAAAATTGTTTTAACTCTATTAAACAATTATACAGAGTGTCAATATTTTTGCCTAGATATTTGCAGTCATCTACTGCAGATGTGTTGTGTGTATGAAAGGGTCAAATAACATCAGTCTATTAAGGATACATCATATAACCCAGTCTCTTTGTAATTTCTTCTATCGTTTATGGCTCTGGCTTTCTTAAATGCAGACGTTGTTCAGGTATCTGCAGTAGACGACTTTTGAAATATGTTTGAACAAAAAGAAACTAAACATACTCATGTCCAGGAAACAGATTCGAGAGTGACACATATCAGCATTCTAAGAAAATGACCATTTCTAGAACATCATCACGGCTTTAATCCTTTTCCACATGCAAACGCTTTATGGCGCCTTTGCAGCAGACGACAATTGAAAACAAAATGACAAAAGATGAAATTTCCCTAAACGAGCAAGTTCTCCTTTTCCCACAATATTTCAACTTGATTATGTAACAATGTTTCATTTATAGTCATTTTTCACACCCGTCTGCTGTAGACACGTCAGTTGTGAACAGTATAATGGTAAAGGACAAACCGAACCTGCCTGCCTAGGACATAAACACATCCTGTTACCCAATCTCTATTTAATTTAATCTATGTAATACGGCCGACTTTTCACAAAAGTCGACTGCTGCAGATGGAAAGGGCTAAATCGTGCCATTAAATAGCTACATGGTATGGATTGTAAAAGCCTTCACCGCAGTGGTCAGTACAATAAACGTAGTTTGTCGTTTTCATTCGTATTATCTTAAGGGACATCCTTCCCTCCATAGAGTGTTTCTCAATTAGCAAAGTGGTCTCAGATTATATCACTGTATAATCCTTCTAAAACTGGACTCGAATATGCTTTATTGAAATATCAATGTACATTGTACAACAACTAACAGTTAATAGCGTTGAAGAAAATAAATGAGGGTAAAGAATGATATACAAGTCATACGTGAAACCTTTCACACAAGTAGATTGCTTCTGCAATTTTTGAAAACATTGTGTCAACAGAAGAACTTGCGTATACTGTGTTTTCAACTGATGCCAATGATAATACTTTAATTCAAAAATAACTAAAACAAATGTTCAAAACTATCAATTTCTCCCCGTTCCCCAAAATATAGACCTTATAACTGCTGTTCTCAGATGTTTTAAAAGAGATTAATTAACACAAATATATGAAGGTTATCGGATCGTACTTCACCCAATCCCTATACAATCAATCTACAATAGGCGACACTGAGAACATATTGACAATGCTATGGACAATCTCTATAAATGAGCTTTTACTTATGTAATAAAGTTAAAAACGTGTCGGCTAAATCAGAGGTGGTTTATCAATTCCCCCTTGAGTCATTTGTGTCTTCTGAAGTATTATTCTCTGGATATTTCAAATCAATATGCACGTTGGAAAGGATAAGTTTGCTGTTCAATGGGTCTTTGAAAAACTATGACCTTCATATAAATAAATATAAAAACCCGTTACGGTTTACTCGGATACTTTTCGTGATATTAATGTTATATTCTCAGGCAAACCAGAATATCGAAAGAAAATTCGACAGCAAAAAATGAATATAAGTGTTCGGTAAGCCATCAGTCAAGAGTGTGTTATAATTCATCACGAAAACGCAAGAGCTCCAGGAAAACAAACCATAACGTAATGAATATACATGTGGAACAACGCCTGTCTGCTAAGTATCCAAATGGATACAGCTTTATAAAAGTTTCTTCTATGTCGTATTGACGAACTGTCCATTGTAAGATCAGGTTGCACAGAAACGCGGACAAATCTGTATATACACTTTTCGCAAATGAGTCTTCCACAAATGGGATAACAGTCTACGTAGAAAAGCAGCCAGTTGCATATATATAATGTTGTATGGAATGCTGGTGTGCGAAAGCCATGACAACGTATGGTATGGGGAACTGATCTCCGTGATATAACTGAACAATTGTTGTAAACGGCGCAATTACTGAAAAATGACTCTAATTCAGTAAAATATCTTTATGATATTAAAGTTTGTGTTTACACTGGTTGCTTTCTGAACACGGAAGTGAAGTAAATAAGAAAAGATTGAAAAGAAAAAAATATTGAAACCTATTGCAGTTATTTATATTAACTAAATGTTTGCAGGATATGTGTATTTATAGCGTAAACTGTGTTTCCAACAGATGTCAATAATATTACTTTAATTCGTAGATAGTTTATGAAGCTTTGATAATATGATTACAAAATGATATTTTTCGTCTGCTTTTAGTATTGCCTACAATGCTCTTGATAACTATTTATAGAAGCTGAGAAAGAATCGATCTGGGTGTCAAACAGTATGAATATCAGATCATCTTAAATACGATGTGGGTTTGATTAAAGACGTATTACTGTCCAAAATATTCGTAAGGTTCAATACGAATGACGAATCTTAAATGTATTTAGTCATCAACTTAGTGAATCAGTATCTATTTCCCTCATACATAAGTGTTTTGACGAATTGTTAGTTCCAGATGAACGTATTCATTTCCAGTTTCCTTTTTAGAAAACTATGCGCATGTATATACAACTTATGTGATTCAAATTGTGTAGTTAAAGACCAAGGCATCATATATTCATGATTTTCACTGTCAATTGATTATTGCAGATAATACATTTTTACCTTGTTAATTTTAAGTATTTGTTAATACGTACGTATTTTCTCCAAAAAATAGATAAACAGTAACGACCTACAATAATAGCGCCATCAAAATTCGTTGATTTCGGGAGATTTACACCAGGGGCCGTATTCCAGTAGCATCTTAAGTTTTTCCTCAAATTTAAGAAAATCTTATTTTTATTTTCTTAGCTAAGAAAATAAATTTCTTAAACTTATGTCGTATTCCAAAAGCATCTTAAGATTTTCTTACGTAAGAAATTTTTAATCTTAAGAAATAATCTTAAGTTTTTTTTCATTTACGGAAGTCGTAATTTTTGGGTTTTCCACCCCTCAAAATAGTAACGGAAGTCTAAAAATAGAAACACGCGCGCTCGTGTTGCGCAGACGAATCTGTTTACAAATATGGCCAGCAGCGAGAAGAAGCCGCGATCCGCTAACTTTTCAGCGAGTGATTGCCTCGTCCTGGCTGAATTAATGGGCGAGGAAAGTGGCGTGGAAGGTTTATCCTTCCACGCTTACTTGAAACATAAGTTTACGAACAGTAAGTAGATTGTTTATCCTTGAAAACATTTAAAACTGATTACTCGGAGCTGCGTTCGCTGAAATGTGTCATTCTGTGTGGAATATCAAACCTATTTCTTCTTGCTTTCCTGTCACTATTCCGTTGGAATTTAAATTTTTCACATGCTTGGCTTTACGGCAGGCTTTACCATTGATGTTTGATATAATTCCTTTTGTTTGTGACCCTCTTGCAAAAAGTATTCAAGCAGATGGAATCTGACATTGAAGACATTTTTCTATGACAGCCTGTCAAATTCGCAGTGGTCCTATGATCCTGGGCTCGGATTAGTCTTATGTAGCATATAGAAAATAGCATAGCTAAATAAATGTCATTCAGGATATTCGGACTAGTGAATTCTAAAAACTAAGTAAAAATTACTGCAGACACTCTACACAAAATCTGTTGAACCTGTCAGTCCGAAAGCTAATTTTTCATACATATTTTCCTCTTTGTTCAACTAATTATTGCCGGAAAATTTGTCAGCCCGAATGAATTTGTGTCAGTCAGGACGTGAGGACAGAATGTTTTCGCATAGTCTGTAATACTGCTATGATAACTTTGAAATACATTTACTTAAAATAACCTCTAAAATATACAATGTTTACTATTTTGCAGCTATAACATCAACATCCAAACGGGGCAAATGGGTGGAGATTGCTGCCCTTTTCAAGATGAGGGCAGATGTACCAAGGGATGTCCCAGCTCTACAAAAGAAGTGGGACAACTTGGTACAGGTCCACAGAGCCCTGTATATGGATGTCATGAGTAGTCAGAGGATGACAGGTAAATAAAAACCAGGTCATAGAGAGATAAAATATTATATTATTTGAAAAAAGGAAATTAATAGCTTCTTGTAGGTTTCGTTCTGGATGCAAACTCAACGTTTTGCATAGGTTATCAACTGTTGGCGATATTCATTGCTATGGGGCAAAGAGTTACATTATGAGTTTGTTTAGAGACGCTTACATTTCTTTAGTGTTAATACAAGTAAGGTTCAACAATCAAATCCACTGGCGAACCTTACGATAATAATTTACATAGTAGGTAAAGACGTACTTGTCTAGCATCTTTAGGAGGACAAATACAACACACACTCATAGTTTTCCATCTGAGCGAGGATAGTGTATATTTTGGGTACGTATGGCATCTTTGGAAAGACGTATAACTCACACTCAAACGTTTTCCATCTAAGTAAGGACAACTGCTTAATACGATAAATGTCTTTGAAAGTTGTAAGCTTAACATCTTGACTGGAGGACAAATAAGTATATGTATCTAACCTTGGTTTAAACAATATTGTATTCAGTAGTATTTACATATCAATCATATCATATTAACTTTAAAAAGGATGGTTCAGAACTCATTAAGCTTATATAGGCTTTGATCAGATGGTGGATCGCAATGTCATGTGTTTGCCTTAACCCTTTGCCACCTGCAGATGCTTTCTGACGCATATGAAGCAAACGACTTTTGGAAGCATTGTGGCGCATTTGCCACACTGTTTTCAACCCTATGTAGTAAATATATTTTTATTTACATAGGTTTCCTACTTTAGTGCCATATTGGATTCAAAATCGTATGCCGCAATTTTGTTACATCTGGGAAGGGAGTCACTATTGCAGGTAAATGGGGAAAAACCTTAATACTGATCAGCAAATGGATTTCCAATCGCCATATGGAATAGAGTTAGCTCAAGTAGATCCTGGATTTAAACTTAAAACCTCTTAATTGGAGGATAAGAACATCCCTCGGATCTGGAGTGATGCCGCTGTGACAGACAGCAGCCTTCAAATATTCACTTTATTCCAATATACAAGACATCTACGACAGATGACGTCGAAAACATATTGCTTACAATATGGCAAACCTCTAGCAAAGATATTTTGATTATGAATAGAGTTTAAAACATTGTGACAAAAAATGCCAAGTTTCAGCAGTTTCTCCATTTGCCACAAAACTTATGTAGAGGCACCATAATGCGTCTGTGTGTGGGAAAGCGTAAATTAAATGCAGAAAGACGTCCGATTGACAAGTGGTTGGTGATACGATTTTACATAAATATTATAATACAATGTTTTTTCGTTTAGCAGCTTTCATATCATTTGTAAATACACCTTAGCCTTAAACCTGTACATATTAGCTGTTTAACGAGAAAACAGACCTAGGATATATTTTAGGCACCTGCAGCAGATGAAATTTGAAACAGATAGACAAAAGAGAAATATTTTACATAATCTAGAATAGGGAAATGACCCGATAGTGATGCAAATCAGCGTAATAATGTTCATCACTCTGTCAGCACATAATTTCATAAGAAGACGTTCAATATCGACAATAGCATTTGTCATCTTTCAAAAGTTTTATTATTTTCATAACTATAATTTAAGAAAACGGAATGTTGAGTTATTATGTTCTCCATATATTATTTCACGGATTTCATTCAGTATGACAAAAAAATGTTAATGTTTAGTAACTTAATACATACCTTAGACAAAACTGAATGTAATTATCTGGATGAGTTGAAGAGGTGTTTTTATACAGATGTGAAACCGTCGTTTTATTGGGTTTATATGACGTTTTCAACATTATTCCATTTATATCGCGTTGACAGTTCACATATTCATGATCTCTGGGCAAACAAACAAGTTCTAGGCTAAACATTGTGTCTTGCCCAAAGGCACTCCAACGCTCCCCGACGCTTAACCAGTCGGACACGTTGAATTCCTTATAAATACATAAGGCAATACTGAATGTTATTATTTGGAAGCTTTGAAGACGTGTTTTTATACATACGTAAAACCATCGTGGATTAGGGAGAACTTGTTCATCTAAAGCAATATTTCGTGTTTTCCCTTTACAGGGTTTATAATACCGCCTACTGTAGACACCTCAAATGTCGACTTTTAAAAGCAAGGGTCAACCCTTTCCAACACACTGAAGCCTCTGCAGCAGATGCTTTTTGAAAACATTGTGGCAAAAGGAGAAATTGCTCGCTATGAGCAATATCTCCCATTGCCACATTGTTTAAACTCTATTAAACAATTATACTTTTATATGTACAGAGTGTCAATATTTTTGCCTAGATGTTTGCATAGTCATCTACTGCAGATGTGCTTCGTGTGGGAAAGGGTCAAATAACATCAGTTTATCAAGGATACATCATAAAACCCAGTCTCTTTTTAATTTCTTCTATCTTATATGGCTCTGGCTTTCTTAAATGCAGACGTTGTTCAGGTATTTGCAGCAGACGACTTTTGAAATATGTTTGAACAAAAAGAAATTAAACATAGTCATGTCCAGGTCCGAGAGTGACACATATCAGCATTCTAAGAAAATGACCATTACTAGAACAGTATCACGGCTTGAACCCTTTGTCACATACAAAAGCTATCTGACGCCTTTGCAGCAGACGACAATTGAAAACATTGTGTCAAAAGATAGAATTGCTGAAAACGAGCAAGTTCTCCTTTTCCCATACTATTTCAACTTGATTAGGTAACAATGTTTCATTTACAGTCATTTTTCACACCCGTCTGCTATAGACACGTCAGTTGTGGACAGTATAATTGAAAGGGACAAACAGCACCTGCCTGTCTAGGACATAAACACATCCTGTAACCCAATCTCCTTGTAATTTCATCTGTATAATACGGCCGACTTTTCACAAAAGTCAAGTGCTGCTCATGGAAAGGGCTATACGTGCCGTTAAATAGCTTCATGGTATGGATTGTAAAACCCTTCACCGCAGTGGTCAGCTCAATAAACGTAGTTTGCCTTTCTCATTGGTATTATCTTAAAGACATCCTTCCCTCCATAAAGTTGTTCTTAATTAGTATAGGGTCTGAGATTATATCACTGTAGAATCCTTGTAGAAATATAAATGTACATTGTACAACAACTAACAGTTAATAGCGTTGAAAAAAAAATTAGAGTAAAGAATGATATACAAGTCATACGTTAAACCTTTCACACACGTAGACATATTTTACATTTCTGCAATTTTTGAAAACATTGTGTCAAAAGAAGAAATTGCGTATACACGTTCTGTGTTTTTAACTGATGCCAATAATAATACTTTAATTCAAAAATAAAAATGTTCTCCTCGTTTCCCAAAATATAGACCTTATAACTGTTGTTCTCAGATGTTTTTAAAAGAGTCGTATTAGCACAAATATATGAAGGTAATCGGATTGTACTTCACCCAATCCCTTATACAATCAATCTACAGTAGGCGACACTGGGAACATAGTGACAATGCTATGGACAATATCTATACTTAACGTTTACTTATGGAATAAAGTTATTAAAAACGTTTCGGCATTATCAATTCCCCCTTGTGTCTTCTGGAGTATTCTTCTCTGGTTATTGCAAATACATATGCACGTTGGAAAGGATAATTTTGATGTACAAGGGGTGTTTGAAAAACTATGACCTTCATATAAATAAATATATAAACCCGTTACGGTTTACTCGGATACTTATTGTGTTATTAATGTTATATTCTCAGGCAAACCAAACAGTTTTTAAATATCGTAAGAAAATTAGACAGCAAAAAATAAATGTAGTGTTCGGTAAGCCATCAGTCAATAGTGTGCAATAATTCATCATTAAAAAGCAAAGACTCGTTCAAGATAATGAACGTTTTTCAGGAGCTCCAGGAAAACAAACGTTAACGTAATGATTATACATGTGGTAAAACGCTTGTTTGATAAGTATCCAAATGGATACAGCTTTATAAAAGTTTCTTCTACGTCTTATTGACGAACTGTCCATAGTGAGATAAGGTCGTGCAGAAAGCCAGTTGCTTATACATAATGTTGTATGGAATGCTGGTGTGCGAAAGCCATGAAAACCTATGGGATGGGGAACTGATCTCCGTCATATAACTGAACAATTGTTGTAAACGGCGCAAGACCCCCAATCAACGCTATTACTGAAAAATGACTTTAATTCAGTAAGATATCTTTATGATATTAAATATTGTGTTTACACTGGTTGCTTTCTAAACACGAAAGTAAATAAGAAAAAAAAAAAAGATTGAAACCTATTGCAGTTAAATTAACTAATGTTTGCAGACTATATGTATTTATAGCGTAAACTGTGTTTCCAACAGATGTCAGTAATATTACTTTACCTCATAGATAGTTTATGAAGCTTTGCTTATATGATTACATAGTCGTCTCCTGAAGATTGACCGTATGTGAGAAATATGTATTTTTATACACCCTTCACATGATATCGAATGTCAAAACTTGATATTTTTCGTCTGCTTTTAGTATTGCCTACAATGCTCTTGATAACTATTTATAGAAACTGAGAAAGAATCGATCTGGGTGTCAAACAGTGTGAATATCAGATCATCCTGAAACCGATGTGGGTTTGATAAAAGACGTATTACTGTCCAAAATATTCGTAAGGTTAAATCCGAATGTCGAATCTTAAATGTATTTAGTCATAAACTTAGTGAATCAGTATCTATTTCCCTCATACATAAGTGTTTTGACGAATTCCAGATGAACGTATTTATTTCCAGTTGCCTTATATTAGAAAACTATGCGCATGTTTATACAACTTATGTGATTCCAATTGAGTAGTTAAAGACCAAGGCAATATATTTTAATGTTTTTCACTGTCAATTGATTATTGCAGATAATACCTTTTCTACCCTATTCATTTTAAGTATTTGTACATGAACGACCTACCATTATTGCGCCATCAAAATTAAAATTCGATGATCTTGGGAGATTAACACAAGAAGCTGTTTTTGAGTCATTCAATAACTTTCCATCGATTTAATGCATCATACAATATTGGGAAATGTCCCAGAAAGCACCCAGGTTAAGCATTGCTCCATAATGATGACCTATTTATGTTGTGATGATAAAGCGTATTTTATACGAAAAAACCCCATGAATGGGTTTTTTCGCTTATATATAGTTAACGGGCGTGAGAATTTTTTTTTTTTTCAATACCCATGAAGGTTTCTGAAATGAAACTGGAAAAAATCAATGGGGGCCGCCATTTTGGATATGTTTAAAATGCGGCCGGTCCGACGTATAAACCACAGTTTGAAAAATATTGTCGTCTAGTCAATCATTATTAATTCTAAATCGATGTTTAAGCTAATAAAAGAACTGCGTAATTTCGTGTGAACAGACAATTTTAAGAAAAAGCGAAAAATGCGTGGAACTGAGAATGAAATATTTTGTTCCAGTTTGTCAAAATAGCCGACTAGTACCGTACTAATCAAGGTGATCTAGACGTACGCCATTTATAGCAGCGCTTTACAGACACAACGAAAAATTGCCGTTTGAAATCTTAAATTTTACTGTATCCCGAATAATGACGACTTAAGACGTATCTGGTGAAATATTTAAATAGAAACAACTCCAATGTATCGTCTAAAGTGTTGGTAAGTAGGCCTAACATTATATTGTAGAGATGTCGGCAGTTTTCGCGAAAATCTTCAATCATGACTGTCGGACAACAAATTCTTCGAACTGACAAATATTCAAACACATTCTCATTTTCAACCATCTGATTACTTTTACAACCTGGACTACACTACATTTACATTACAGTTGGGAATTATGCAATAAGATATAGTGAAAGACTGGGATACATTTTAATTTTAATGGTACTGTGGCAAATATACAGTGTAGCGAATCCGACTTGTTATAGTTATCCAAAGTTGTGTCCCTTTGTTTAATTAGATCCATTTGTATAAACAACAAAAAGGAAAAATTAATTCTGGTTAGTACGGGTTTAAATATCCTATAAACTAAAGCCTTGAGATTTTTTAGAATCAGATACATGCATATATGGTCATTGCTCACAATGCATACCCAGCCTGTTGTTTCTTTTCTTTATAATTTACCCTTTCCCACATACAATAAAGATGCAGCAGCCGACTTTGAAGTTATCAAGTCCGAAAGATCTAGATTCAGCTAACCAAGTGTTCAAAGTAGCTAAATTAGCTATCGCTTGAGTCTACAGCAGTACAAAAACCAAATGAAAAGTATTTGTAGACAAAGACCATGGCTGTATTCATATTAAACTAACTAACCGAACACTAGGTCATGTGCTATTAAAAGCTATTATTAAACTGGTTGATCCAGTTAACAAAATCCTAGTGTAAATACTGGTGTATTGCTATTGCGATAGAGAGGGAGACACGTGTTATCGTCAAGCTTTTTTATAAATTGTCTATTAGTAATATATCTATTTACATTTGAAACTTATTTTCAACAATTGAGTATATATGATGGGTAAATCGACAATTTCTCTCATGTCACATTATTTATGTATTAAAATCCATCAAGGGGCTTGTGAATTGTTCCCAACTTCACATGTAATCACATGAGTGTGGTATTTCAATGGTTAGATATTAATATTTTTCTGATTATGTAAGATATGATTCAACATTGTGTAATCGCACAGGAAACTTGTTATACTTGTGCTAAAATGACAAACATTTGTTTCTAGCTATGTTTTTAATTATATTTCAGGTATATTCAGGCCACTTAATTTGTGTTCGACCAAGCAAGAAAAACCAATTTCCTGTCACTGATATGGGTTATTTTAAATAGTAGACAACACCAGCAAGAAGACCTCTTGTAAGACGGCCAATTGAACTCAATGTCCCTGTACAGCTCGATACAGAAAAAGATAAAGGCGTTAATTCCCATCATGGAATGCGATACTGAGTCAAACCTGTCCTACACAGGCTACATTGGACCTCGTTTAGTGACCACTTATATACACATTACTAAAATTTCAGAAATTTCTAAATTAGTTTTTGCTGGGTGATAAAATCATGGCTGTGAGAGGTTTTACTATAGCCGGTGATTTTTGTGCTAACATTCTAGATTTCATGAAGGGAAGGAAACAACTTTCATAAGCAGAGACAATAGAAACTTGATGGATCTGACAGCTACTGTCGGAGCATATTCATGTAGTGCTGGCAAATTTGTGATTAAAAACTCTGAAAACAGAGCTTGGCATAATAGTCATTGGAAAGAATAAATACTATTCTTTTAAGGACAGCAGTATTCAGAGAATCAATGATTGAAGAGGACACTTTAGATCAGATAATTCTGATTAACACTGAAAGTGTTTCGTTTTTTATTCATGGACTCGTAATCATATGAAATAAATCCAATCATAGCTGTTATCATTTAACGCATGAAGCAAATAAACTGAAAAATAAGCAAATTCTTAAAAAAATTGTAGCATATCTATTAGCGTTTTCTCACATAAATCAGACTACAGCAGACCTATTTGAAAACAACTCTGCAAAAACCTGTGCAACATCTATCAAAGGCCATGTAATAATTGTATACAATAGAAAACATTATGACAAAAAGAGAAATTACTTGTCAGGATTTTCTGATTTTACAATAATGTTATTTAAAGTTATAACTTCATCATTTTAAGTCATCTGCATGTGGGACAGGGTTAAACACTTATACATGCTTGAACATATAGCTTTGGGGAAAAACATTTTATATTGTGACAAATGATAAATATAATTTGATGTTATTCCTGAAAAGAAAATATTTTTGGAAAGGAAGAAATTCATCATTATCAGCATGTTCTCCTTTTCCAACAATTTTCGAGAAAAAATTGGAATGCATCTCCTAATATAATATCTGTCCATAGAAAACTTTTAAAGGATGGAAGAATTTTTTCTATTATTTCTCCTTCCCTACAATTATTCAAGAAGTTGTCTGCTACTCTTCCACAGCCAAGCATTACAAGTTTTGAGCATTTTAATTTAACCTGTTACCTTAACCCTTTCCCTCATATAGACGCTTTCTGACGCCTCTGCAGCAGACGGCTTTTTGAAAACATAGTGACAAAAGAAGAAATTGCACAAAACGTGCAATTTCTCCTTTTGCCACAATGTTTTCCACTTTTTGTCATAGGTTATCCATTCAATTATGAAGATTTTCCACGTTTTGACAAAATACTTTCGAAGTCGTCTGCTGCAGAATTGTCGTATGAGGAAAAGGGTTAAAGTAAATTGTGTACATGTAAATTATTTTTAGATTCTTTCTTAGTTACCCTTTCCCACATACAGACGCTACATCAGAAGTAGTCTGTTAGTAGTAAAGGGTTAAACATTTTCTACATTTAGATGCTTTCTGACGCCTCTGCAGCAGACACATTTTGAAAACATTTTTGCAAATGGAGAAATTGCTTAAAATTGGCAAATTCTCCTTTTGCCACAATGTTTTCATCTCTATTAAATTAATTGAGATTTTCAGTATTTTTAGCCCACCTATGTATGAAGTGCAAGGTGAGCTTTTGTGATCGCTCACCGTCCGTTTTCCTACAAATGACTTCTCCTCCTAAACCAATTAACCAAATTCAAAATAATTTTACAGGAATGTTCCTTGGGTGGACCTCTTTCAAACTTGTTCAAAGAATTCTATTCCATGCAGAACTTTGGTTGCCACGGCAACAAAAAAGGGGAAATTAACCAAAACTTAAAAAAAATTCTTGTCTGAAAGTAGAAGGCCGATGCCTTTGATATTTGGTATGTAGTATCATCTAGTGAACCTCTACCAAGATTGTTCAAATTATAACCCAGGGGTCACTTGTTTTTCATAGACTCATATAGGGAAAAAACTTTAAAAATCTTCTTGTCTAAGAATAGAGGGCCCAGGCCTTTAATATTTGGTATGTAGCATCATCTGGTTGACCTCTACTAAGATTATTCAAATTATAGCCCTGGGGTAAAAAATGACCCCATCCCGGGGGTCACTTGTTTTGTATAGACTCATAAAGGGGAAAAACTTAAAAAATCTTCTTGTCTAAAAGTAGAGGGCCCAGGCCTTTGATATTGGGTATGTAGCATCATCTAGTGGACCTCTAACAAGATTGTTCAAATTATAGCCCTGGGGTCAAAATGACCCCTCCCCTGGGGTCTATTGTTTTACATAGACTCATATAGAGAAACAACTTAAAAAATCTTCTTGTCTAAAAGTAGAGGCCCCAGGTATTTGATACTTGGTATGTAGCATCATCTAGTAGACCTCTACCAAGATTGTTCAAATAATAGCCCTGGGGTAAAAAATTAGCCCTCCCCGGGGGTCACTTGTTTGACATAGATAGGGGAAAAACTTTAAAAATCTTCTTGTCTCAAACTAGAAGGCCCAGGCTTTTGATATTTGGTATGTAGCATCATTACATATAGTGGACCTCTACCTAGAGTGTTCAAATTATAGCCCTTGGGTCAAAATTTACCCCTCCCCAGCGGTCACTTGTTTTACATAGACTCATATAGGGAAAATACTTAAAAAGTCCTCTTGTCTAAAAGATATTTGGTATGTAGCATCATCTAGTGAACCTCTACCAAGCTTGTTCAAATAATAGCCCTGGGGTAAAAAATGATCTCTCTCCGGGGGTCACTTGTTTTACGTAGACTCATTTAGGGGAAAAACTTCTTTTCTAAAAGTAGAGGGCCCTGGCCTTTGATATTTGGTATGTAGCATAATCTAGTGGACCTCTACCAAGATTGTTCAAATTATAGCCATGGGGTAAAAAATGACCCCTCCCTCTGGTCACTTGTTTTACATAGATAGGGAAAAAACTTTAAAAATCTTCTTGTCTAAAAGATATATGGTCATACTGTATGTAGCATCATCTAGTGCACCTCTACCAAGATTGTTCAAATTATAGCACTGGGGTCAAAAATGAGCCCTCCCCGGGGGGTCACTTGTTTTTCATAGACTCATATAGGGGAAAAAACACTGAAAACTTTTTAAGTTTGATTAAATCAGGTGAGCAATATAGGACCATTATGGTCCTCTTGTTAATTATACATGTACATACATACCATATAGTACTTTCTCTTTACTTAACCCTTTCCAACCTGGAACAAATCTGCAGCAAACCACTTTGAAAACATTTTGGTTTTATTTTGGAAAATGTATTAATAGGAAAGTGTAATTATTTGATAGAGTAAACAAATTGTGACAAAGGGGGAAATTGTTCATCATGAACAATGTGTCCTTTTGTCACAATGTTTTTCAAAAATGTTCTTATGCAGAGGTGGCAGAAAGCATCTACATGTCGAAAAGGATTAATCCTTAACCACTTACAGACTACTTCTGATGTATCCAATGAAATGAACACATAAATTTCTCATGATGAATATTTTTTATTTTCCAACTAAGATTTGAATTAAATCTCAGAATTGCAATTTCTTATATTAAGATTTATCATGCTTTACTCAAGACTATGATCATTTTAAGTAATCGCCTTCAAATTCCTTGTATGTGAAAATGGGTTAATAAATGCTTCTCTTATGCCATTTTGTGTGTAAAATATTTTCTTTCACAATATCTACAACAATTGAAGTTAAGATTTGAGCTTTAATGTTACACTTTTACTTTTCAGCTCACTTGTGCACGAAGTGCTCAATGTGAGCAATTGTGATCACATTTTGTCCTGCGCCTACCCGTCGTCAACAATTGCCTTGTTAACACTCTACAGGCTACGTTTTGCATCAAATATTCATGAAAGTATATTAGAACATTTATCAGATCTTTGACAAGTTAGAATATGGGTCACATTGGGTCAGAAACTAGGTCGCTAGGCCAAATTGAAAGGAAATCGTGTTTACACTTTGGATGCTGCATTTTTAACTTGAGCATGTTCAAACCTTTTCAGATGATTGTCTTGATGATATGTAGTCCCTTTTTCAAATATTGGTCATGTCTTTTTAAAAACTAGGTCACTAGGACAAATTGAAGGAAAATTGAATTAACACTGTAGAAGCCGAACTTTTGATTCAGCATCTTCAAATTTTGTCAGAATGTTTCTCAGAATAATATCTAGGTCAAGGTCGAAAATGAGTCGTGCCTGATCAAAAACTAGGTCACTAGGCCAAATTGAAGGAAAAAGTTGTTAAAACTCTGGAGGCCGCATTTCTACTATGAGCAAATTGAAACTTTTTCAAAAGGATTGTCTTGATGATATCTAGTCCATGTTCGAATATGGGTCATATCAGGTAAAACAAAAAATAGGTCACTAGGCCAAATACAGGAACATCTTGTTAACACTGGAGGTTGCATTTTAAATATTTGTCAGAATAATTGTCTTGATGTGTTTTGCATTAGAAATCATTCAGGTGAGCGATCTAGGGCCATAATGGCCCTCTTGTTTAAAGATCAATTTCAAACCAAAGGCTCAATGTGTTCCATTGTTATCACTCACTGTACGGCGTACGTCAAACGGTCAAATATTCTCTGAAACTGCTGATGCGATATTAACCAAACTTGACATGAATGTTACTTTGGTGAACCTCGTTAAGAATTGTTATACAATTTATATTCTACCTATAAATTGGTTTGCTGCGATTTCAGAATGAGGTGGAAATTGCAAAACTTTAAAAAAAATTCTCCTGTGAATCCGCTTCTTCGAATTCCAAGATGTTCTATGGGTGACCCTCTACAAAATGGTTCAAGACATATTGATTGGGTGAAAAGGGTAGTCTCCAAGTGGCATCAGAAAAGGGCTGGAATAATCGTCTGTTTTAGGGATAGAATTAAGCAGAAATGTTACCCCCTACAATATTTGTTCCAGCCTTTCAGACCGGTTTTAAAAGGTAGTCGCCAGGTGACATCAGAAAAGGGCTGAAAAGAAGAAATTACCCAACGACCCCCGTCTAGTCAAATACTTTTAAAAATCGACTGTAATTGCCAAATTATGCTGTTTAATTTTAAGTGTTTTTTTCGTAAATAGGTAGCACCTATAGATATATTATTGATCTATTTGTATATACCCTTTACCAGTTTATTCTAGCAGGGTGAGTATATTGAACGTATTGAGTGTATTCAATTAGATAAACCTTGATTCTAGCTAAGGATCTTTTTAATATATCGCATTATTTTACTTATAGTTTGGATTGTATAGGATACTTTTTTTCAATATCAATCAAAACCATTTGAATACTTCGATAACATCTACATTTTCAAAACATTCCGACATGCACATATCGAGCTTGATCAATGTAAGATGGAAGCTTGTTTTGCAATCACTGTAAAATAACTATTTTTTACCAAAACTTATTGTTCCAAACATGTTTTCAAATCTGCATTGTGATTGAACTATGAGCTAACAGTCTATGTGGAAAAGCAGCAAGTTACTTGCACAGTTTGCTGCGTGGAGTACCTGTGAGAGAACGCTAGGAAACACCCGAGTAGGTGAACTGGCCGACGTGATATAACTGAAACATTGTTGAAAATGGCGTTGAACCCCAAACAATGTAATTGAAATTTAAAATGTATAGACCTTATAACAGTTGTCCTCAGATGTTTTAAAAGAGACGACTCAACACAAATATATGATATTATGTTTACGTCAAGATGATCGGATTGTCCTTAACCCAATCCGGTATACAACAAATATACAGCAGGGGTTGTGAGTTCGAACCCCAGCTCGGCAAACATTCATTCCGAGGTCTGACAACAGTCATTCCAACAAGCGTCATTCGTCTTTCACCCATTGTCTAACAGTATAGGAGGAAAGGCAGCCGGTTGCATAGATAGAATGTTGTGCGGAGTACTAATGTGAGAAAGGAAACACATGAGTAGGTGAACCGGCCCCCGTAATATAAATGAACGGCGTAAAATCCCAATTAATCAATCAATTCCTAAGAGGAATTAAAAAAAATACCATTATCAGATGCTTTCTCGCGTGTATGCAGATGTGGAATTGAATATGAAAACAGTGTGGTAAATGGAAATAGTGGTTTTAATTAGCAATTCTGCTTATGTCATAATTGTTTTATAATCTGTTCTAAAATTGTACTTTCATTTACACAGATTTTTATAATTTTGCTTTAATGTTGTCAAACTCGTTCGCTGAAGATTTGTTTTATGTGGGGAAGGGTTACATAATTACAGCAGAAGATATTTCGAGATCTGATTTGAAAACATTTTATTTTCAGCATTTCAGTCAATCTGCTCCTCGTGTACACTTCTATTTCTTGATTTGTTCAGCGATCTATCTGTCATACTCGTAATTTTCCGAAAAATAATTCCGTTGAACTCATTGTGGCAAATTGAAAAATTTCTCAAGAAGAGCAACTTATCCTTTTGCCGAAATGATTTCAGGAATTGTCTGCTTTAGGCCTCAAAGTGCGTCTTCATTGACGGCATTCTACACCTCGTATACTCTGAAAATGTGTACACTTCGACTATAGATTGTTTTTTAAAGTGGACTCGACGGTATTAATGTTAATCTCTATCTGTCATACGCGGTATTTTCCGTAAATTACCGGAGGATGCCGAAAAGTATGATCAACCACAATGGAAATGCACAGCATATAAAGGTACAACTACTGTATACAATCAAAATAGCTCTACACGTATCGACTGCATATGTGGTTTGTATAGCATATGACGTTGTTTGCACAGCATATAATGGTTATTCTACTGCACTAACACAATTTTAAATAACCACCATATTGTATAGAAAATTCACTGCATATCACGAACAAGTACCATGTCAGCTGAAATATGTACCTCGTATACATGAAAGTGTACTGCGTATAATACAATACAACATACTAAGGCAGTAAAGGCATTCCATATGGATGCAAACTGAAAATTGGTTATCAATGGCTGGCGATTTCTGACTTTAGCGAGAATAAGAGAATTTGAGTTGTTTTAGAGACGTTTTAATTTAAAAAGGATCTTTTAGTGAGGTTTAATAATCATATCAACTTGCGAATGTTTGTCTGCTTGCACGCTACACTAATATTATCTGCTTAAATATCTTCTGTAATCATTTTGCATCATATGGTTTTTGCTTAACAATTCTTGTTAAAATAAAACCAATCTGAATGTCAAACAGTTAAGATCAGTCCCAACAGTGTATAGTCCCCAATCTGGATGAAAACTCAACGTTTCGCATAGGTTATTAATAGGAATGGGAACGAATATTCGAATATTCGAATATTCGAAAAACGGACGAATATTCGAATACTGTTTTCGAATAAGAATATTCGTTTTCAGTTTACGATTTTTTAAGATATAAACAAAAAATGACCAAACATTATTAGTAAAATTCTGACATAGGTCGCGAGTTGGAGATACTAATGATTAAGGGTGAAGTGATAAAGATTGTGTATGTGTCGTTTGTTGTGCCTTTACGGTTTGCTTTAGACTCATGATTTATTGAGACGGGTGTGTTTTTATACATATTATACATACATGATACAGTTCCCATCTTCTTAAATGTCTTTAAGATGTTTTGACCCATTGTCTTGTGTAGACATAAATAGTTCATAAATATACGATTTTCTGATGCGTTTGCACCATACGACCAGTAGAAAATAGTAAATTACCCAAGAGCGTTGATTTCTTTATTTCTCTCAATGTTTTCTGCTAATTTTAGTGAATCCTTACTAGTGTAGTCGAAGAAAATGTAATGGTTAATTGTACAGTACATAATTCTTAATGATCGGAAATTACATGAAACAAACTCATTTTGTTATTTTTTTTTTTTTATGCATAAACAATTATGTTCCAGAAAATATATACATACAGAATTTCCCTAAGAATGCGAAATTTAAAACATTTGAGAAAAGTGTAACCTAGGATTACCCTGCACATACGTGCAAGTTGATCTTTTGCTGCATTATCGTGTTTTCTCATTCCATTCATTGTCTCTAAGTTTGGTCAGCTCTTCTGTAAAAAATGTTGAAATTGGTCGAACTTCTTTCGCGCAGTGCTGAGATATCTTGCTCATGATCTGTTTGGAAACGAATATGACTAAGTGATTATTAGATTTTTAGCTCACCTGAGCTTTGCTCAAGGTGAGTTATTGTGATCGCTTATTGTCCGGCGTACGTCGTCCGTCAACTTCTTCTCCTCAGTAACCAGTGGGTCAATAGGGGTGAAACTTCACAGAAAGCATCCTCTCAATGACCTCACCAGATTTCCTTCAAATTTGTTGGATCCATGCAGAATTCTGGTTTCCATGGCAACGAAATGAGAAAAACCTCAAAAATTCTTCTTCTCCCAAACTGGTTGGCAGATTTTCAAATAATTTTGTAAAAATGTTCCTTGGATGACCTTCTATTAAATTCCTTCAGGCCATGTTGATTGGTCGAAAAACATGGTCGCCAGGGGGGCGGGGCTATTTTGACTTATATGGCTATAGTGAAAACTTAAAAAATCTTCTTCTCCCAAACTGGTTGGCAGATTTTCAAATAATTTTGTAGAAATGTTCCTCCTGTTATCAGATTCCTTCAAGCCATATTGATTGGTCGAAAAACATGGCCGCCAGAGGACGGGGCTATTTTGCCTTATATGGCTATAGTGAAAACTTAAAAAATCTTCTTTTCCGAAAGTGTCAGGCCGATTTTCAAATAATTTTGTAGAAATGTTCCTTAAGTGACCCACTTTCAGATTCCTTCAGGCCGATTCCTTCAAGCCATGTTGATTGATCGAAAAACTTGGCCGCCAGTGGGCAGGGCTATTTTGCATTATATGGCTATAGTGAAACCTTAAAAAATCTTCTCCTCCAAAAGTGTCAGGCCGATTTTCAAATAATTTTGTAGAAATGTTCCTAGGGTGACCCTCTGTCAGATTTCTTTAAGCCTAGTTGATTGGTCAGAAACTATGGCCGCCAGGGTGCGGGGCTTATATAGCTAAAGTTAAAAAAAAATCAGGTGAGCGATCAAGGGCCATCATGGCCCTCTTGTTTCATCTCTTTACTTATACGTAAGTTATTCGTATGTTTCTAACGGTTTGAACTTAATTAAAATCAATGAAAACACAGAACAGTTTATTCTTTCTTTAAAAGAAAATAGATTAAAAGGCACAGTTTTGAATTTAATTTGTTCAACAGATACCTTGACAGTTTGAACTTAATTACTTATGACTAGAAAATAATACCTTAATAATAGGTATGGTAGATGCTGGAGCATCTATTTGACTGGGAAAACGTTGACGTTCTCACACTTACTGTAATACACCCACTTCAAAGTGGACAAAAAGAGATTCGGGACTTTGTGACCGGCTAAGATAATAACGTCGATTTTGACGTCAAAACGCATGTATTTGCGACAATGATAGTGTGGTTAAAGAAATCGCCATGGAATTGGCGGCAGAAAGCAGGGAATAGTATTAGCTACGTGCTTATATCAATTACATACATCTGCTATGACACATACTATAACTTAATACGAATTAAAACGAAAGTTTCGCAAAAAATAGTTTTACAGTTACAAGATTATTTTTAGTTCATTTAATATTCGATTGAGAGATTTTTATCAAAAAGATATATAGTTTAGGCTCCCGTTTGTCTACCATTTGCCAACATTTCAAGACTATCTATTCAGCCGATCTTAAATCACATTGTCGTTAAACGTAGATTTATATATTAATACGCATCCAGGGTAATAACATGAACACTTATATTTTCATTATCATCAATTTCAATCTTTTAAGTAATCTACTCCCTTACACATCAAGGTAGGTTGTATTAATGTGCTTCGCTTTAAAGATTTAAAGTAGCTTTAAAATACATTAAAACTACAATAAAATGTATTTTGATTTTCATAGTATATTAACTGTCTTGTTTACTTCAATGTTTTACTGATTTGCATTTTTGTCACGTATTTCAGATAACATTTTAAAGAATATCATTTCACCCTTGAAAATGAATCTGCAAGTATGAAACGTCACGTAATTATAAGTCGCTGGCGACTATATTTTTAAAAGAAATTCGTGTTTCCAATGTCTTAAGTTTGTGATTCATTAACCTCCTATTTCATTTTATTACATGCTCTTTGCGAGTATTTACTTGTCCCTGATTAGACATGTAGCAAACGTTTATAAATCACGGAAGGTAATTTAAGCAGCCAGCGAACAAGCAGTTAATTGACTCCAACAAACATCCTGTCATACATACCAAATGGACAAAGCTTTGGGCGCGTAAGTAATTGGATGCTCCAGAAATGGAGGTAATAAGAAGAAAATGTTTCTTAAATAATTTTGTAATATGTAGTTTTATGTATTGAGTAATGTCAAAGTTTAACGTATTTATATAAATTGAACATATGTTATATCAGAAAACTCATTTGAATAGATTTATATGTCTTAAATAGTGTTGTAATATAATAAATAATTAATGATATTTTATTATTTGTTATTTCAAACTCCAAAAAACTTAAGTGAAGATTGTGAGATTTTTGGACGGATTGCTTAAAAAATGCATCCGTCTCTCAGTGCCAACACATGATATGATTCAAATTGAATTGCACCTTTGCTTGAGAGTTGCGGGAAGTACTGAGTCAAAAGAACAGAACAGTGCGAGATGGGAGATCTAGGTCCCAAGGTGCGCACTTCCCCTTTTAAATATTGCCTTTTCTGTCTCTTGTTCATATTAACTTACATTATATTGTGCAATGCTTACACAAGGGGTAGATGGCTACGAGAACAATTTAAAATAGAACACTTTTCGATCATTCATTATTTATAATACAACTATCAATCGAACATCAGTCATCATTTATAAGAAGTTGAAGTATCCATTACCGCTGAGAAGAAAGTTTTGCTCGTTGAATATATATAGTAAGTTTGTTTCAAGACCAATATACCTTTATTACATTAATAGACTTTTAGGGTTGTTTTGCATTGAAGATAAAAAAAACTCGTAGCACAACATAGCAGAAACATACACAACGTCGTATAACGTCAAACACCGTAGCATAATACAGCTCTTAACATAGAACAACGTGTTACAGCATATCATAGCGTGGCATAACGCTGTACGAGGAACGTGGTAGCAACGAGGCGACAACGTAGCATAGCGCAGCACAACATGTCAGCAAACGCAACTGAACGTATCAACCGGTGGGATGCGCTATGTTCACGTTCTATTACGTTTTTGCTACGTTTCTGTTTCGTTATACTACGCTGTACCACGTTCTCGCCACATTGTTGTACGTTGTGGGGAAACGTGAGCGAATTTTGAAAATGTCCAAAGTTAAAATGTCCACTTCACGTTTTGTCACGTTTGATCACGTTTTAGCCACGTAGTTCTACGTTTGCTAACGTTGTAGCTACGTTTCCCAACGTAGCTTAACGTGGCGGCCAAAACGTGATACTATGAATGGGGCATAATGCTTAAAAGAAAACAATTAAATTACAAGAGAAAGTTGATGCAACGCATCAATGTCGCCGGATATCCATAGTGCAGTTATGCACAACACTAACATTATAGTAGTTGAATAAACAGTTATCAACTGAGGGGCATATTGGAACATCAGGGGTGGGGGTCAAGTGAAAATGTATAATAATTTGCATTGTGTTGTCAACGAAGTGAATGATAATTGAAGCCTTTCAATGTTTATGATCAATCTCCATTCCAAAGTAGGTTGACCATACACACAACCAACTAATTATTGATCATAAACAGTAATGGAAATGAGAAATTATGCCAATCATTAGTCTTAGTATGTATACAATTACCCAACGACCCCCGTCTAGTCAAATACTTTTAAAAATCGACTGTAATTGCCAAATTATGCTGTTTAATTTTAAGTGTTTTTTTCGTAAATAGGTAGCACCTATAGATATATTATTGATCTATTTGTATATACCCTTTACCAGTTTATTCTAGCAGGGTGAGTATATTGAACGTATTGAGTGTATTCAATTAGATAAACCTTGATTCTAGCTAAGGATCTTTTTAATATATCGCATTATTTTACTTATAGTTTGGATTGTATAGGATACTTTTTTTCAATATCAATCAAAACCATTTGAATACTTCGATAACATCTACATTTTCAAAACATTCCGACATGCACATATCGAGCTTGATCAATGTAAGATGGAAGCTTGTTTTGCAATCACTGTAAAATAACTATTTTTTACCAAAACTTATTGTTCCAAACATGTTTTCAAATCTGCATTGTGATTGAACTATGAGCTAACAGTCTATGTGGAAAAGCAGCAAGTTGCTTGAACAGTTTGCTGCGTGGATTTGTTTGTTTGTTTGGAGTTTAACGCCGCTTTCAACAGCTTTGGTCATATCACGGCGGTCAGTGCACCTACCCATGTTTTCCTGGCTTTCCCACACCAATACTTACACAACATTCTTTCGAAGCCACTGACTACTTTCTCACATAGATCAGAGGTGAGAGGCAATTGAAAAATCGCCCGAAAGAATGTCGCCGCAACCGGGTATCGAACCCGTGACCTCCAGATCACGAGTCAGATACGCTACCAATTGAGCTACCCGGCCGGGCTTGCTGCGTGGAGTACCTGTGAGAGAACGCTAGGAAACACCCGAGTAGGTGAACTGGCCGACGTGATATAACTGAAACATTGTTGAAAATGGCGTTGAACCCCAAACAATGTAATTGAAATTTAAAATGTATAGACCTTATAACAGTTGTCCTCAGATGTTTTAAAAGAGACGACTCAACACAAATATATGATATTATGTTTACGTCAAGATGATCGGATTGTCCTTAACCCAATCCGGTATACAACAAATATACAGCAGGGGTTGTGAGTTCGAACCCCAGCTCGGCAAACATTCATTCCGAGGTCTGACAACAGTCATTCCAACAAGCGTCATTCGTCTTCCACCCATTGTCTAACAGTATAGGAGGAAAGGCAGCCGGTTGCATAGATAGAATGTTGTGCGGAGTACTAGTGTGAGAAAGGAAACACATGAGTAGGTGAACCGGCCCCCGTAATATAAATGAACGGCGTAAAATCCCAATTAATCAATCAATTCCTAAGAGGAATTAAAAAAAATACCATTATCAGATGCTTTCTCGCGTGTATGCAGATGTGGAATTGAATATGAAAACAGTGTGGTAAATGGAAATAGTGGTTTTAATTAGCAATTCTGCTTATGTCATAATTGTTTTATAATCTGTTCTAAAATTGTACTTTCATTTACACAGATTTTTATAATTTTGCTTTAATGTTGTCAAACTCGTTCGCTGAAGATTTGTTTTATGTGGGGAAGGGTTACATAATTACAGCAGAAGATATTTCGAGATCTGATTTGAAAACATTTTATTTTCAGCATTTCAGTCAATCTGCTCCTCGTGTACACTTCTATTTCTTGATTTGTTCAGCGATCTATCTGTCATACTCGTAATTTTCCGAAAAATAATTCCGTTGAACTCATTGTGGCAAATTGAAAAATTTCTCAAGAAGAGCAACTTATCCTTTTGCCGAAATGATTTCAGGAATTGTCTGCTTTAGGCCTCAAAGTGCGTCTTCATTGACGGCATTCTACACCTCGTATACTCTGAAAATGTGTACACTTCGACTATAGATTGTTTTTTAAAGTGGACTCGACGGTATTAATGTTAATCTCTATCTGTCATACGCGGTATTTTCCGTAAATTACCGGAGGATGCCGAAAAGTATGATCAACCACAATGGAAATGCACAGCATATAAAGGTACAACTACTGTATACAATCAAAATAGCTCTACACGTATCGACTGCATATGTGGTTTGTATAGCATATGACGTTGTTTGCACAGCATATAATGGTTATTCTACTGCACTAACACAATTTTAAATAACCACCATATTGTATAGAAAATTCACTGCATATCACGAACAAGTACCATGTCAGCTGAAATATGTACCTCGTATACATGAAAGTGTACTGCGTATAATACAATACAACATACTAAGGCAGTAAAGGCATTCCATATGGATGCAAACTGAAAATTGGTTATCAATGGCTGGCGATTTCTGACTTTAGCGAGAATAAGAGAATTTGAGTTGTTTTAGAGACGTTTTAATTTAAAAAGGATCTTTTAGTGAGGTTTAATAATCATATCAACTTGCGAATGTTTGTCTGCTTGCACGCTACACTAATATTATCTGCTTAAATATCTTCTGTAATCATTTTGCATCATATGGTTTTTGCTTAACAATTCTTGTTAAAATAAAACCAATCTGAATGTCAAACAGTTAAGATCAGTCCCAACAGTGTATAGTCCCCAATCTGGATGAAAACTCAACGTTTCGCATAGGTTATTATTTTATTAACTGTTGGCAATATTCATCGCTATGGCGCAAAGGGTTACATTGTGAGTTTGTTAGAGACGTTTTAATTTCCTTAATTTTTATACAAGTAATATCAACAATCATGTCGACTGGCGAACCTATACTATATTTCATTTACATATGAAGTGAAGATGTACTTGTCTACCCCTCATACATCAGTGTTCTGACGAATGTGTAGTCTCAAGTGAACATATAACTCTTCTTTGCATTATATCCTGTTGTAAAGTGTTTTCAATCTGAGCGAGGACAGTGTCTATTTTGTCTATGTATAGCATCTTTAGGAAGGCAAATAAAACACACACTCATAGTTTTCCATCTGAGCGAGGAGAGTGTATATTTTGTCTATACATGGTATATTTGGGAAGACATATAACTCACACACAAGGGTTTTGTTTCCATCTGAGGGAGGACAACTGCTTAATACGATAAATGCGTTTGGAATTTGTAACCTTAACATCTTGACTGGAGGACAAATAAGTATATGTATCTAACCGTAGTTGTATCACTATTTTATTCAGTCGTATTTACATTTATATTATAAAACAATTCATATTGACTTTAATAAGGGTTGTGCAGAAATCATTAAGCTTAAATAGGCTTTGATCAGATGGTGTGACGCAATGTTATGTGTTTTGCCTTAACATGTTCCCACATGCAGACACTTTCTGACGCATATGTAGCAATTGTGTAACATCTGGGTCACCATTGCAGATAAATGGGCAAAAACCTTGATACCGATTAGCAAATGGTTTTCCACTCGCTACATGGAATGGAGTTAGATCAAGTAGATCCTCGATTCTAACTTAAAACCTCTTGATTTGAATATACGTACATCCCTCGGATCTGGACCGCTGCCGCTGTGACAGACAGCAGCCTTTAAATATTCAACCTATTGCAACATACACGAAATCTACAACAAATGAAATCTGGTTTACAATATGATAAACCTCCAGCAAAGATCGTTTGATTATTGAATAAAGTTTAAAACATTGCGACAATGAATGCTAAGTTTCAACAGTTTTTCCATTTGCCACAAAACTTTGAAATAAATCGTCTGCTGCAGAGGCACCATAAAGCGTATGTATGTGTGTATGTGTGAAAGGGTAAATTAAATGTGGAAAGGCGTCCCATTGACCAGTGGTTTGTGATACGATTTTACACAAATATTATAAAACAATGTATTTTTGATTAGCAGCTTTCATATCATTCGTAAATACACCTTAGTATAAACCCTGTACGTATTGACTGCTTACATCATCACGGTTTTAACCCTCTTCAACAAACACACAAAGGGTTTCTGACACCTTTGCAACAGACGATAATTGAACAAAATGTGACAAAAGATGAATTTGCTCAAAACGAACAAGTTTTCCTACAATACTTCAACTTGATTAGGTAACAATGTTTCAATTATAGACATTTTCCACACCGTCTGATGTAGACAAGTCAATTGTGGACAGTATAAAGGAAAGGGACAAACAGCACCTGCCTGCCAATGACATAAACACAATCCTGTAACCCAATCTATATGTAATTTTATCTATTTAATACGGCCCACTTTTCACGGAGTTAAAACACATGAGCCGTGTCTATCGATTTTGGCTCTTAGTGCACCGTCTCACCAGTGACTTCACTTTTGGCCAAAATGTTGTATAGATATACGAACTTTCCAACATACAACAAATCTGTCGCTGAATACTTTGAAAACTTGTGGTGGACAAATTGGAAAGTCTCTTTCTATAAACGTTTAGTTTTAGAATAGTTGAAATCATTGTGGCAAAAAGTTATTTCTCCTTTTGTCAAAAAGTTTTCAGAGTCGTTTGCTGCAGAGGCAATGATTTTATTAATGTAACTTTTGATAAAAAAAATATAGAAGCCTTGACCAACTAGCTGTACGTATGTGATCTAAAATCATTTCACGTCGGAATGTCAATAAGGCCCCAAGTTGCCTGACGCGGTTCATACTAAAGTAAAAATAGACTGCGTGTGCCTAAGCACGAGACAATCTGTTATAAATTATAATCATAACTGTAACTTTCGGTAAGTTCAGTAATCCGGACGTCTTATTGAGTAAGCTTAAACTCCGTCGATTATCTGTTTCGAACGTAAACTGTCTGATCAAACTGTGCGTCTACACAGGCTGATATGAATCTTTGTTGAGGATTGATGTGGTTTCGTCAGGAGAGCCCGTCGGAGTATTGTTACGGTGGTGCGCTATGCACCTAAACATTGTTGTGTATTAAATCTTAATCATTTATCTAAATTTAAAAAAAGTCGTATCCGAAACATGAGAATGACACTGAAATATGAACTGTTTGATCATACAGAGCGCCTTTGTTTAGCAACAACTTGTTTTCGCTGGGTTGGCTTTGGGGTGTATCAAACGTCTATCATTATTCTTATTAGCTGCAGTTCTTTTCGTAGAAACCGTTTATTTAAGGTAGGTTCATTGAAACGAAATATAGTCGTGTCCGAAACATGAGAAATGTGAAATGACACAAACAGATATTCTTTTTTCTTAGAAGCAAGTCGTTCTTGTTATACGTATTCATTTGTTTTTAGGTAAATAGGTACGTACTGAAAAGCTTTCCCTCAAACATTTTCCATGATGAAGACACCCTATGCAGCTGAAGACTTTTAAAATCGCACACATCCGTCATATTAAGTGTATCATCTCATCAAATAATACGATTACTGACTGCAGCAGGAAGAGCATACACATATATACATATAGTAGCTATAATATATGGCAGTGATATGCGAAGATTAAACGACTCATCAATATATTTGCATAGGTCTTTTTTAACAGATACATCATTTGAGTTCATTAGTAATACTACATACTGGTCAGGAATATACTACTGATTTCGGCAAAGGTGATGTCGTTTATAAAACCCTTACCTCAAAGTACAAGCCGAAGCTGCGATCTCCCGAGCCTTAATGTTGTATATATACACATAAATATATACTGGTCTACTTAAAGTATGCAATAGAGTCAACAAATATTAAGTGGACCATTTTTTTGTATATTTTTAAATAAACATTTTATTAAAAAAAAACACAAAATGTAGTAATGGTAAGTGTTAATACTTATCAAAAAATATATTAGTTATATAAGAATGTCAAAAACAAACAATATACAAAATGTCCACATAATGCCAAAAATAAAGTATGGTCCACGTAATGCTTAAATCAGAAATATATATATATATATATATATATATATAGAGAGAGAGAGAGAGAGAGAGAGAGAGAGAGAGACAGACAGACAACGAGAGAGAGAGAGAGAGAGAGAGAGAGGGAGAGAGAGAGAGAGAAAGAGAAAGAGTGAGAGAGAGACAGACAACGAGATATTGAGAGAGAGAGACAGACAGACAACGAGAGAGTGAGAGAGAGAGAGAGAGAGAGAGAGAGAGAGAGAAAGAGAGAGAGAGAGAGAGAGAGAGTGAGCGACAGACAGATAGATACAGACAGACAGACATAGGGATAGACAGACAGATAGATACAGACAGACAGACAGAAAAAGACATTGAGCTAGAGAGAGATAGACAACGAGAGAATGAGAGAGAGAGAATGAGAGAGAGAGAGAGAGAGAGAGAGAGAGAAAGAGAGAGAGAGAGAGAGAGAGATACAGAGAGAGAGAGAGACAGACAGACAAACCAGAAAGACAGAAACACACACACACACACACACACACACACACACACACACACACACACACACACACACACACACACATACATGTGATTGGTGTCAAATGGGGACATGTGTATGAACCTTATCAAATGGGGACTTCATTCAGAACGTGTCTAGAGTCCATAAGTGTACAGTTATAGATAGTGTCTGACACGTTATTTCCGTTTTTATTACTTAAAAGCCTGATATAAAGGTTTTTTAAAATGTGTTGAATGATGGTCAAATGGGGACACACACAATGTGATGAATGATGGTTAAATGGGGACACACACAATGTGATGAATGATGCTCAAATGGGGACACACACAATGTGATGAATGATGGTTAAATGGGGACACACACAATGTGATGAATGATGGTTAAATGGGGACACACACAATGTAATGAATGATGCTCAAATGGGGACACACACAATGTGATGAATGATGGTTAAATGGGGACACACACAATGTGATGAATGATGGTTAAATGGGGACACACACAATGTGATGAATGATGCTCAAATGGGGACACACACAATGTGATGAATGATGGTTAAATGGGGACACACACACAGTGTGATGAATGATGGTTAAATGGGGACACACACAATGTGATGAATGATGCTCAAATGGGGACACACACAATGTGATGAATAGTGTTTAAATGGGGACACACACACAATGTGATAAATGATGCTCAAATGGGGACACACACAATGTGATGAATAGTGCTTAAATGGGGACACACACACAATGTGATGAATAGTGCTTAAATGGGGACACACACACAATGTGATAAATGATGCTCAAATGGGGACACACACAATGTGATGAATAGTGCTTAAATGGGGACACACACACAATGTGATAAATGATGCTTAAATGGGGACACACACAATGTGATGAATGATGCTTAAATGGGGACACACACAATGTGATGAATGATGCTTAAATGGCGACACACAGACAATGTGATGAATGATGCTTAAATGGGGACACACACAGAAACACATTTGAAATAATGGTATAGATGGTAACTGTGACATTTCTCCGATAGTTGGCTTGGTGTACAAACTATAAAGAAAATGGCTCACGTGCATGAATAATTTAATTGAAATGAGAAAGTAATAACAAAAATCCACTATATGATAACAAATCAACAATGCATTTGAAAAACAACACCATAATGCACTAATAGTAACTTAAAAGCCTATAATGTGTTGTTTACAATTGTCAAGATATTTTTTGTAAAACTCTAATAAAATGGCATATAACTTAAGCCACAATGATTGTGTCGAATTTCACTCAGATCATCAGAGACATATAAATGTACATTTATATGTCTCTGGTTTAATCAACCTCACAACGTTAAAGTAAATTTAGGTACAAAGTCAAGTAAACAATTAGACAGTTGATATGTACGCAAATGATTATCGTGCGATATTGTTTAAATTTTCAAGGCTGCGAATTTTTCATTTTTACAATTAAAGGCCTTGAGTTTGAAGCTGCAGATATTCTCATGAAAAGCTAGTTGGCTAGAAGGATCTTCTTATGTGTCCATGCTATAGGAATTATCTAGCTATACTATAGTAGGAATATTAATTTTCACTGTTTTGTCTTGCATTTTCAGAAATTATCATAAATTTACAGTGCAAGAACGCAGATATAGTTTCGTGCTATTACCAGAAACATTCAGTGGGCTCATCACGTTAATATATCTTTGGTAAATTAATTGCTTATTAAGCAACTTACTAGTGCAAATTACATCCATGCATAATTAGCAAAGTCTTTGAAAAAAACCAGTTTCAAATATTATAAAAGCGCTGAAAACTCTGTTGGTATAGGGCATATGTAAGTTGAAAATATTTGGCATAGATAATATGGACAAACATTATTGAAACAATGAAACATGACCTTTAAACAAACCAAACCAAAAATGAGTGAAGCAACACACATCGCCTGCAAATAACAAATGCCTAACTTATCAAAGTTTTATCCTTTTCTTGTTTAAACAAAATAAATCACGAAGGACAAAAGACTGAAAAGAAAACTGAGTAGCGACCCTTAATTAAAATATTTCCAGTTCAGAAATCACTAAAGATCCCCAATGTATATTGTAATTATGCTGATAAATGAAAAACAATCGAAAGCATGCTAGAGTTATGTTTATTTTGTTCTGCACATCTGTAGCTCTGAGTTTCCTATACACCAATTCTTTAATTAATACATTGGACATTTATTGAGACAATAACCGAAGAAAAGAAAAAAATGAGTTATACTCTTAAAAGACCAGATCAGATTTGTGTTCAAAATATTGTTTCGATCTCTTAATCCTAATGTATACATGTGACGACTTTGAACTGGATCTGCGAAACAGAAACAAAGTTAATGCAAGCTGTAACGGACAGACGGACAGATTGATGAACACAAAGACAGACGTACTTATAAAGTGTATTTGTGGGGTTATTTCGTTTGATATTTTCTTGTGGGATGCAATCCACAAATGTATGCTATTCATTTCGCAATTACATCCCTTTTACGGATTGATTTACATTAATATGCAAATAAGATATCCGTTATAAAAGAAACACTATATATATCTCTCTCTAAGTGTCTTTATAAAGATGGTGAATGGGCTTGAGGATAAACACGCACCCCACAAGTACTCTCTCAGTCGCTCCGGACAAAGTGCAACGCTTGATAAGCACTCATTAACGAAACAGCCCGGCCGGGTAGCTCAATTGGTAGCGTATCTGACTCGTGATCTGGAGGTCACGGGTTCGATACCCGGTTGCGGCGCATTATTTCGGGCGATTTCTCCATTGCCTCTCACGTCTGATCTATGTGAGAAAGTAGTCAGTGGCTTCGAAAGAATGTTGTGTAAGTACTGGTATGGGTAAGCCAGGAAAACATGGGTAGGTGCACTGATCGCCGTGATATGACCATCGCTGTTGAAAGCGGCGTTAAACTCCAAACAAACAAACACAATGTGATAAATGATGCTCAAATGGGGACACACACAATGTGATGAATAGTGCTTAAATGGGGACACACACACAATGTGATAAATGATGCTTAAATGGGGACACACACAATGTGATGAATGATGCTTAAATGGGGACACACACAATGTGATGAATGATGCTTAAATGGCGACACACAAACAATGTGATGAATGATGCTTAAATGGGGACACACACAGAAACACATTTGAAATAATGGTATAGATGGTAACTGTGACATTTCTCCGATAGTTGGCTTGGTGTACAAACTATAAAGAAAATGGCTCACGTGCATGAATAATTTAATTGAAATGAGAAAGTAATAACAAAAATCCACTATATGATAACAAATCAACAATGCATTTGAAAAACAACACCATAATGCACTAATAGTAACTTAAAAGCCTATAATGTGTTGTTTACAATTGTCAAGATATTTTTTGTAAAACTCTAATAAAATGGCATATAACTTAAGCCACAATGATTGTGTCGAATTTCACTCAGATCATCAGAGACATATAAATGTACATTTATATGTCTCTGGTTTAATCAACCTCACAACGTTAAAGTAAATTTAGGTACAAAGTCAAGTAAACAATTAGACAGTTGATATGTACGCAAATGATTATCGTGCGATATTGTTTAAATTTTCAAGGCTGCGAATGTATGGAGTACTGATGTGAGAAAACCAAGAAACACATTTGTAGGTGAACTGGCCACCGTGATGTAACTGAAAAAATGTTAAAAATGGCGTTACATCCAATCAATCGATGTTGAAATTAACTTATCTCTAATTTGTAGATTTAATTTCAATTTCCTAGTTGGGTCGACATAGATTTTTGTTTTTTTAAGTTTTACATTTCAACATTATTTCAGTTATATCACGGCGACAGTGTACTTAATCATTATCCGGGTAAACAAACCAGTACCAGGCTAGAAATGGTGCCTTGCCCAAGGGCAATTCACCATGACCGTAGCGATGGGACTGGGATCGAACCCGGGACAATCGGTTTCGAATACCCCGACGTTAACCACTCGACAACAGCGGATTCCCCGACATACAGCGACACATGAGAATATTCAACACAAAACGCGACCTGTTTTACCAACGATTTCCCAATAGTGGTGAAACCATTAGTACCATTGTTTCATTACTCTTTGGTAGAATTAGAAAAGGTTAGAATAATAACTGTTGACAAATATTTTCGTAATCTAGGTTATAGAACAAAAATTGAGATTCATGTTTCAAAGCATTGTTGGAAAGGAGGAATTGCTCATTTCAGCAATTTTTCCGTTTGCAAATATACTTTCAATTCAAGGATGATATTTATTCATGATCCCTGGGTAAACAAACCTGGACTAGGCTAGAAAATGTGCCTTGCCCAAGGGCACTCCACCATGACCGAATTGCCGCGACTGGGGATCGAACCAGGAAACGTGTTTGAAAGCATTGTGTGAATATATATTTAGGATTTCAACAAAAGCTCCATTTTCAACAATATTTTCAGTATTCGAACGTTTATATTATGACGGAAAGAGTTCCGCTTACAGACGCTTGCATCTGCAGTAGACGACAATCGAAAACATTGTGACAAAAGGAGAAAATACTTATCATAGGTAATTTCTACTTTTGACACAATGATTTCAACCCCTTTCAATAATTTTCTATTTAAAGTGATTTGCACTTTTCTCTATATAAGTCGACAGCTGTAAATTAATGAGGTCACAGCACGGTTGGCGTTACCTAGAACCACTGACATTGAGGTCAATCATAGTTCTGAGTGTGTTCTTGACTTTGTTAAAGTTGTTTACCCTCGCACTCGGCAATAATGCCATTTGGCGAGAAGCTGTTGTTTCCTTCAATTATTAATTTACAATAAGCAGATTGACTATTTTTCTGTTTGCAGATTATTTTCTATTAGTTATTATCTATTACTTGGTTGGGGATGGGGGTATAAAAATTATTATAAAATGATATACATGATTAATTCTATTTTTTTAAACTACTATAGATGAATAAAGATGACTAAGTCCATTATTTTTCCTTATTAAAAATATACTAAATTGGCTGTTGTAATATGGTTACATAATCTTATGTGATCAATTGTTGTTAACATAGATAGATTAAAAAAAACAAAATAGAGAAGATATCTACATTTGATAAAAAAAAAAGCAAATAATAAAGGAAAAGTACAACAAAAAGTATAACTATTCGAATCGAATATCAACTGGGTTATTTTTATTTCTGTGATGTTAGCCATTTTGAGGATGGTGCTCCTCCTGATCACATTGATATCCGCTCATTCAAATATGCAACTATTCGGAAGAATTTGAATGGGCCGTGTCTCAATGAGATCCTTGGTCTGATGTATGTGCCCTTGTGTTGGTTGATGTTCAATTTTGATTTCCACCGCACGATTGCCTACTGTTGTTTAGTTATTTAACAAGTCGCTAAGCCGTAATATTATCCCCATCCACTGAGCTGAGGATAGTACTAAAGTTTTTCGTTGTTTGGATTGAATTGCGTGACAGACTCAGGGCGTTTTGTGTTACAATCGTGCAGTGGAAATTAGTTATAAATACATAACAGTGTTACACTATTGAACTGTCAAATATAGTAGGTTATAAACTGTACACATATTTATTACGAAGTTGGAATCCCGACCGCCACTTATTTAAAAAATAGATATGTTTTAAGAAATATTGCATATAAACAGTCAACAAACAACCCCAAGTAGGGCCTATACAAAACTAAGTATCTACGTTCCATATAAGTGGCGGTCGGTAAAAAGATTTAATAAAAATAAAAATAAAAACAAGATACATATATTTATAATGTAGAGTGACGGGATCTTATCACAAAATAGGGTATTAGACGAACTCTCTTATAAAAAAAAAAAAATAGACCTGTATTGGACTGAGGAAGGGATTCGTTCCTCATTGCACTGTTGTGTAACGTTTAGTAATGAGATATGTGCAATGATTCTCGTACTATCCGATAATGGACCCCCAAACAGCGGGGACGTTGTCGAGAATCATTGCCCATATCGACGTCTAATCTCAGCTCCACTATTTTATTCTAAAAGTGTAATATAGCTTTTATAAAATTAAATAGTGGATTCAGGTTTCCTTTACTGTAAACAAAAAGTTCTCCAAAAAGTAAAGTTGTACAGCGCAAACCACTGAACACAATACTGGCTGATCTAAGCTCCACTTATTTTTTTAAATTAAGAATAGTCGAATTGTTTAAATTATTATGATTTAAGGGAGAACACTCTTAAACGGGAGAATTCTTAAAATGGTCTAAAAATAGGTTCCCTGAACACGAGGTTTGTTTATATATTAAATGTCGGTAAAAATGTGTAAATAAATGGATTTAAATTAATTATCTGGATTAAAATAAGTATTTAAATACATCATGGTCCCAAAAAATGTAAAGATTGTTTGGATCTATATGTTTAAAGTAATTTAAATTGTTGATTCTAGTTGGCTATAGACAAGATAAAATTTCGGCCAGTAAAGATTTGTTTTTAGCAAAGAAATAATTGAGAGTTCGTCCGTTTCAGGTTACATAGGGTGTATTGGGATAGAGCTTTCGATCACCAAGCGAATCCTTTTGGAGAGTATTCTGACCAGTGGTCATATAATTAGGGCTACGACCAATGGTTTGTGTAAGAAATTAACGCATCCCAAGAGGGAAAAGGTATGAGTGACTCTCAGACTAGGTCAGTAATGAATGACTCTCAGACTATGTCAGTAATGAATGACTCTTGGACTAGGTCAGTAATGACTCTCAGACTATGTCAGTAATGAATGACTCTTGGACTAGGTCAGTAATGACTCTCAGACTATGTCAGTAATGAATGACTCTTGGACTAGGTCAGTAATGACTCTCAGACTATGTCAGTAATGAATGACTCTTGGACTAGGTCAGTAATGACTCTCAGACTATGTCAGTAATGAATGACTCTCAGACTATGTCAGTAATGAATGACTCTCAGACTAGGTCAGTAATGACTCTCAGACTATGTCAGTAATGAATGACTCTCAGACTATGTCAGTAATGACTCTCAGACTATGTCAGTAATGACTCTCAGACTATGTCAGTAATGAATGACTCTTGGACTAGGTCAGTAATGACTCTCAGACTATGTCAGTAATGAATGACTCTTGGACTAGGTCAGTAATGACTCTCAGACTATGTCAGTAATGAATGACTCTTGGACTATGTCAGTAATGAATGACTCTTGGACTATGTCAGTAATGAATGACTCTTGGACTAGGTCAGTAATGACTCTCAGACTATGTCAGTAATGAATGACTCTTGGACTAGGTCAGTAATGACTCTCAGACTATGTCAGTAATGAATGACTCTTGGACTAGGTCAGTAATGACTCTCAGACTATGTCAGTAATGAATGACTCTCAGACTATGTCAGTAATGACTCTCAGACTATGTCAGTAATGAATGACTCTTGGACTAGGTCAGTAATGACTCTCAGACTATGTCAGTAATGAATGACTCTCAGACTATGTCAGTAATGACTCTCAGACTATGTCAGTAATGAATGACTCTTGGACTAGGTCAGTAATGACTCAGACTATGTCAGTAATGAATGACTCTAGGACTATGTCAGTAATGACTCTCAGACTATGTCAGTAATGAATGACTCTCAGACTATGTCAGTAATGACTCTCAGACTATGTCAGTAATGAATGACTCTTGGACTAGGTCAGTAATGACTCAGACTATGTCAGTAATGAATGACTCTTGGACTAGGTCAGTAATGACTCTCAGACTATGTCAGTAATGAATGACTCTCAGACTATGTCAGTAATGAATGACTCTTGGACTAGGTCAGTAATGAATGACTCTTGGACTAGGTCAGTAATGAATGACTCTTGGACTAGGTCAGTAATGAATGACTCTCAGACTATGTCAGTAATGAATGACTCTCAGACTATGTCAGTAATGAATGACTCTTGGACTAGGTCAGTAATGACTCTCAGACTATGTCAGTAATGAATGACTCTTGGACTAGGTCAGTAATGACTCTCAGACTATGTCAGTAATGAATGACTCTTGGACTAGGTCAGTAATGACTCTCAGACTATGTCAGTAATGAATGACTCTCAGACTATGTCAGTAATGAATGACTCTTGGACTAGGTCAGTAATGACTCTCAGACTATGTCAGTAATGACTCTCAGACTATGTCAGTAATGAATGACTCTTGGACTAGGTCAGTAATGACTCTCAGACTATGTCAGTAATGAATGACTCTCAGACTATGTCAGTAATGACTCTCAGACTATGTCAGTAATGAATGACTCTTGGACTAGGTCAGTAATGACTCTCAGACTATGTCAGTAATGAATGACTCTAGGACTATGTCAGTAATGACTCTCAGACTATGTCAGTAATGAATGACTCTCAGACTATGTCAGTAATGACTCTCAGACTATGTCAGTAATGAATGACTCTTGGACTAGGTCAGTAATGACTCTCAGACTATGTCAGTAATGAATGACTCTTGGACTAGGTCAGTAATGACTCTCAGACTATGTCAGTAATGACTCTCAGACTATGTCAGTAATGAATGACTCTCAGACTATGTCAGTAATGACTCTCAGACTATGTCAGTAATGAATGACTCTCAGACTAGGTCAGTAATGACTCTCAGACTATGTCAGTAATGAATGACTCTTGGACTAGGTCAGTAATGACTCTCAGACTATGTCAGTAATGAATGACTCTTGGACTAGGTCAGTAATGACTCTCAGACTATGTCAGTAATGAATGACTCTCAGACTATGTCAGTAATGACTCTCAGACTATGTCAGTAATGAATGACTCTCAGACTATGTCAGTAATGACTCTCAGACTATGTCAGTAATGAATGACTCTTGGACTAGGTCAGTAATGACTCTCAGACTATGTCAGTAATGAATGACTCTTGGACTAGGTCAGTAATGACTCTCAGACTATGTCAGTAATGAATGACTCTTGGACTAGGTCAGTAATGAGTGACTCTCTGTCTATGTCAGTAACGATTGTCTCTAGGACTAGGTCAGTAATGAATGACTCTTGGACTAGGTCAGTAATGAATGACTCTTGGACAAGGTCAGTAATGAGTGACTCTTGGACTAGGTCAGTAATGAATGACTCTTGGACTAGGTCAGTAATGAATGACTCTTGGACAAGGTCAGTAATGAGTGACTCTTGGACTAGGTCAGTAATGAATGACTCTTGGACTAGGTCAGTAATGAATGACTCTTGGACAAGGTCAGTAATGAATGACTCTTGGACTAGGTCAGTAATGAGTGACTCTCAGACTAGGTCAGTAACGATTGTCTCTAGGACTAGGTCAGTAATGAATGACTCTTGGACTAGGTCAGTAATGACTCTCAGACTAGGTCAGTAATGAATGACTCTCAGACTATGTCAGTAATGAATGACTCTCAGACTATGTCAGTAATGACTCTCAGACTATGTCAGTAATGAATGACTCTCAGACTAGGTCAGTAACGATTGTCTCTAGGACTAGGTCAGTAATGAATGACTCTTGGACTAGGTCAGTAATGAATGACTCTTGGACAAGGTCAGTAATGAGTGACTCTTGGACTAGGTCAGTAATGAATGACTCTTGGACTAGGTCAGTAATGAATGACTCTTGGACAAGGTCAGTAATGAATGACTCTTGGACTAGGTCAGTAATGAGTGACTCTCAGACTAGGTCAGTAACGATTGTCTCTAGGACTAGGTCAGTAATGAATGACTCTTGGACTAGGTCAGTAATGACTCTCAGACTAGGTCAGTAATGAATGACTCTCAGACTATGTCAGTAATGAATGACTCTCAGACTATGTCAGTAATGACTCTCAGACTATGTCAGTAATGAATGACTCTTGGACTAGGTCAGTAATGACTCTCAGACTATGTCAGTAATGAATGCCTCTTGGACTAGGTCAGTAATGACTCTCAGACTATGTCAGTAATGAGTGACTCTCAGACTATGTCAGTAATGACTCTCAGACTATGTCAGTAATGAATGACTCTTGGACTAGGTCAGTAATGACTCTCAGACTATGTCAGTAATGAATGACTCTTGGACTAGGTCAGTAATGACTCTCAGACTATGTCAGTAATGAATGACTCTTGGACTAGGTCAGTAATGAGTGACTCTCTGTCTATGTCAGTAACGATTGTCTCTAGGACTAGGTCAGTAATGAATGACTCTTGGACTAGGTCAGTAATGAATGACTCTTGGACAAGGTCAGTAATGAGTGACTCTTGGACTAGGTCAGTAATGAATGACTCTTGGACTAGGTCAGTAATGAATGACTCTTGGACAAGGTCAGTAATGAGTGACTCTTGGACTAGGTCAGTAATGAATGACTCTTGGACTAGGTCAGTAATGAATGACTCTTGGACAAGGTCAGTAATGAATGACTCTTGGACTAGGTCAGTAATGAGTGACTCTCAGACTAGGTCAGTAACGATTGTCTCTAGGACTAGGTCAGTAATGAATGACTCTTGGACTAGGTCAGTAATGACTCTCAGACTAGGTCAGTAATGAATGACTCTCAGACTATGTCAGTAATGAATGACTCTCAGACTATGTCAGTAATGACTCTCAGACTATGTCAGTAATGAATGACTCTCAGACTAGGTCAGTAACGATTGTCTCTAGGACTAGGTCAGTAATGAATGACTCTTGGACTAGGTCAGTAATGAATGACTCTTGGACAAGGTCAGTAATGAGTGACTCTTGGACTAGGTCAGTAATGAATGACTCTTGGACTAGGTCAGTAATGAATGACTCTTGGACAAGGTCAGTAATGAATGACTCTTGGACTAGGTCAGTAATGAGTGACTCTCAGACTAGGTCAGTAACGATTGTCTCTAGGACTAGGTCAGTAATGAATGACTCTTGGACTAGGTCAGTAATGACTCTCAGACTAGGTCAGTAATGAATGACTCTCAGACTATGTCAGTAATGAATGACTCTCAGACTATGTCAGTAATGACTCTCAGACTATGTCAGTAATGAATGACTCTTGGACTAGGTCAGTAATGACTCTCAGACTATGTCAGTAATGAATGCCTCTTGGACTAGGTCAGTAATGACTCTCAGACTATGTCAGTAATGAGTGACTCTCAGACTAGGTCAGTAATGACTCTCAGACTATGTCAGTAATGAATGACTCTCAGACTATGTCAGTAATGACTCTCAGACTATGTCAGTAATGAATGACTCTTGGACTAGGTCAGTAATGACTCTCAGACTATGTCAGTAATGAATGACTCTTGGACTAGGTCAGTAATGACTCTCAGACTATGTCAGTAATGAATGACTCTTGGACTAGGTCAGTAATGAGTGACTCTCTGTCTATGTCAGTAACGATTGTCTCTAGGACTAGGTCAGTAATGAATGACTCTTGGACTAGGTCAGTAATGAATGACTCTTGGACAAGGTCAGTAATGAGTGACTCTTGGACTAGGTCAGTAATGAATGACTCTTGGACTAGGTCAGTAATGAATGACTCTTGGACAAGGTCAGTAATGAGTGACTCTTGGACTAGGTCAGTAATGAATGACTCTTGGACTAGGTCAGTAATGAATGACTCTTGGACAAGGTCAGTAATGAATGACTCTTGGACTAGGTCAGTAATGAGTGACTCTCAGACTAGGTCAGTAACGATTGTCTCTAGGACTAGGTCAGTAATGAATGACTCTTGGACTAGGTCAGTAATGAATGACCCTTGGACTATGTCAGTAATGAGTGACTCTTGGACTAGGTCAGTAATGAATGACTCTTGGACTAGGTCAGTAATGAGTGACTCTTGGACTAGGTCAGTAATGAATGACTCTTGGACTAGGTCAGTAATGAATGACTCTTGGACTAGGTCAGTAATGAGTGACTCTCAGACTAGGTCAGTAACGATTGTCTCTAGGACTAGGTCAGTAATGAATGACTCTTGGACTAGGTCAGTAATGAATGACCCTTGGACTATGTCAGTAATGAGTGACTCTTGGACTAGGTCAGTAATGAGTGACTCTTGGACTAGGTCAGTAATGAGTGACTCTTGGACTAGGTCAGTAATGAATGACTCTTGGACTAGGTCAGTAATGAGGGACTCTCTGTCTATGTCAGTAACGATTGTCTCTAGGACTAGGTCAGTAATGAATGACTCTTGGACTAGGTCAGTAATGAATGACTCTTGGACAAGGTCAGTAATGAGTGACTCTTGGACTAGGTCAGTAATGAATGACTCTTGGACTAGGTCAGTAATGAATGACTCTTGGACAAGGTCAGTAATGAATGACTCTTGGACTAGGTCAGTAATGAGTAACTCTCAGACTAGGTCAGTAACGATTGTCTCTAGGACTAGGTCAGTAATGAATGACTCTTGGACTAGGTCAGTAATGAATGACCCTTGGACTATGTCAGTAATGAGTGACTCTTGGACTAGGTCAGTTATGAATGACCCTTGGACTAGGTCAGTAATGAGTGACTCTCAGACTAGGTCAGTAACGATTGTCTCTAGGACTAGGTCAGTAATGAATGACTCTTGGACTAGGTCAGTAATGAATGACCCTTGGACTATGTCAGTAATGAATGACTCTTGGACTAGGTCAGTAATGAATGACTTTTGGACTAGGTCAGTAATGAATGACCCTTGGACTAGGTCAGTAATGAATGACTCTCAGAATAGGTCAGTAATGAGTGTCAGACTATGTCAGTAATGAGTGACTCTCTGTCTATGTCAGTAACGATTGTCTCTTGGACTAGGTCAGTAATGAGTGTCAGACTATGTCAGTAATGAGTGACTCTCAGACTATGTCAGTAACGATTGTCTCTAGGACTAGGTCAGTAATGAGTGACTCTCTGTCTATGTCAGTAACGATTGTCTCTAGGACTAGGTCAGTAATGAGTGACTCTCTGACTATGTCAGTAACGATTGTCTCTAGGACTAGGTCAGTAATGAATGACTCTTGGACTATACATGTCAGTAACGATTGTCTCTAGGACTAAGTCAGTAATGAATGACTCTTGGACTAGGTCAGTAATGAGTGACTCTCTGTCTATGTCAGTAACGATTGTCTCTAGGACTAAGTCAGTAATGAATGACTCTTGGACTAGGTCAGTAATGAGTGACTCTCTGTCTATGTCAGTAACGATTGTCTCTAGGACTAGGTCAGTAATGAATGACTCTTGGACTAGGTCAGTAATGAATGACTCTTGGACTAGGTCAGTAATGAGTGACTCTTGGACTAGGTCAGTAATGAATGACTCTTGGACTAGGTCAGTAATGAATGACTCTTGGACTAGGTCAGTAATGAATGACTCTTGGACTAGGTCAGTAATGAGTGACTCTCAGACTAGGTCAGTAACGATTGTCTCTAGGACTAGGTCAGTAATGAATGACTCTTGGACTAGGTCAGTAATGAATGACTCTTGGACTAGGTCAGTAATGAATGACTCTTGGACTAGGTCAGTAATGAATGACCCTTGGACTAGGTCAGTAATGAATGACTCTAGGACTAGGTCAGTAATGAATGACTCTTGGACTAGGTCAGTAATGAATGACTCTTGGACTAGGTCAGTAATGAATGACCCTTGGACTAGGTCAGTAATGAATGACTCTAGGACTAGGTCAGTAATGAATGACTCTTGGACTATGTCAGTAATGAATGACTCTTGGACTAGGTCAGTAATGAATGACTCTTGGACTAGGTCAGTAATGAATGACTCTAGGACTAGGTCAGTAATGAATGACTCTTGGACTATGTCAGTAATGAATGACTCTCGGACTTGTTTAATAAGGAATGACTCTTAAACTCTGGCAGTAATGAATGACTCTTGGACTAGTTCAGTAATGAATGACCTTTGGACGAGGTCAGTAATGAATAACTCTCGGACTAAGTCAGTAATTGCCATCAGGCGGTGTTACTTTTTTTCCATAGAGTAAAAACATTAATAACAACTTAAGTTCTATTAACCCCTTCCCTCATATGACAATTCTGCAGCAGACGACTTTGTAAATATTTGTCGAAACATAGAACATCTCTTGAATTGAAAGGATAACTTCTAATTAAAAGTGGAAAATATTGTGCCAATAGGTGAAATTGCATGTTTTGTGCAATTTGTTCTTTAGTCAGAATGTTTTCAAAAAGGCGTCTGCTGCAGAGGCGTCATATGAGGGAAGGGGTTAATAGACATACAATAATCTCAAAACTAGTGTGAGGTCTTGTTCTGTCTAGTCGTTATTTTGTTCCGCACAAAGTCCTTGACATTTTTCCATGTCCTGTGTTCAAGAGAAGGTTCTCTTGTTAGACACTTCCCTATTTCATCCTTCTTAGGAATTCTGCCAAAAATGATGTGTGACTCGAAATGGCGCAGAACTGCTGCCTTTTCAACTTCAGTCCATGGCTGTTTTTTTCCTTTAAGAAAAAAAATATTCACAGATTTCATGTTACCGGACTGGTTATTTATTCACAAGTAATTGGTGGGGAAGGGAAATATATTCAAATAAGAATAAGATCACAGTCCTGATACATATTATAATATATATTTAGGTAGGAGTTAACTTTACTGTTTATTATATTAGTATATAGTTATAAGCAAAAACCAGATAGAAAACTATAATATTGGTCAGATTAGTAAGAAAGAACAGGACAAACACACAATATGTATTGAGGGATAAATAGACAGGTTAAGCAGCCACTATCATTTTCAGGCTAGCAATGTGAAGTTTACAATTTACCTGGTGTTTTCTTTTCCACATGTCTGTCAGTCTCGTCTTCCTTTTGTGTAGGATTGCCAACTGAAAGAAAATATGTTAAAGTATGCAAGTAAGTGCAGACCTTCAATTATTTTACACAATTGTTCCTTAGGGCACCCTCTACCAAGATTATTCAAATATTTCCGATCTGTTGAAAAACATGGCCACCAAAAGGTGGAGCATGTTTTCCTTATGTGCATTGTTATAAAAATCTTCTTGTCCAAAAGTGCTGGCCTGATTTGACAATTATTTTACACAAATGTTCGTTAGGACACCTTCTACCATGATTGTTGAAATATTTCCGATCCTTTGAAAAACATGGCGGCCAGGGGGTGTAGAGCTTGTTTGCTTATATGTGAATTGTTTAAACTTAAACCCTTTCCCTCATATGGAAACTTTCTGACGCCTCTACAGCAGACGGCTTCTTGAAAACTTTGTGACAAAAGAAGAAATTGCACAAAACATGCAATTTCTACTTTTGACACAATGTTTTTCACTTTTAGTAATAGGTTATCCATTCAATTATAAAGATTTTCTACGTTTTGACAAATCATGTTCAAAGTCGTCTGCTGCAGAAGAAGGGAAAGGGTTAAAAAAGTACTTGCCCAATTTAAAGATAATTTGGTACAAATTTTCCTTTGGTAACTGTAAGAACTAAGATTGTTCAAATAATTCTGATCTGTTGAAAGCATGACTGCCAGGGTGCGGAGCTTACTTTCCTAATTATGTAAAGGGTAAAAACTATTTAAGTTCTATTAAACCAGGTGAGTGATATAGGGCCATCATGGCCCTCTTGTTTCTATTCAGATTGAGCGAAACATTCATGTGATTATGATTGTTTCTTTCATAACGCATAATTCCATTCCGTTCATAAAGCGATTCAACTTCATTTCAATCACGCTCACATCCACTCATGTTCTGCTCAGATTGTCAATTCTATGATGGTCTTAACTGTAAGACTCCTTAAAATTAACAAACTTACCATTCACACTCCACTCATGTTCCATTCCACTCATAAAGTTACCCTCATAAGGCGTTCATTCCTAACATTGCTTTTTTACATTTCGCTCAGATTGAGCGAAGCATTCATGTGATTTGATTTTTTTCTTTTATTCATTCATAACATTGTGATTGTTTTTTCCTGTTCCGCTCAGATTGAGCCAAGCATTCATGTTATTGGATTCTTTTGTTTTTTATGATTATTTTTTTCAGAGTTCAAATTCTGTTCTGCTCATAAAGCATTTCAATTTTGTTCCAATCACGCTCACAATCTAATCACCTTCCGCTCAGATTTTCAATTTCATGATGTTCCTAACTTTACTTATAATATGTGACAAACCATTAAAGTTGGTAGACGATCATGAGACAATGTCTATTACATGTAACATATATCTTGGCAGGAGCAAGTCTGCTTTCCAAGAAAAAAAAGACTGTACCTTCATCTTCACTTTCCAGGTCACTAATCTCATCCTCATCTACTTCAACTCCAATTTCTGAAATGTCAAAAGGATATGCCCATAAATGGAAATGTACAACAAAAGAATGTACCTATCAAACAATTAGACAATTAAAAACCTAGAATCTTCATGAAAGTTTATCAGAACATTTATCTCCATAAAGTTCGAAATCAGGTCATTTGAGGTCTAAAACTAGGTCACTAGTTCAAATTGAAGGAAATTTTTGTGAACACTCTAAAAGGACACATTTTTAACTTGAGCATGTTGAGACTTTATCAGAATGTTTGTTCCGATTATATGTAGGTCAAGTTCGAACATTGGTAAGAAACTAGGTCATTAGGTGAAATTTATGGAAAATATTGTTATCACGGTAAAAGTCACATTTTTGCAAAGGCACTAAGGCAGCTTCAAATTTTGTCAGAATGTTTAATGATATCTAGGCCAAGTTCGAATATGGGTCAAGCCGGATTAAAAACTAGGTCACTAGGACAAATTGAATGGAAATCTAGTTAACACTCTGGAGGCCTTATTTTCAACTTGAGCATGGTGAAACTTTATCAGTATATTTATCTTGATGATATCTAGGTCAAGTTCGAACATTGGTCATGATGGGTCAAACTCAACAGTTTCTTCATCGTCGTGACGGTTTGCGATTTTGAAAAAAGTAATACTAGGTTTTTTTGGGATTTTTTTTTAATTTTCTGGACATAACGGACCATTTGCAGCCCATAAAAATTAAAAAAATAAATTCCAAAAGATGTCTGATGACTGGGCGGAATCTGAAAAATGCGGGCCACTTTTGACCGTCGCCGCTGCACTATACTTTTGGTTTTTTCCTAATATCTCATTTATTTTTTGTTTTTTTGAAATGATATTTTGTATATATTGATTCACAAAATTACCCTTGTTGACACTCTACAGGCTACATTTTGCATCCAATCACCATGAAAGTTTGTCAGAACATTAGTCTCCATGAAAGCTCGGACAAGTTCGAAACTGGGTCATATCCGGTCAAAAACTAGGTCACTAGGTCAAATTTAAGGAAAATATTGTTAACACTCTTGAAGCTTTATTTTTTGATGGAGCATGTTGAAACTTTGTCAGAATGTTTGTCTTAGTGATATCTAGGTCAAGTTTGAAACTGGGTCATGTCTGGTCAAAAACTAGGTCACTAGGTCAAATTTAAGGAAAAACTTGTTAACACTCTGGAAGCCACATTTTTTGCTTGAGCATGTTGAAACTTTGTCAGAATGTTTGTCTTATGGATATCTATTTCAAGTTCGAAACTGGGCCATGTCCGGTCAAAAACTAGGTCACTTGGTCAAATTTAAGGAAAATATTGTTAACACTCTGGAAGCTATTCTTTTGGATTGATCATGTTGAAACTTTGTCAGAATGTTTGTCTTAGTGATATCTAGGTTAAGTTCGAAACTGGGTCATGTCGGTCAAAAACTAAGTCACTAGGATAAATTTATGGAAAATCTTGTTAACACTCTGGAAGCTATATTTTTTTTTATTGAGCATGTTGAATCTATGTCAGAATGTTTGTCTTAGTGATATCTAGGTCAAGTGTTCGAAACTGGGTCATATCCGGTTAAAAGCAAGGTCACTAGGTCAAATTTAAGGAAATTCTTGTTAACACTCTGGAAGCCATATTTTTGGCTTGAGCATGTTGAAACTTTGTCAGAATGTTTGTCTTACGGATATATAGGCCAAGTTTGAAACTGGGTCATGTCCAGTCAAAAACTAGGTCACTAGGTCAAATTTAAGGAAAATCTTGTTTACACTCTAAAAGCCACATTTTTTTGGCTTGAGCATGTTGAAACTTTGTTAGAATGTTTGTCTTAGTGATATCTAGGCCATGTTTGAAACTGGGTCATGTTCGGTTCAAAACTAGGTCACCAGCACAAATTTAAGGAATATCTTGTTGACATTTAGGTGAGCGATCAAGGGCCATCATGGCCCTCTGGTTCATTTTGTTATTATCCTGCACACCAATAATGACAGATGATGAAAAGCGAAAGCGAAACTTTCAAAGTCTAAATTCTTTGGACTTAATCCGAGACTTCTCTGACCCTAATAGCCTTTTTTTTTTTCGGCTTTCCTACACCGCAAAATAAAATATCAAAATCGTAAAAAAGGCTGTGTAAGGGTCAGAGAAGGCTCGGATTACTTTGGACTAGGGCTACAGCATCAGATAAGCAGCGTATCTTCGTAAAAATCTAAGCAATTAGTTTTTAAATGATGTATTAAAAAAGCAAATAAAACATGAATAAAGCAATTGTTAAAATTTGGGTTGCGTACATCGAATCAAATTGACCGCGTATCGCAATCATAGGTTACTAGACTACACTACACAGCTGTTACCCGTACTGAATGTATTGATGAATAAAAGATGCAGAGAACCAGTCCAGTAATGACGACCGGAACTGCATAATCGTAACACGTGAGGTAGAGAACCAGTTTTGAAAAAAACCTGTTAGTTTAATCAGAGGATTAAAAGACAATGGAAAGTCACGGACGCAAAAAATAGAGTAGAAAACAACAATAATGACATTCTTTAACAGCAGTGAATCTAGTGTCTAGTAGTGACAAGCATTCTAAATGAAATTGTAAATTCTGTAACGGACACTAGTTTTGCGAGTGGTTCGAAAGTGAAATTTCATGTTGGTGAAAAGGTTACAAAGAAAACAATAACGGAAGGGAAGAAAAAATATCCATGGTTCGATGTAGAAGGAAAGGCAGACACTTTACTGACTTCAAACCAAGGCCAGTTAAAAAACAGAAGACTTAAAGGTAAAAAATTGAATTGCCTCAATGAATAACTGTTGTTTAATACTTAAGTTAATTAATACATAGATCAGGAAGATCTTTTTTGTTTACTATAACACAGGTAGACAACTGTGAAATTAATTTAATAAACTATGATCAAGTAAATCCTTTATCCTCAGTGTTTTTTCAAGACCAACATTTTTGAGGGTCATGTATGATCCCCTACTTGGAATTTTGGGGGTCATTTGAACATATTGGTGACACACATGGTTTACATTAATTAAAGAAACCATTAACAATACTGATGTATTTAGATTTTCTTTTAATCACAACTTACTATAACAGAGACTAAATGACTAGAAGAGACTAGACTTAGAAATTAACAGAATTAACATTAACTTTTGAGCCTACCTGCCCAAACAGACAAGTTCTTTGAAAATTGACTTGCCCGGACTCAAATACAACTGGTACAAATAATAATATACATGTTGTTATATTGTGAATTACTGAACAGTGTGCTGCCTTGTTGATTTGCTGTCAACCCTTTTCCTAATATAGACGCTTTCTGACAACATCGTGACAAAGGAAGAAATTGCTCAAAACAAGCAATTTCTCCCTTTGACAGGATTTTTTCGATTTTAAGTCATAGGTTATCCATTCAATAAGAATTTTTCGATTTTTGACAAAATATGTTCAAAGTCGTCTGCTGCAGAATTGTCGTATGAGAGAAAGGGTTAAAACCGCAGCCGAATCATGGTCTCTGGACAAATTGTAACCAGGCAAATTTACTGTTTGAATTTGTCATATCCACTGATGGCCGGTTCACTTTAAGCAATTGTTGGAATAACCCATTAAGAGCATGCGCCTCACATCTACTATGTAAACACTTCCGGTTTACAGAATTGAAGTGTTTATTGCACTATGAATGGGGAATTTTACAACTCTACAGGTTTTGATTCGTCCCTATGACTGACTGAATTTGTTTTCAATTTTGTTGCATCATGAAAGACGCAGATTATCAATTTATATGCGTCAATCACGCAATGTCAATTAAATTAGAAAACACAATCTGGAGAAAACACTGTATCCCTTTAAGCCATCCTTCCAGAAAGACAACTACATAATAACTAAGAAATTAAAGATCAAGTAGATCTAGAAATATATATTGTGTCACCACAGGAGGAATTTGTTGATAATTTTGATCAAGCAGATCATGTGATTTTTTAAGATAACCAAAGTCGAAAAGTAAAATTGTAAGTTACTTGAATTATTTATACTTAAGTTAGTATCATGTGTCAACAAACATTAAAATATTAAAACAAATGTGGGAAAAGGAGAATTTGCTCTGATTATTAAATGCCTGCCTTAAATTATCACAATTATTTCATCTGTATTCAAAAAAGATAGTTGTAAAAAAAATCATTCAAATGCATGTAAAATTATCTCTGTTACTCTATTAAAATGGAAAAAAAAGCAATTGTCTGAAAAACAATGGGGTAAATGGGTGCTGGATGTTTAGGTAAATGACAGGTTCAGTAAATTGGTAAATATAGAGTAAACCCATTGGATGTTTCGGTAAAAAGGACTTTATATAATATAGTATTATAATAGTATATCTACCCATTTAACCTACTAGGGGTGAACAAACAATCAGTTAACTTTATTTAGATAATATAAGATGATATTGTAGATAGTTAAAAATATTATCTGAAAAATGTATGATTTTAACACTCATTTTCTATTCTTTTAGTAATAATATGTAGTTTATTTCAGGTTATACATTTGTTTGATGTTAATTTTTTGTACACCATTTCAAGAATTCTTCGATGTCGACCCTAATTAAATAATTGATTGATTGTTTGTTCACACCTAGTAGGTTCAATGATTAGGTATAATATTATAATACTATATAAAGTCCTTTTTACCAAAACATCCAACTCTATATTACCAATTTACCGAATTTGTCATTTACCAAAACATCCGTTAATCAGGTAAATACTCTTTCCCTAAAAAAGTTATCTGTAGCCTGGGTTGCATCATTTGCTTCAGCAATTAAATTTTTTGTCAGAATGTTTGTCTTAATATCTGGATCAAGTTTTAATAGAATCATATTGGGTCAAAATCTAGGTCACGACACTGAGTCGAATTGAAGTAAAATCTTGTTAACTCTGTAGAAGAGTCTGGTGATGAATTTTTTTGCTACATTTAATCCAAATGTTTATCTAAGCCAAGTTCAAATATGAGTAATGTAGGGTCAAAAACTAGGTAACTAGGCCAAATTGAAAAAAAACCCATCTTTTAAACACTTTGGGTGCAACATTTTTTGCTTCAGCAGCTTGAAATTTTGTCTGAATTATGTCTAGGTTAAGTTGGAATATGGGTCATTATATTGTGTCAGAAACTAGGTCAATAAAGGAAAAAATTGTTCAATTTCTGCAGGCTGCATTTTTACTTTGAGCAAGTTAAGATCTTCTGCAATTATTATACATTTAGTTGCCCCGCTCACGTTAACATAACGTTGCTATGGTGATAATAACAAGCGTCTTATTTTTAGCTCTACTGGCCAAAGGCCAGAAGGGCTTATGTCGTGGCGATTCGTCTGTTGAACAATTTAAACAATTTCTTGTTCACACGATACAGTCTTTATTTTTGATTGTATCTCAACCAAACTTATACAGTAGTTAGATATCCATGAGAGCTCGGTTCCTTTCTTAAACCAGCCGGATCCGCCCATGCATGACTGGATTATGGCCCTTGAAATTGTCAAAATTGCTATAATAGACCTTGTTAACCCGATACAGTCTTTATTTTTGATTGTATCTCAACCAAACTTATACAGTAGTTAGATATCCATGAGAGCTCGGTTCCTTTCTTAAACCAGCTAGACCCGCCCAAGCATGACTGGATTACAGCCCTTGAAATTGTCAAAATTTCTATAATAGACCTTGTTAACACGATACAGTCTTTATTTTTGATTGTCACAATAACGCCTTCAAGATCCATGCCAGTAGAGCATAGGCCCTCATGGGCCTCTTGTTTAACTTTGTCATTTTACTTCTGAAAATGAATAGAAGGTATATAGAGCTATGTATGTTTAAGAATTGTGAAGAAGTACTTAAAAAAAAATTGTTGGCGAAACTTTCCGAACACCCCTTGTAGATACGGAGACAATCATGGTGCACTCTTTACGAAGTTACGCTAGCCAATTTGCCCATGGTATCATATATGTTATGAATAGCCTGGGTACCGAGGATGTATAGCTTAAACACACAGCAAAGATTGCAAAATTCAGTAAAGGTTTTTATAAGAAGTATGCCCCTTTTTCGACCTTCAAAGTACTTTGCTTATAAATAATATATGATAAAGCATTTGGTTTTGTTTTATATATATATATATATATGTAACTGTTGTATTAGACTATTCAATGGTTTTCCTCTTACCTTCATCAACCGTAACTTCTATATCTGACAGTGTCTTGCCGCACTGTTTAGAAAATTGACCATTTTCAAGTGAGAAAAGGAGTTTCGAAACTTTTGCTACTTGTAGTGTGTGCTCTGGTAACCGGTAAAATTCTCGGTGCACTCGAATATCGTGTCCCAAAAAATCTGCTAATAGGTCCATTTCATTGTCCTTTAAATTGAGGACTTGCGATAAGGTGGCTATTTGTTTTCGCAGCTTAGTTGATCGCAGCAATTTCGGTTCCTTGGCCCCACAGTCCTTGCTAAAAACCCTCAGGCAGTCTGAGCCTCTAATATGGTTCAAGGACCCATAATTGGCTCTAGCGAACACATAGTTGTTGTTAGTATTTACTCCAGCTGTTCCCCGGCACTGCACAAGAAGATCAAGCCATTTTTTCATCTCATTTGTTAATATAACGGGCACAGTCCTCCCTCGCTTGCCAACAATTTCTATCCTAGTTAAAGTTTTACAGAGCTTTCTTTCCAATTTTGTGAGGCAATTCTCAACATCCTTTTCTTCTCCATTATGTTCTCCTAATAAATCTTGTAGTTTCATCTTTGATACCTCCCCTTGCCTCCTTCTGTTAAACAATATTATTTGGACAAGAGTTGCCTCACACAAATCTGACCAAGCCTCTGTGAAGCAGCTGCTTACGTTTAATGCCGAATAGGCAGTACTTCCTTTCTTTTTCAAGAACTCTGATAGGAGTTTACAGTCCGAAGTCAATGGTATTAATTTGACTTTGTTTCTTTTTTTTTCACCTAGTGACCGTAATGCATGTGTTGATATTTCTTCGGTCCATAGGTCTTCACACAGTTCCAGAAATCTGGATGACTGTGTCAACAGTATTTCGTCGCCATTCTGAAGAGCATTTCCTTTTAGTATCTTTGCACATTTCTTTATAGAATGCCCAATTTTCAAGGCTAGAGATGGTGTCTTGAACAGATGAGTGACTTCACTGAAACCTGCCACTTGTTTTGCTGCTGCAACTACAGACTTAAAATGTGCAGGATGTATAAACGTTGCTAAATTTGCATCCTTTGGCCCGACCAGTTCTCTCAATGATTGAAGTGTTCTAGCTAGCTCTCTCATTGAATTTCTAACAGTTGAGAACTGATCAAGGTCATGTCCCAATTTCGTGTATATTTTTTCGCCAAGCTTGAGAATAAGATTATCACTTTTAACCACTCTTGATACCATGTCCGAGCTAAGGGTTGTCAGGACATTGTTCAGTCCCACACTTGATTGACTGGAAGCGGGCAGTAATAGCTGACTGTTGGATATAACCCTTCCCTGAACTGTTTTCCCTTCTGGAAGCAAGAGGCACCTTTTTCTGTGTTTCCACAGATCCGACTTCACATAGTAGCCGAGGCACATATCACATGGCACATAGTCCTCCCATGATGAATCGGAACTGGGACGGTAAGTGACAATCAAATTGCCACTCCCTTCTTTGATTACTTCAGAATTATGGAGGTGATTACCTAAATTTCTAATTTTGCTAAGGATCTTGTTTTTTACACTTCTGTTAGTTTCATGTTCATATTGAATAACTTCGCTTTCATCTGCATGCATAGTTGAAAGATGGCGAGGAAGCTTGGCATGTGGTTTACTGCAATAAGGGCAGTAGTAGCGCTTGTCGTACACTCTTGAACCAATTTTGTCACTTGAAGTTGTATTCATGACCACAATAGGAGTTCCGACATCCTTACTACATGCAGGTTCATGATTTTCAATGATTTTATCTGAAGATGGTAGTTGGTATATTTCTGACATCTCTGAGTCACTGACAGATGCTTCACTTGTGTCTGGTATATACTCCCTATCTACGTCAGAGTCGTCGAAATCACAGAATTCAGAGTCATCTGTAATACTTTCATTTTTTCTTCTTTCTTTACATTTTCTAGATTTGCTAATGAGGGAGTTCACTGGAATGTCAGCCCCAAGTCCACCTTCAACAAGCCTGGCTCTAATGTATTTTCCTGCAAAACAGAAAATGAACGTAAATATGAATAGTAAAACATTTTAACCAGTAAATAGCATCACTGATTGCGTCTCAAATTAGAAAGCATGAAATATGTTATCACATGTTCGGGCGTTTGTAGTTCACCTAAGCACGAAGTGCAAGGTCAGCTGTGATCACTCACTGTCTGGCGTCCATCATCGTCTGTCCGTCGATTAACAATTTCCTACAAGGTACTTCTCCTACTAAACAAATGGTCAGATTTCAAAATATTTTTACAGGAATTCACCTTAGGTGGTCGTCCTCTTACAAAGTTGTTTTAATAATTTAATTTCAAGTAGAACTTTGCTTTTGGCGGCATCAGAAAAGGGGAAAATTACCAAAAGTTCAAAAATCGTCTTGTCTAAAAGTATTGGCCTGATTTGAAAATTATTTTGCACAAATGTTCCTCAGAACCCCTCTTCACAGTTTGTTTATATATTTCAGATCCTTTGAAAAATATGGCCGCCAGGGGGCGTTAAAACTCAAAAAAAATTCTTGTCCAAAAGTACTGGCCTGTTTAGAAAATTATTTTGCACAAAAATTCCATTGTTCAAATATTTCTTATCTGTTGAAGAGCATTGCCGCCATGGGGCAAAGCTTGTTTTCTTTATTATGTGCATTGTTATAACTTCAACATTCTTTTTGTCTAAAAGAACTAGCCCGATTTGAAAATTATTTTGCACGAATGTTTCTTAGGGCACTCTCTACCAAGATTGTTCAAATATTTCCAATCCGTTGAAAAACAGGGCCGCCAGGGGGGCGGAGCTTGTTTTCCCTTTATATGTGCATTGTTAAAACTTTAAATATCTTCTTGTCCAAAATACAGGCCTGATTTGAAAATTATTTTGAACAAATGTTCCTTAGGGAACCCTCAATCTCTACCAAGATTGTTCAAATATTGCCGATCCTTTAAAAAACATGGCCGTCAGGGGGGGTTGGAGCTTTTTTTTCCCTTATAATTATGTGCATTGTTAAAACTTCAAAAATCGTCTTGTCTTAAAGTATTGGCCTGATTTGAAAATTATTTTGCACAAATGTTCCTTAGGACCCCTCTATATAGTTTGTTCATATATTTTAGATCCGTTGAAAAACATGGCCACCAGGGGGTGAAGCTTGTTTTCCTTATATTTGCATTGTTGAATCTTTAAAAATCTTCTTGTCCAAACAAACTTGCCCTATTTGAAAATTATTTTGCACAAAGGTTTCTTGGGGCACCTTCTACCATGATTGTTGAAATATTTCCAATCCACTGAAAAACATGGCCACCAGTGGGTGCAGAGCTTGTTTCCTTATATATGCATTGTTTAAACTTTTAAAAAGTAGTAGCCCAATTCAAGATAATTTGGTACAAATGTTCCTTGGGTAACTGTAAGTCCAAATAATTCTGATCCGTTGACAGTCTAAATGTCCTCATTTCAACATGATTGTACAATGTCCCCAGTTAGTCAGTATGCTGCAAGAAATGAGTGCAGAACTCCTGAACTTAAGAATAGCTCTTGCACTGTGATAAGGACAAAAGGGAAAGGGGGATGTGAGAAATTTATAAGGATATCTGAATGCTGTCTTCTGATAGTTATATACAACTTAAGCTGGAATACGGATAAAAGCTCCTTAACACAAACAAAACATCTACAATATGATCTAGAAAACACTCTCTGCTAATTTGTAATAACACCTTTGATTTTAAGCTCACCTGTGCACGAAGTGCAAGGTGAACTATTTTGAACACAATTTGTCCAGTGTCCATGCGTTGTGCGTCATCAACAATTGCCTTGTAATCACTCTACCGGTTACATTTTGCAGCAGACCTTCATGAAAATTTATCAGATGACAGAACATTCATCTTAATCAAATCTTGGACAAGTTTGAGACTTGGTCATTTGAGGTCAAAAACTAGATCACTAGGTTAAATTGAAGGGAAATCTTATAAACACTCTGGATGCCACATTTCTAACTTGACCATGTTGAAACTTTATCAGGATGTTTGTACTGAATATGGGTCATGTCGGGTCAAAAAGTAGGTCACTAGGTCAAATTGAAAGAAAATCTTGTAGGGGCCGCAATCTTTGCTTCAGCAGTCTGAAAAACTGAGGATCCAATACATATTTAAAATTTTGTCAGAATGTTAGTATTAATGATACCTAGGTCAAGGTCGAATATGGGTCATATTATGTTTGAAACTATGTCACTAGGTCAAATTTAAGGAAAAACTTGTTCAGCTCCAATTTAATGGAAATCTTGTTAACACTCTGGAAGCCACTTTTTTGGCTTAAGCATAATGAAACTTTGTCAGAATGTTGTCTTAGTTATATCTAGGTTAAGTTTGAAAGTAGGTCACTAGGTCAAATTTAAGGAATATCTTGTGAACATTCAGGTGTCAGAGCGATCCAGGGCCATCATGGCCCTCTTGTTCAGTGTGGCTCAAGATGGTGGCAATTGATCTTTTTCACTAAATCAACACTACAGCAATATGTCCCCAATTAGAATCTGATTTCTGGGTAATGTGTAGATAACCCCAAATAAAAGGCCATCAGAATTTATGTAAAACCCAAAACGAAAGGAAACAGGAGTCCTTAGAAATTATTAGGCAAATGTTTAAATAATGCTAGATTAAAAAAAAAGAAGTACAATCTATATTGTAGACACTCTTAATGTCCATATTTCAGTATGTCAGTGTGCTACAAGAAATGTGTGTAGAAATCATGGACATAAGAACATCTTTTGCATGGTGATAAGGAAATTATTGGAAGGAGGATATGAAAAACAAGGGTAAGTGATTTCTGTTTGCTGCTAAATTTGTATGTTGTTGTTTAAGAAAGAGAGAAATTCAACTGATACCTGTATTATCCATATCCTCATCCATGTCCTCTTTAATTTCCTCTCGGGTCTCTGCAATATCCAAGTGATCTGTAACGGCACAGAGGAGATTACATTTAAAGAGGGGTTACGCTTAATTGAAATATATACAGTTAAATACAACTTTGGCTAAAGGTTAATAGCACATTTGCACAAACAAAACATTTGCAATCTGTTCTAGACAAACACTGTCTGCTAACTGATCTTTTCACTAAATCAACACACCAGCACTATGTCCCCAGTTAGAATCTCAATTCTTAGTTTTGTGTAAAAACGTCCACATTTAAACATAAGTATACAATGTCCCCTGTAAGTCAGTATGCTGGCAAGAACTATGTATAGAAATCATGGACATAAGAAAAATGTTAACATGGTGATAAGAAAATAATGGGAAGGAGGAAAAGAGAATGCTGTCTGCTGATAAGCAGGGCTGGCACTGTAGGTCGCCATTGTCACCAAATGGCGATTATTTAATGAAGACGGCCATTATTTTGCTAATTTGGCAACAGAAAAAGGAGATTATTTTATTTTGCAACTGCATAAAAAAATCGTCTGCTAATCACGTATGAGACTCTTGAAAACATGTGTCAATGAAGTTAGAACGACCTTGTTTATAACTCTTGTGTTAACTACAAGCTTGATTGGCCAGCCGCGGGTCATTGCCTTATCAGTTAATCCTGGAGTGTGTGTAATACACTTCGATGAAAGTTAAATTTTGTTCATTGCCACTTAAATTATCACCTTTCATTGTAAATTTGAATCGCCCCAATTTAGAATGATATATATAACAGCTTAAATTATTTCAATGCCAATATATTTTTCGATGCATCCAAATTTTTAAAAAGACCGACATGTTTATTAATAAATCTAATAGATTTGTTTACCTTTCAAACAAAATGGCGGACGATTAAAATTTATCGCTAAAGCGAATTTGATTTTCATGTATTATTGAAGTGTTTTTTAGACGTAGATTGCAAAACAAATACGAGCAAATACTTGTCTAAATGATTTGGACTAGTTAAACACAAACTTGTTTTTGTTTAGCTGGCAGGGTTTTCCGTTAATTAACTTTCACTTTGGTAATTATATGCAGACTGTGTCACTGGGGTCAAGACGTTTCACACCCTTTCCGTTTCGTACCCTTGATGTTTTGTTACAGAAATAAATTGACTTAGTCAAAGACAGTGATCATAAGGGAGGGTTTAGATTTCCCTAGATGAACTTATGAATATCAATCGCCTTATAATGTATAGTTAAGATCAAAGGTATCCTTCTGATTCATATAATTTATAAAAAAATATGTTTTTGTTCTGACAGATCTTTATGTTTTGTCAGAACCAATGTCTGACACCTTTTTTTTTTTAGCTCACATGAGCACAGATATTTGTACCTTATTGCTATTTTGACCAACTGATAATGTCATATAATAAGTATAATAACTAGGGATGGGAACGAATACTCGAATATTTGAAAAACTGACAAATATTCGAATACGTTTTTCGAATAAGAATATTCGTTTTCAGTTTACGATTTATATTAAGAAGAAAAAATGACCAAATATTTTTAGTTAAATTCTGACAGAGATCGCGAGTTGGAGCTAATAATGATTAAGGGTGTAGTGATAAAGAGTGTGCATGTGTCAATTGTTGTGTTTCTATAACACATGTTAAACCTTAAGTAACAATTAAAAATCGATAATTGTCACACTTACGTGTACCCCAGTTCTAACTTCTTATCGTGCGTAACCAGACATCACCTTGACGACAGGTTTGTTGGAAATTTTTGAATTAACAGACATGTATCGACGGTGACAGTCTGCATATAATTACAAAAGTGAAAGTCAAGTTCCGTAAAACCCTCCTAGCTTAACCAAAACATATTCATAGACGGCTATTGCAACAGATGAATAAATCATATTAAACATTGCTATGCAGCTTTTCTCTTTACCTCTTTAAAATTGAATTCACATCAGCAGTTAAATTGAATCGCCCGCCATTTTGTTTTCTTACACCACGCGGTTAAAAGACAAAATCGGTAAATCAAAACAAGACGAATGTTTGACGCAAAGCGTCAAAGTGAAGCCGCAATATTTCGTTGCACATGTAGAAATACGAAAACAGAACATTTAAATCCACAAAATTTAGAAAAAATTAAAACTGTAGTCAGGACGCTGATATCGGTATTTGAAGATATATTTTTATGAAGGATATTTAACCTGGCTGGTCTGTGTTTTAAGCGAATTAGATGATTTAAAGTTAAACTGATCATGAACAGTGACAAACTAGACGAATACTTAAAAATAATTGGACATGAGGTTATGATAAATTTCAATTTGTACCGAAGATAATCAACTATTTGGATTAAACACAAGCAATGATATGATATTGTTTTGTCAATTAATGCAGACACACAGAACATCTGTTTTTGTTTTGTATTGGTAAATACTGATAAATGATAACGCTATAACCACTTCCAACATAAAACAAATGTGCAGCAGACGACTTTGAAATGATCAAGTACACAATATAAGATATCTATAAAATGATAGTATGATAATTGAAAAGTGTTCAAAATGATTGTGGTAAATGCATATCATGATTGCTCATTATGAACAATCTCTCCTTTTGCCACAATGATTTCAATGATGTTTAACCTGACATACTTTGAAATAATCAAGTACAAAACAAAGATTATCTCTATAAATGATAGTAAGATAATTGAAAAGAGTTTAACTCTGTGTGGCAAATGGAGCAATTGCTCATTATAAGTAATTTCCACATTTCAAAGTCGCATGCTTCAGAGGCTCAGAAATGCTATATACTCGTATGTTAAAACCGTAAATTGAGAAACTTAAGCTCATTATGACTAATTTCACCTTTTGCCACAATGATTTCAAAAGATGTCTGTTGCAGAGGCTCATAAAGGGTATATACTCGTACGTTGGAAAGGGTTAACACCGTAATTGGAGAAAATCTATCTCATCTTTGAGCAATTTAACCTTTTGCCTAAATGATTTCAAACGTCGTCTGCTGCAGAGGCTCAGACCAGGTTTATACTGGTATGTGGGAAGGGTTAAAACCGTTAATGGAGACAAAATCAGCTTATGATGAGCAATTTCATCTTTTGCCACAATGATTTTATAAGGTTACAGTAAGGGTATATACTCGTATGCGAAGAAGGGTTAAAACCGTTTATTGAGAAATCACTTCAAACATAAAACAAATTTGCAGCAGACGAATTTGAAAATAAAATGTACACAAATAAAATATCTATAAAATGATAGTATGATATTTGAAAAGTGTTCAAAATTATTGTGGTAAATGCATATATGTTTAACCTGACATACTTTGAAATAATCATGATAATCTCTATAAGTTATAGTAAGACAATTGAAAAGACTAGAGTTTAACTCTTTGTGGCAAATGAAGCAATTGCTCATTATAAGCAATTTCACATTTCAAAGTCGCATGCTGCAAAGGCTCAGAAATGCTATAAACTCGTATGTTAAAACCGTAAATGGAAAGAATTAAACTCATTGTGACTAATTTCACCTTTTGCCACAATGATTTCAAAAATTGTCCGTTGCAGACGCTCATAAAAGGTACATTCTCGTATGTGGGAAAGGGTTAAAACCGTAATTAGAGAAAATCTATCTCATATTGAGCAATTTAACCTTTTGCCTCAATGATTTCAAACGTCGTCTGCTGCAGATGCTTAGAAAGGGTTTATACTCCTGGGAAATGGTTAAAACCGTAAATGGAGAAACAGAATAGTTTATGATGAGCAATTTCATCTTTTGCCACAATGATTTTAAAAGGTTACAGTAAGGGTATAAACTCGTATGGGAAATGGTTAAAACCGTTTATTGAGCAAAGTAAACTCAATATGAACAATTTAAACGTTTGACAAAACGATTTTAAAAGACGTAAGGGTATATTTGTGAGAAAGGATTAGCAGATAACCATAGTATGTCCATAGACGTTTAATAAGAGAGATTTTCATTGGCTCAGAAAGAGCGCGCTTTCTTTGGTTCCCGGTTTTATCGTAAAATGTATGAAGCAGGTAGCCATTTTCAATCGAATGGTTCTATGATTATACATTTTGTCCATGCTTATAAGAATAAAGCGTAAGCCGTACTGTTAGAATAGACACAGAATGAATTTCGTTGAACTTAAAATACACTCATAGAAATAATTAACCGTCCTTGGTATTTTTTAAACTTTGTTTTTGAACTTGAAAAACTGTTACATACAATTAAAGTGTAAAACAGCTGCTTTAGCTTCTATATATACTTAATAAACAAAGGAAATTCACGATACATTGTGGCATGTCTAATTTATCTCCTTGTGCTAAATTTCAAAGCATTACTACAGGAAGCCGCCTCCTGGCGGCTTCGAATAACCGAAATATCACGCAACTCCCTATGCGTGTTGTATGAATATTATATATTCTTAAAGATATATTTATATAACTATTTTATTAAACATTTGATTCGGTTAAATATTAAATTCGGTAAACAAGCCACAGTTGAATGAAAACTTTGCTATTCGGTTTTATCGTTTTGAGTTGATTTTTTTAAATTTTATTTACATCAACTTGAAATTCTAAAATATCTGTTGAGAAAAAAGAGAGTGTAATGTGCACTACGTAAAAAATAGCTTATACTTGGAAAATCGCCATTATTTGGAAAGACAAAATGGACCAGTATTCGGATAAACCTAAAATCGGAAAATGATTTTTGATTCGAATATATTCGAATATCGTTTTTCGTATTCGTTCCAATCCCTAATAATAAGTGTAATATTATATAAATACAGGGACTATATATATATATATATATATATATATATATATAGTCCCTGATATATACAGGGGTAATAAATGAATATGAAATAAAAAGGCTAACAACGCACATTCATGCGCTTTGCACTTTAGCTTTGGCTATTAATTGAAAAAATAATGGCTATTATTTTGTCTAGGCCAGAGCCAGCCCTGGATAAGTTAGTATTTTGTTGTTTTGGATAAGTTAGTATTTTGTTGTTTTGGTAAGAGAGTAATCACAATTTTACCTGCCATCATCTCATCCTCTTGGTGTTCAGTCTCATCAACCCCTTCAGTGTCTTCATTTTCTAAGTGATCTGTAACAGCACAGAGATGATTACATTTTAAGAGGGTCCTACTCTTTATTACAATATACAATTAAATACAACTTAGGCTGCATCACAGGTATAAAGCACCCTCACACATAAATAATCATTATAACTCGAGATCACCTTACAATCTATCTAGACAAACACTATCTGATCTATCCCAAACAGGTTAGACTTTGAATTCTGAGTTATGTGTAGATTAACAGATATAAGTAGCACTGATCAGCCTTTACATGAAACCCCAAAAGAGAAAACACCCTAGAGATAAACACAAGGGTGTTTAAATGCTGTTTAGAAACTTTTTAACTTCACAAAAAAAGAATTGCAATAAATATTGTTGACATTTTTAATGCCCTATTTTAAATATTAGTGTTCAATGTCCCCGGTTAGTCTGTATGCTGCAAGTAATGTATCTAGAAATCCTGAACATAAGATGAATATGATATAATGGAAAGGAGGATTTGAGATGAAGAGGGTAACTTTATGCTGTCTTCTATAAGTTAGTATTTTGTTGTTAAAGAAAGAGAGAAACTTAACCTATACCTGAAATATCCTCATCAATTATATTTTAAGTGGTCCTGCTCTAAATTATAATTTATACAGTTAAATACAACTTAGGCTGATTCACAGTTAAAAACATACACATACATGTATGTAGATATTGTAAATCAAGATCAGCATACAAAATAAATATTGTTGACAATCTTAATGCCCTCATTTAAACATGAGTATACAATATCCACAGTTAGTCTGTATGCTGCAAGAAATGTGTGTTGATTGATTGATTATGGTTTAACGCCGTTTTCACCAAATTTACAGTCATATACCACCAACCAGCTCCCCTACTCATGCATTTCCTTGTTTTCCAACACCAGTACACCATACACTACTTTCGAAGCAACTGGTTTTTAGCTCACATTTGCATAAAGTGCTAAGGGTGAGTTATTGTGATCATCTGGCCTCCGTGGTCTGTCAACTTTTTCTACTCAGTAACCAGTGGGTCAATTATGATGAAACTTCACAGAAAGCATCCTCTAAATGACTTCACCATAATTCCTTAAATTTTTTGGGATCCATGCAGAATTCTGGTTTCCATGGCAACAAAACGAAAAAACCTTCAAAATGCTTCTTCTCCCAAACTGGTTGTCAGAATTTCAAATAATCTAATCTTTCTTCTCCGAAAGTTTCAGGTATATTTTCAAATGATTTTGTGGAAAAGTTCCTTAACCCTTTTCCTCATATAGACACTTTCTGACGCCTCTGCAGCAGACAGCATTTTGAAAACATAGTGACAAAAGGTGAAATTGCACGTTCTTTGCCACAATGTTTTCCACTTTTTGTCATAGGTTATCCATTCAATTAGAGAGAATTTCTAGTTTTTGACAGGATATGTTCAAAGTTGGCTGCTGCAAAATTGTCTTATAAGGGAAAGGGTTAATTGACCCACTATCAGATTCTTTCAAGCCATGTTGATTGGTCGAAAAACATGGCCGCCAGGGGGCAGGCGGGGCTAATTTGCCTTATATGGCTAAAGTGAAAACTTAAAAAATCTTCCTCTGAAAGTGTCAGGCTGATTATCAAATAATTGTGTAGAAATGTTCCTTAAGTGACCCACTATCAGATTCCTTTGCCTTATGTGGCTATATAGTGAAAACTTTAAAAATCATCTCCTCCAAAAGTGTAAAGCTGATTTTCAAATAATTTTGTAGAAATGTTCGTTCGGTGACCCCTCTATCAGATTTCTTGAAGCCATGTTGATTGGTCAAAAAACATGGCCGCCCGGGGGGGGGCTATTTTGCCTTTTATTGATTTTCAAATAATTTTGTGACCCTCTGTCAGATCCCTTCAAGCAAAGTTAATTTGTCGGAAACTATGGCCGCCAGGGGGCGGGACTAACATGGCTAAAAAAAAGAGAAAAAATCAGGTGAGCGATCCAGGGCCATCATGGCCTTCTTGTTTACATCTATAGCAAGTTTAACAGCCTATTGGTGAAAGAGTAAGAACACATGTCACGGTGACTTTTGTCAAACGTTTGAAAGAATATTGGCCAAGTTTGGATTCAAACTCACAACCTCTTGATTGACAGCCTACATCATTACCAACTGAGCCATCAGGTCTTGGTAGAAATGTGTGTAGAAATCCTAAACACAAGAAAATCTTTTGCATTGTGATAACCAAATAATGGAAAGGAGGATGTGAGAATGACAAGACTGCAAATATCTGAAAATATGATTAGGAATGCAATGAAACTGCAAGGAGTGGCTAAGAAATAACTTTTAACCATAAAGGCCTTCTGTTATAAGGCATTAAGTCTTTACAACATTTGAAATAGGTCCACCAAAGGAACATTCCTGTAAAGTTTGGTAGATATCCATCCAATGGTTTAGAAAGAGATGTATTTGGAGCTAGAAGGTTTTTAACCCCTTTTCTGATGCCACAAAGCATATCTATTTTAACTGAATAAGTTATGTAAAAGGTCAGTAAAAGAAAATTTCTGCTAAATTATCTTGAAAGCTAACAAGAACTTTAATTAGAATGAAATTATAAAGATTTGCAAATTTGCCCTTTTCTTGTTGTCTCCTTTTTGTAAAGGATCACTCATGTAACAGTTCTACCAAATTATCTTGGAATCGAACAAGCAGATTATAAAGGAAAAGGATTTTAAAATTTGGGCTTTTCTTTCTCACTTTCTGTTGCAGCAGCAACCAAAGTTGTACATAGAATCTTATACTTTGAATTTGAAAGAAGACCCAACACATGAACTTGAAATTGGTCCAGTGGAATGGTAGTTGTCTTTTGTTGTTTTAAGTTCAATTACCCCTTTTGTGATGACACCTGGTTGCTATGATTTTGTAACTAATCAATATGGCTTGAACAAATTAGGTAGAGGATCACTGAAGCAAGCCCTCTGTTCAATATTTTTAAAATCAGACAAGCACTTTCATAAAAATGGAATGTTTGATTATTGTCATTTTGTCCCTTTTCTGATGCAGCCTGGTTAAACTAATCAATATGGCGTGAACAATAATTTTAGAGGGTCCCTCAAAGATCATTTCTACCAAATATTTTTATAGCTGAAACTGAGTCGGATATTTTGCCTCTCTGATGCCGCAGCAACCAAAGTTCTCCATGTAATTTATATCTTTGAAAATTTGGAAAGAGGACCATCAAAGGAACATTCTTCAGAAGTTTGGCTGAAATTGGTCATATGGTTCAGGAGGAGATGATGTTTAAAGCTATAAGTTATCAACTGACAAAGTGTGATCAGAATAGATCACATTTGGCCTTCGGCTCAAGCTATCGAAAAAAGAAACTGTCTCCACTATACCTGCAATAACCTCATCCTCCTCGTGTCTCATCTCATCCCCTTCTTTGCTCTCTACATTCTCCAAGTGATCTGTAACAGCACAGAGGATATTACATTTAAAGACTACTCTAGACTTAATTAGAATACAACCCGCGGCTGGAAATGACTTTTTTAAGTGGGCGAAATTAAATTTATTCAACCTTTGCACATCTTGGTAAAGAACATTTTACAGGAGGACATTTTTAGCACTTTTCCACAAAAATAGAAACAACCAATATATTGTAAGAGACTGAAGTCTGTTTTTGTTTATTATAAAAAAAACCTGAGAAATCAGGATGTTGATCAAAAGACAGTATTTAATGGAATATCAATGAATATGCTCAAAAGAAAATGCTATATAATTGTTATTTCCCTTGAGGTGAAAATATTTCTCCAAGTGATTTGTAACAGTACAGAGGTAACTTTTAAAGATGTATCTTGCTAATTAAAACATAACTAGCTAAATACAGGTAAAAGTACCTTAACACTAACAAAACATATGCAATCTGATCTAGACAAACACTTTCTGCTAATTGACAATAACACAATTGATTTTTAGCTCACCAATGCACAAAGTGCAATTTGTGCTATTGGGATCACATTTTGTCGTCCGTCGTGCGTCGTCAACATTTTCCCTTGTTAACACTCTACAGGGTACATTTTGCATCCAATCACCATGAAAGTTTGTCAGAACATTCGTCTCCATGAAAGCTCGGACAAGTTCGAAACTGGGTCATGTCCGGTCAAAAACTAGGTCACTAGGCCAAATTTAAGGAAAATCTTGTTAACACTCTGGAAGCTATATTTTTGGATTGAGCATGTTGAATCTAAACTGACACGAAAAAGAACGCAACAAGTAATGTAACAGTCAATATTTATTACATATTTGATATTTAGCGGTGTCTGTATATTCTGACCCTCCCGTCAGCGTAATGGAGATTAAATCTCGATTCGTCGCTAAATACAACAGTTCCCACTGACGTTGTCGGTTATTAAAAGCCCAGCGTTGTCTTTCCTGGCGATGACGTCGGGTATGTCCCTAACATCGAGCTGGACGACGGCAATGACATTGACCAAATACGTAATAATAATAATAATATCTTTATTTAATGAAGGTAACATATTAAGATGTGAATCCCGCGCTCACGTAAACGATAAACCACTGTGTCATGATGAATTGTTCGTCCAAGGTTTCCTATAAGAGCATTTGACGTGGAATGCGCCGTCACAAACCTGTCCCGTAAATGACGTAGACGTATCAGGTTATCTCGACGTATGCCTGTCACATGTTGATCTTGAAACATTGTATTGTCAAGCTACCACAATTTGTGAAACACCACCGGCAAAAAGTCCCAAAATTTGATTTCTTTGTGCCAAATTTAGCTTTGGCATATTTGTTAAAAGAATTAATCCGTGTTGGGTATACTTTTTGTACAGTTAATCAATGAGGCAATGTACACAGCCAGTTTTGTTTCGATTCGCCTCGTGGTTAGACAGCACGAGGTGCACGTGCATTTTGTACCTAAAGTATTGTTATTTGTCTTAATAACAAAATGTTGAGGAAATATGCTTGTTGTGTTTCTTATTCGTGTCAGTTTATGTCAGAATGTTTGTCTTAGTGATATCTAGGTCAAGTTATAAACTGGGTCATACCCGTTTAAAAGCAAGGTCACTAGGTCAGATTTAAGGAAATTCTTGTTAACACTCTGGAAGCCACATTTTTGGCTTGAGCATGTTGAAACTTTGTTAGAATGTTTGTCTTAAGTAGTGATATCAAGGCAATGTTTGAAACTGGGTCATGTTCGGTCAAAAACTAGGTCACCAGGTCAAATTCAAGGAATATCTTGTTAAGTGTAGTCAGTGTGATTCTAGATAGAGGGCATTGACCTTTTTCACTAAATCAGCCCCCAACACAGACACAGATGAAAGTGGAGTCCTATTTAACTTACATTGGAAGTTAAACCAAAAAAGAAAGAAAACAGACCTCCTTAGAGATTAATAAAAATTGTTGACACACTTCATTTCCTCATTTCAACATGAGTGTACAATTTCCCTATAGTAAATCAGTATGCTGCAAGAAATGTGATCAGAAATCCTGACCATATGAACAGCTTTTGCATGGTGAAAAGGAAATAATGGAAAGGAGAATGTGACAAACAAGAGTAACTGATCACCATGGACATTAAGATATTTAACTAATTCCTTACCAAAATGACCTTTTACTTGAAATAAATTACCTTGTTGCGATGGAGCTTTCCACTTAAATTTTCTTTCTCCAACTTTAAATAAATCTGAATCTTTCAGTTGATTTATTTGGGGTGTGTTTCCATTAATCAGAAATACCTACAACAGATGGACAGATTTTAATATTTCATGATAAATAGTTAAAATGATTTCAAAATGGGTAAATTTCTAAACTTGTTGCCTTGAATTTGCTTGGACCAATAAGAAAACATTTTGAAAGTTTTTTGTAAATACCTCATTCAATTGTTTATACTCATGTTTGGTGAGCAGTTTGCCTTAAAGTTATATGTTCATAATGCTAGGACCCTGGTGGTAGTAGAACTAATTCTTCCAACAGGGCACAAGCTTTTCAAATTACTCAAATTATGTCAAGATCTGCAGACTAAAACTCAGGCTGTCAAGCCAGTGGTTGTTAGTTTGAATCCCGGCTTGGTCAACTTTCTTTCGGACGTTGAACAAAAGTCAATGCGACATCCATCATGCGTCATCCACCTAGTCTATGTGGAAAAGCAGCCAGTTGCTTGGGAAGTTTGTTGTGTGGAATACTGGTGTGAGAAAACCAGGAAATATGTGTCTATGTGAACTGGCTGCCCTGATATGACGTGAGAAATTGTTAAAAACGGTGTTAAACCCCAATCAGTTAATTGACTATGGCTTATGTGAGTTCAACATGTTAAGGTGCGGCAGACAGACAGATGGAGAGACAGAAAAGTTAACAGAGAAGTCATCACCAAGTATCTTCCTGTCTTGCAGGCAGGCAACACACACAAAAAAGATTTAAGCAGTACCTCTCCAAACCTGTTTACTTCAATCAGTGCTTCATGGGCTGAAGTATTCTTTAAAATGATATCATTTGATCTTGCACTGAAATGATAAGTATATATATTTGCAAGAGTCTTCGAACATTGAATGGATAAAAACAAAAACAAAAAACCTCGAAAGTGTCAAATTTCAACCTACCAGCAAGCCCTACAACATTTTACAGTATGTTCAAGTAAACACATAATAAGCTACATACCTTTTTTTAACCCAATATATTTTTAGAGCACAAAGTGCTCAAGGGAAGTTTTTGTGATCGCCTTGTCAATCATTCGTTAATAGCCCTACAGTAATGTATCATATTGATGTAATTAATTTTGTTTTATATGCTTTAACTACCAATATATATGCTTTTAAAGATTGTGTTTTCACGTCATGTCGATCGCCTATGGGCGCCGCCATCTTTGTTAATATTTAGCTTTCTGTGATGTCATAACCCCCCATTCCGATTTCTAAAAAGGAGTTTGTTCAATCTTTAATTGCATCGTTATGCCGTTACCAGAAGAAAATGTGTTTTGCAAGGAGAGCAATAGCAATTTAACCATCGGGAGTATTGATGATCATATTTGCATAACAGATATGCTTAACATTCAAATTAAGTTTTATTGTAAATAGTATCCAACCATAGTAGGTGGATAGAATACACCAAAATGACTAGCATAATATATATATGCCAATTAAATGTATATGTGTTAACATTTATTGAAACAAATAATGTCATTCGATTATATATTTGATAGTTGTTTGTTATGATTTCACAGCCCGTTAGACATAATGAACTGGCGTTGTTTGTACAACAATCAAAAGTCATGGAAACAATCAAATTTCGGACGCTACTGTTATAGGATATGTCGGCGAGTCTTTTGAGCAGACATAATTCGATCCCTTCCCAACATACACAAACTCTGCAGGAGACGGTAAAGAGATTTCCATAAGTTTTATAAAAGACGTTTCAAAGTCATATGCTGCAGGTTTGGTGTATGATGAACAGGGAGAATTGAATGGTTAATTTTGACAACATTTCTAAAAGGATTTTTAATGTTAAAATATTGAAGAAATATTCTCAAACACAATTTTCGGCCATTTCTATAAAGGTCTTTTTTTGTATACCGGCACCCGCACAACACTATACAATATCTATGACAGCAAATACATGTATAAATGCAGTTGTAAAGGTTGTGACAAAAGGCGTAATTTAAAGATTAGTCGAAAATAACAAACGCTGTACCATTCTTTATTGAAAACAATTAAAGGTCATAAACCCTAATCATATTTTCGGTAGCGATCAGACGCTACTTATAATCTACCGACAAACACCGCCGAGGATTTGAGGCACTGATCATAAGCAATAACCGACTCGTGATAATAAACAGCAAGTCAACTACTAACGGGTAATAAAATAATTAATTGACCATAAAGCAAGGCGTGAAAAGTTATGGTTGTTGGTTTGAGAACATTCTATTTAGCTTTCCTTTATAATTAATTACTGCAATACTGTTATGTCTTTATAATTATTTAATGAATTTGACTACGGGCAAAACTGTTGAACTCTAAGTTCAATGATTTTTGGAACCTCTATAAATGAAAGTATAATGATTCTCGTACTTGTTGAAAGAAGTTTTTCCACCATTTCCTGATATGTATTATTTTTGTATATCTACCCAACCCACAACATTCTTTTCGAAGGGATCATGATTAAGTACAAAACAGAAACAAATATACGCCCCAAGAACTCTTCTTTGAGCAAGTAATTTTACGTTACAGTATTGCACACACTATTGTAAATTCATTTTATAGTTACGATGTTTAATTTTTAATTTCGACCATAGGCTATGTGTATAACTTCACTGTATGATAAATGACCTGATGAGGGGTTCTGACGTCACGATTCTTAGCAGAATGTCTCGCGATCGACTGATAAGCAAAAAATGGCCACGCCCATTATCGGAACCGAAAAGCACTTTTAGTTGTCTTAAAAGTGCAATTTCTTGATAACAAGGTGTTTGTTAATGAAATGCATCTTAAATAAATTTAGTTGATCGATATTTTTCATATAAAAGCGGGTTGTTTTCAGCCAAGCGTTGTCCTTTAAGGAAAATCTTGTTAACACTCTGGAAGCCACATTTTTTGCTTGAGCATGTTGAAACTTTGTCAGAATGTTTGTCTAAGTGATATCTAGGCCAAGTTCTGACCTGGGTCATGTCTAGTCAAAAACTAGGTCACGAGGTAAATTTATTGAAAATCTTGTTAACACTCTGGAAGCCACATTTATGGCTTGAACATGTTGAAACATTGTCAGAATGTTTGTCTGAGTGATATCTAGGTCACTAGGTCAAATTTTAGGGAAATCTTGCAAACACTCTGGAAGCCACATTTTTGGCTTAAGCATGTTGAAACTTTGTCACAATGTTTGTCTAAGAGATATCTAGGCATGTTGTTGAAAGAAGAAGTTCAAATCTTGTTAGCAAAGCTCATCTAGCAGTATACTATAACATATATACTCAAATGAAACATCAAGAAAAAGAAAAAAATTGAACTACCTTCCAATGGATAGGACAGTTGAACGCATTGGAAAGACTGCAACTTCTGCATCTTCAATCACAACAGCCACTGAGCCCCAAAGCTGTTTACCTGAGAATACAACAGATAATCATAAGAATTGATAATCAACAGTAATTGCAATATATATACCTAGACCACTCAATTAAAGAGAGTAATACCCGACAAAAGAACTGCCCTTAATCGTTAGACTTTAAAACATTGTCATTTATAACACTTTAAAGAAAAAGTGAATGGAATATCAATCAGGATTGAGGAAATTTTGGAACCTAAATCAGTCCAGGGTAGCCAATTACCAAAATATGTTTACACTTCCTTCTCTTTATCATTATAGAGATTGTATGCATCTTTCTCAATATAAGTTTTCAAAGTCATTTGCTGTATATATATTGAAGATCCTGGATTCCATATGAATGTATTGATTGAATGGGGTTCAACTCTTATTTTAAACATTCTTTTAAAGCAACTGGATGCTTTTCGACTTCAGACTGTTAGCCCATTGGTCGAAGTCCAAAGATTTAAATCTCAATGACTTTTGTCAAAAGTTTATTTATAAGAATACCCGATAAACATTGTAACTCAAGAACACCATGCACAATGTGTGTAATCTGATCTAGACAAACACTGTCTGCTTATAAGTAAATAACACCATTGTTTTCTAAAATGTTGTCAATGTCTGTTTAGATAGAGAGGACTGGTCTGTTTCACTTATTCAACACTCCTACCCAATGTCCCAAGATAGACAATCAGTTTTCTGTGCTATGTGTAATCAAAGTGCAGAAAGCGCTAATGGTATAGGGGCATACGAATTTGAAAATATAAGGCATAGTTAGTATGAACAAACATTGTAAACTCTGAATCATCACCTTTAAACAAACTGAATAAAACTTGTTTGAAACAACACAGATTGCCTGCCAAAATCCTAATATATAATATTGAAAGATAGACAAACGGAATGATTGAAAAATATATTTTCAAGCGACATATGAGTATATCTAACACAATGAATGAATGTATATTGTTTTATGGCGCATCGACAGCTAAGGTCATTTAGCGCGTAATTAAATTTTATTATTCATGATCCCTGGGTAAACAAACCAGTGCTAGGCTAGAAAATGTGCCTTGCCTAAGGGCACTCCACCATGATCGAATTGCCGCGACTGGGGATCGAACCAGGGACACCCTGTTTCGAAATCCCCGACGCTAACCAGTCGACCACAGCGGATTCCTTATATTTAACACAAAACGCACCCTGTTTTACCAACAATTCCCCAGTAGCAGTTAGATCGTTAGTACCATTCGTTCATGTCATGTATACACAGTATGAAGCTCTCTCTTTGGACGAATTATGCAATAAAAACTTTGTTCAGTCTTCCTAACCCTTGACCACATAGGCTAAATATACAGCAAACAACATTGAACTAAGCCTAAAATATTTACCTAATTTGATGAAAATTAAATTTAAAATAGTGATGAAACATTTTGAAAAAGAAAAAATTGCTGAGTATCAATCATCTGTTAAGATTAGTCAAAATGTGTCTAACAGGGAAAAAGTTTAAAATAATAACTGAAGGCAAATGTTTCCGTTATCTAGATTGTAGAAGAAAAACCTTAATACATGTTCAAAGCATTGTTTAAACAGGAGGAATTGCCCTTTGTCAGCAATTGCTGCGTTTGCAAAAGAATATTTGTATGTAATTATGTAGCTATAACGGAAACGGTTCAACCCTTTCCAATTTACAGTCGCTTTTTAGCTCGCATGCAGTAGACGGCATTTGAATACATCGTGACACGATAAAAAATTGCTTATCGTGATCCATTTCCTCTTTTTCTGCAAGGATTTCAACTATATGTTTCCCCCTAGATGTAAGGCGAAATTCCTCGTTAGCATCCATTTCTTGCATGTTATTCAAAATTTGTCCGGAAGGGAGAAAGGGGGAAAAATCACCATAGTAAGGCGTTTACATATATATATGATAAGAATTAATTGAAGCGTGTTTGAAAGCATTGTGTAAAATGGAGGGACTGCTCATTGTCAGCAATAGCTCCACTTTCCATTATATTTTATATCAGTATTCGACTCTTATAGTATCACGGCAGGTGTCCGCTTTCATGGGAAGGATATAATCAGTTTCCATTTACAGATGTGTAGCAGACGACATTCGAAAACATCGTGACAAAAGGAGATTTTACTTATCGTAGGCAATTTCTACGTTTGCCTCAATGTTTTCAACCCCTTTCATTAATTAGAATTATATTTACGATGAGTTGCACATTTCGCTATGTAAGTCGACTGTTGGGAACTAATGGGGTCAAAGCACAGTCTACGTTACCTAACAGTAAAGATATTGAGGTCAATCATAGTTCAAAGTGTGTTTCACGCGTTGAAACTATTTTGTCTCCGATGATTAATTATTGCAAGTGGAGGGTTTTCGTGATTCGGTCGACCCAATGAAATCGTTGAAACGGCATATTATAACCAATCAAACTCAAAAGTCGCGTACTTATATGCAATTGTTAAATGCGGTTGCAGCATTTAATCCGACTTTTTGAAAGCAGGCTAGCAATGGGATAGTGGCGAAACGCCCCTATCCCAAAAATCAGCATCAGCATTTATGTTGTAACAGAAACAGAAAGAAAAGAGAAAACATAAGAACTTAACAGGCAGGTGTTGAAATGCTGTTTAGAACCTTTTTAACTTCACAAAATAAGAATTGAAATAAATATTGTTGATACTTTTAATGCCCTCATTTAAACATTAGTTTAAAATGTCCACAGTAAGTAAGTGTGCTCCAAGAAACATGTTTAGAAATCCTGAACATAAGAAGATATAATGAAAAGAAGGATGTGAGACAAATGATAACTGAATGCTATCTTCTGATAAAAAGTATTTTTATTATTTAATGAAGAAATAAACATATCCTATACCTGAAATACTCTCCTGATCCCCATGTCCCATCTCATCCTTCATTTGGCTCTTTGCAGTCTGTATATGATCTGGAACAGCACAGAGGCGATTATATTTTAAGTGGGCCAGCCCTACTCTAAATCTGAGTCACTTATTTAATACTATTCCACTATGCCCCCAGTTTGACAGTCAGTGTTTATGGTTGTGTGTAGAAAATCACCCAGTTATTTTTAAGTGACATAAGCTTTTATGTTAACACCAAAGAGAAAGACAGCAGAACACCCTTGAAATGAATAGGCAAATGTTTTAATGTTGTTAGTGCCAGTTTAACTTCACAAAAAAAGATGTACAATCAATATACTCTTAATGTCCTCATTTCAACATGATTGTAGATTGTCCCCAGTTAGACAGTATGCTGCAATAATAGTGTGTATAAATCCTGAACATAAGAACAGCTTTTGCCTTTTGATATGAAGGAAATAATTGAAAGGGGGATGTGAGAAACCAGAGTAACTCAATGCTGTCTGCCCATAAGCCCTATTCATAATTTAAACATAAACAATTAAATACAATTTAGGCTGGATATATACTGGTTAAAAAGCACCCTCATATATATGTGCTATCTGATCTAGACAAATACTGTCTGCTTATAAGTTAAAACACCATTATTTTCTAAAATGTTACAAAGTCAGTGTTTGTCTAGATAGAGGGTACTGTCCTGTTTCACTTATTCAACACTCATACCCAATGTCCCCAGTTAGACAGTCAGTTTTCTGTGTTATGTGTAAAAAAAACCAGTTATAATCAGCATCAGCACTTATGTTGTTACAAAAACAGAAAGAAAAGAGAAAACATTAGAGATTAACAGGCAGGTTTTTAAATGCTGTTTAGAACCTTTTTAACTTCACAAATTAAGAATTGCAATAAAAAATTGATGACACTTGTAATGCCCTTATTCAAACATTAGTGTACAATGTCCCAAGTTAGTAAGTATGCTGCAAGAAATGTGTCTAGAAATCCTGAACATGAGAACAGCTTTTGCAAGGTGAATATGATATAATGGAAAGGAGGATTTGAGATGAAGAGGGTAACTTTATGCTGTCTTCTATAAGTTAGTATTTTGTTGGTAAAGAAAGAGAGAAACTTAACCTATACCTGAAATAGCCTCATCCTCCCCGTGTCCCATCCCATCCTTAATTTGACTCTCTGCAGTCTGTATATGATCTGGAATAGCACAGAGGCGATTATATTTTAAGTGGTCCTGCTCTTAATTATAATCTATACAGGTAAATACAAGTTAGGCTGATTCACAGGTAAAAACCACTGTCACACATACATGTATATAGTCAATGTAAACCAAGATCACTGTACACAATATGTGCAATCTGATTTCAACTTACACTGTCTGCTTATTAGTGAGTAACACCATGTATTTCTTAAATGTAGTCAATGTGGCTCTAGATGGACTGCACTGATCTGAGGCATCACTTATTTAATACTATTGCACTATGTTCCCAGTTTGACAGTCCGTGTTCATGGTTGTGTGTACTCAGTTATAAGTGACATAAGCTTTTATGTTAACACCAAAGGAAAGACAGTAGAACACCCTAGAAGTTAATAGGCAAATGTTTTAATGTTGTTAGTGCCAGTTTAACTTCACATAAAAAGATGTACAATCGATATTCTTTACACTCTTAATGTCCTCATTTCAATATGATTGTAGATTGTCCCAAGTTAGTTAATATGCTGCAATAATAGTGTGTATTAATCCTGAACATAAGAACAGCTTTGCAAGGTGAATATGATATAATGGAAAGGAGGATTTTAGATGAAGAGGGTAACTTTATGCTGTCTTCTATAAGTTAGTATTTTGTTGTTAAAGAAAGAGAGAAACTTAACCTATACCTGAAATAGCCTCATCCTCCCCATGTCCCATCCCATCCTTTATTTGACTCTCTGCAGTCTGTATATGATCTGGAACAGCACAGAGGCGATTATATTTTAAGTGGTCCTGCTCTTAACTATAATTCATACTGTTAAATACAACTTAGGCTGATTCACAGGTAAAAACCACTGTCACACATACATGTATGTAGTCAATGTAAACCAAGATCACTGTACACAATATGTGCAATCTGATTTCAACTTACACTGTCTGCTTATTAGTGAGTAACACCATGTATTTCTTAAATGTAGTCAATGTGGCTCTAGATGGACTGCACTGATCTGAGGCATCACTTATTTAATACTTTTGCACTATGTTCCCAGTTTGACAGTCCGTGTTCATGGTTGTGTGTACTCAGTTATAAGTGACATAAGCTTTTATGTTAACACCAAAGGAAAGACAGTAGAACACCCTAGAAATTAATAGGCAAATGTTTTAATGTTGTTAGTGCCAGTTTAACTTCACATAAAAAGATGTACAATCGATATTCTTTACACTCTTAATGTCCTCATTTCAGCATGATTGTAGAATGTCCCCAGTTAGACAGTATGCTGCAATAATAGTGTGTATAAATCCTGAACATAAGAACAGCTTTTGCCTTTTGATATGAAGGAAATAATTGAAAGGAGGATGTGAGAAACCAGAGTAACTCAATGCTGTCTGCCCATAAGCCCTATTCATAATTAAAACATAAACAGTTAAATACAATTTAGGCTGGATATATACTGGTAAAAAAGCACCCTCATATATATGTATTCCAACATTATAACATTAGACTACCATGAACGATATGTGCTATCTGATCTAGACAAATACTGTCTGCTTATAAGTTAAAACACCATTATTTTCTAAAATGTTACAAAGTCAGTGTTTGTCTAGATAGAGGGTACTGTCCTGTTTCACTTATTCAACACTCATACCCAATGTCCCCAGTTAGACAGTCAGTTTTCTGTGTTATGTGTAAAAAAAACCAGTTATAATCAGCATCAGCACTTATGTTGTTACAAAAACAGAAAGAAAAGAGAAAACATTAGAGATTAACAGGCAGGTTTTTAAATGCTGTTTAGAACCTTTTTAACTTCACAAATTAAGAATTGCAATAAAAAATTGATGACACTTGTAATGCCCTTATTCAAACATTAGTGTACAATGTCCCAAGTTAGTAAGTATGCTGCAAGAAATGTGTCTAGAAATCCTGAACATGAGAACAGCTTTTGCAAGGTGAATATGATATAATGGAAAGGAGGATTTTAGATGAAGAGGGTAACTTTATGCTGTCTTCTATAAGTTAGTATTTTGTTGTTAAAGAAAGAGAGAAACTTAACCTATACCTGAAATAGCCTCATCCTCCCCGTGTCCCATCCCATCCTTTATTTGACTCTCTGCAGTCTGTATATGATCTGGAACAGCACAGAGGCGATTATATTTTAAGTGGTCCTGCTCTTAATTATAATCTATACAGGTAAATACAAGTTAGGCTGATTCACAGGTAAAAACCACTGTCACACATACATGTATATAGTCAATGTAAACCAAGATCACTGTACACAATATGTGCAATCTGATTTCAACTTACACTGTCTGCTTATTAGTGAGTAACTCCATGTATTTCTTAAATGTAGTCAATGTGGCTCTAGATGGACTGCACTGATCTGAGGCATCACTTATTTAATACTATTGCACTATGTTCCCAGTTTGACAGTCCGTGTTCATGGTTGTGTGTACTCAGTTATAAGTGACATAAGCTTTTATGTTAACACCAAAGGAAAGACAGTAGAACACCCTAGAAGTTAATAGGCAAATGTTTTAATGTTGTTAGTGCCAGTTTAACTTCACATAAAAAGATGTACAATCGATATTCTTTACACTCTTAATGTCCTCATTTCAATATAATTGTAGATTGTCCCAAGTTAGTTAATATGCTGCAATAATAGTGTGTATTAATCCTGAACATAAGAACAGCTTTGCAAGGTGAATATGATATAATGGAAAGGAGGATTTTAGATGAAGAGGGTAACTTTATGCTGTCTTCTATAAGTTAGTATTTTGTTGTTAAAGAAAGAGAGAAACTTAACCTATACCTGAAATAGCCTCATCCTCCCCATGTCCCATCCCATCCTTTATTTGACTCTCTGCAGTCTGAATATGATCTGGAACAGCACAGAGGCGATTATATTTTAAGTGGTCCTGCTCTTAACTATAATTCATACTGTTAAATACAACTTAGGCTGATTCACAGGTAAAAACCACTGTCACACATACATGTATGTAGTCAATGTAAACCAAGATCACTGTACACAATATGTGCAATCTGATTTCAACTTACACTGTCTGCTTATTAGTGAGTAACACCATGTATTTCTTAAATGTAGTCAATGTGGCTCTAGATGGACTGCACTGATCTGAGGCATCACTTATTTAATACTTTTGCACTATGTTCCCAGTTTGACAGTCCGTGTTCATGGTTGTGTGTACTCAGTTATAAGTGACATAAGCTTTTATGTTAACACCAAAGGAAAGACAGTAGAACACCCTAGAAATTAATAGGCAAATGTTTTAATGTTGTTAGTGCCAGTTTAACTTCACATAAAAAGATGTACAATCGATATTCTTTACACTCTTAATGTCCTCATTTCAGCATGATTGTAGAATGTCCCCAGTTAGACAGTATGCTGCAATAATAGTGTGTATAAATCCTGAACATAAGAACAGCTTTTGCCTTTTGATATGAAGGAAATAATTGAAAGGAGGATGTGAGAAACCAGAGTAACTCAATGCTGTCTGCCCATAAGCCCTATTCATAATTAAAACATAAACAGTTAAATACAATTTAGGCTGGATATATACTGGTAAAAAAGCACCCTCATATATATGTATTCAAACATTATAACATTAGACTACCATGAACGATATGTGCTATCTGATCTAGACAAATACTGTCTGCTTATAAGTTAAAACACCATTATTTTCTAAAATGTTACAAAGTCAGTGTTTGTCTAGATAGAGGGTACTGTCCTGTTTCACTTATTCAACACTCATACCCAATGTCCCCAGTTAGACAGTCAGTTTTCTGTGTTATGTGTAAAAACCCCCAGTTATAATCACCATCAGCATTTATGTTGTAACAAAAACAGAAAGAAAAGAGAAGACATAAGAGATTAACAGGCAGGTGTTTAAATGCTGTTTAGAACCTTTTTTTATCTTCACAAATTAAGAATTGCAATAAAAAATTGATGACACTTGTAATGCCCTTATTAAAACATTAGTGTACAATGTCCCAAGTTAGTAAGTATGCTGCAAGAAATGTGTCTAGAAATCCTGAACATGAGAACAGCTTTTGCAAGGTGAATATGATATAATGGAAAGGAGGATTTGAGATGAAGAGGGTAACTTTATGCTGTCTTCTATAAGTTAGTATTTTGTTGTTAAAGAAAGAGAGAAACTTAACCTATACCTGAAATAGCCTCATCCTCCCCGTGTCCCATCCCATCCTTTATTTGACTCTCTGCAGTCTGTATATGATCTGGAACAGCACAGAGGCGATTATATTTTAAGTGGTCCTGCTCTTAATTATAATCTATACAGGTAAATACAAGTTGGGCTGATTCACAGGTAAAAACCACTGTCACACATACATGTATATAGTCAATGTAAACCAAGATCACTGTACACAATATGTGCAATCTGATTTCAACTTACACTGTCTGCTTATTAGTGAGTAACACCATGTATTTCTTAAATGTAGTCAATGTGGCTCTAGATGGACTGCACTGATCTGAGGCATCACTTATTTAATACTATTGCACTATGTTCCCAGTTTGACAGTCCGTGTTCATGGTTGTGTGTACTCAGTTATAAGTGACATAAGCTTTTATGTTAACACCAAAGGAAAGACAGTAGAACACCCTAGAAGTTAATAGGCAAATGTTTTAATGTTGTTAGTGCCAGTTTAACTTCACATAAAAAGATGTACAATCGATATTCTTTACACTCTTAATGTCCTCATTTCAATATGATTGTAGATTGTCCCAAGTTAGTTAATATGCTGCAATAATAGTGTGTATTAATCCTGAACATAAGAACAGCTTTGCAAGGTGAATATGATATAATGGAAAGGAGGATTTTAGATGAAGAGGGTAACTTTATGCTGTCTTCTATAAGTTAGTATTTTGTTGTTAAAGAAAGAGAGAAACTTAACCTATACCTGAAATAGCCTCATCCTCCCCATGTCCCATCCCATCCTTTATTTGACTCTCTGCAGTCTGAATATGATCTGGAACAGCACAGAGGCGATTATATTTTAAGTGGTCCTGCTGCTCTTAACTATAATTCATACTGTTAAATACAACTTAGGCTGATTCACAGGTAAAAACCACTGTCACACATACATGTATGTAGTCAATGTAAACCAAGATCACTGTACACAATATGTGCAATCTGATTTCAACTTACACTGTCTGCTTATTAGTGAGTAACACCATGTATTTCTTAAATGTAGTCAATGTGGCTCTAGATGGACTGCACTGATCTGAGGCATCACTTATTTAATACTATTGCACTATGTTCCCAGTTTGACAGTCTGTGTTCATGGTTGTGTGTACTCAGTTATAAGTGACATAAGCTTTTATGTTAACACCAAAGAGAAAGACAGCAGAACACCCTAGAAATTAATAGGCAAATGTTTTAATGTTGTTAGTGCCAGTTTAACTTCACATAAAAAGATGTACAATCGATATTCTTTACACTCTTAATGTCCTCATTTCAGCATGATTGTAGATTGTCCCCAGTTAGACAGTGTGCTGCAATAATAGTGTGTATAAATCCTGAACATAAGAACAGCTTTTGCCTTTTGATATGAAGGAAATAATTGAAAGGAGGATGCGAGAAACCAGAGTAACTCAATGCTGTCTGCCCATAAGCCCTATTCATAATTTAAACATAAACAGTTAAATACAATTTAGGCTGGATATATACTGGTAAAAAAGCACCCTCATATATATGTATTCCAACATTATAACATTAGACTACCATGAACGATATGTGCTATCTGATCTAGACAAATACTGTCTGCTTATAAGTTAAAACACCATTATTTTTTAAAATGTTACAAAGTCAGTGTTTGTCTAGATAGAGGGTACTGTCCTGTTTCACTTATTCAACACTCATACCCAATGTCCCCAGTTAGACAGTCAGTTTTCTGTGTTATGTGTAAAAACCCCCAGTTATAATCACCATCAGCATTTATGTTGTAACAAAAACAGAAAGAAAAGAGAAGACATAAGAGATTAACAGGCAGGTGTTTAAATGCTGTTTAGAACCTTTTTTTATCTTCACAAATTAAGAATTGCAATAAAAAATTGATGACACTTGTAATGCCCTTATTAAAACATTAGTGTACAATGTCCCAAGTTAGTAAGTATGCTGCAAGAAATGTGTCTAGAAATCCTGAACATGAGAACAGCTTTTGCAAGGTGAATATGATATAATGGAAAGGAGGATTTGAGATGAAGAGGGTAACTTTATGCTGTCTTCTATAAGTTAGTATTTTGTTGTTAAAGAAAGAGAGAAACTTAACCTATACCTGAAATAGCCTCATCCTCCCCGTGTCCCATCCCATCCTTTATTTGACTCTCTGCAGTCTGTATATGATCTGGAACAGCACAGAGGCGATTATATTTTAAGTGGTCCTGCTCTTAACTATAATTCATACTGTTAAATACAACTTAGGCTGATTCACAGGTAAAAACCACTGTCACACATACATGTATGTAGTCAATGTAAATCAAGATCACTGTACACAATATGTGCAATCTGATTTCAACTTACACTGTCTGCTTATTAGTGAGTAACACCATGTGAGCCATAATATGGTGTCCGGATTTTGAGTTACATCACAAACACTGTGGTGTCCTCTTTTGTAATATTTGACTTTTGTCAAATTAAATGCTATATATGTTTAGAACAATATCTAAAGCTGTTAAATTCTAAATGACAAAATAGATTTTATCTTTAAATAAAGAGAAATGTGGGTTTTAAATTGTATTGTTAGTAACACAGGACACCATGTAATAAATCAATTTTATGAAGAGTATGCCTAGTTAATTTTTTTTAGATCTAATTTACATTTTCACCATCTTTATTTGGAATTATTTCAATTAATAAATGGTTTATTTAGTGAAACAATTAATAGAATACAACTAGATAAAGAATGGTGTAACAGGACACAAACTGGTGTGTAACAGGACACAAAATGATGTAACTGGACACTAATTCAATTGTATTGTTAGTAACACAGGACACCATTGTAATAAATCAATTTTATGAAGAGTATGCCTAGTTAATTTTTTTTAGATCTAATTTACATTTTCACCATCTTTATTTGGAATTATTTCAATAAATAAATGGTTTATTTAGTGAAACAATTAATAGAATACAACTAGATAAAGAATGGTGTAACAGGACACAACATGATGTAACAGGACACAAACTGGTGTGTAACAGGACACAAAATGATGTAACTGGACACTAATTCAATTGTATTGTTAGTAACACAGGACACCATTGTAATAAATCAATTTTATGAAGAGTATGCCTAGTTAATTTTTTTTAGATCTAATTTACATTTTCACCATCTTTATTTGGAATTATTTCAATAAATAAATGGTTTATTTAGTGAAATAATTAATAGTATACAACTAGATAAAGAATGGTGTAACAGGACACAAAATGATGTAACTGGACACCAATTGTGCACTTCATATAAGTGTGTAATATAATAGCATAAACATTTTCAGTATAAATAATTCTCCAGTTAAATTAAAATATACTTATCATGCAAATATGTATTTATTATGTAAGCACAATGCTTATGGAGATAGAATATGCTTTCCAGGACAGTCAACGTTACAAGGCAAAAGAGACAAAATTCGCGATTTTTTTCCCCCAGTCAAAAATAATAACAAGTTCTTCGTAGTGAATTAAATAGGTTCGCAAACATCGCTGGACAATTTAAATAACGAAATAGGAAGTTACTACGCATTGCGATACATTATAAGCAACCATTGATGACCTCAATCGGCTTGGTGCCGGCGTAACAAAATTTCAGAAGTCTGACTGTCATTTTGGAGCCGCCATTTTAAAACACTCTTGTCGTAAAACGTCTATAACTGTCGTAAATTATTGCGATGTTTAATGTCGTAAATAGAACAGCCAAAATTTAGTTTCCTCCTAGGTGATTGACGAAGCATTTTTTAATTATAACAAAATAATAGGGCGTAACAAAAAAAGACACCATTTTGATAAACAATATTTTGACTCCCTGTCAAATAAAAGATATCTGTCCCAGAACAACATGTTTACGACATTAACAAAGAATGTAAGTGATCACGTGATTTGTATGCAATGAAAATATGGTTATCGGTCCAGGTTTCGAGTTTTGATGCTATTTAGACGTGATGTAACTGGGTGGACACATTCGTTACGCCGATGTCCAGGATTTTATATTCAAATCAAAATCGTATTTACGTCGCTCTATTAAATCTTAAAGTTATATTTACAAGTAATTTTTTTAATTATTATTTCACATATATTAGTTTCCAAACTTTAAATATAAAGAAAAACAGTTTGTTTTGGTTTTCAAAAAGTCCTCCCATGCCTTTGTCGGGAAGGACACGGCGAAAATGCTCAAGAAAAGTATTAATTAAAGGAGTTTATCAGTTCTTTCAGAAATCAATAGCATATTATTTAATAGATTTAGTAGTTTCTAACAGTTTGTGACATGCTGATAAACTATAAAACACATAGTTCTTCAAATAAAGGAGAATAAATAATGACTCTGTGATGTAACACAAAATCCCGGACACCATACTATGGCTCATGTATTTCTTAAATGTAGTCAATGTGGCTCTAGATGGACTGCACTGATCTGAGGCATCACTTATTTAATACTATTGCACTATGTTCCCAGTTTGACAGTCCGTGTTCATGGTTGTGTGTACTCAGTTATAAGTGACATAAGCTTTTATGTTAACACCAAAGGAAAGACAGCAGAACACCCTAGAAGTTAATAGGCAAATGTTTTAATGTTGTTAGTGCCAGTTTAACTTCACATAAAAAGATGTACAATCGATATTCTTTACACTCTTAATGGTCCTCATTTCAATATGATTGTAGATTGTCCCAAACTAGTTAGTTAATATGCTGCAATACTAGTGTGTATAAATCCTGAACATAATAACAGCTTTTGCAAGGTGAATATGATATAATGGAAAGAATGATTTGAGATGAAGAGGGTAACTTCATGCTGTCTTCTATAAGTTAGTATTTTGTTGTTCAAGAAAGAGAGAAACTTAACCTATACCTGAAATAGCCTCATCCTCCCCATGTCCCATCCCATCCTTTATTTGACTCTCTGCAGTCTGTATATGATCTGGAACAGCACAGAGGCGGTTATATTTTAAGTGGTCCTGCTCTTAACTATAATTCATACTGTTAAATACAACTTAGGCTGATTCACAGGTAAAAACCACTGTCATACATGTATGTAGTCAATGTAAATCAAGATCACTGTACACAATATGTGCAATCTGATTTCAACTTACACTGTCTGCTTATTAGTGAGTAACACCATGTATTTCTTAAATGTAGTCAATGTGGCTCTAGATGGACTGCACTGATCTGAGGCATCACTTATTTAATACTATTGCACTATGTTCCCAGTTTGACAGTCCGTGTTCATGGTTGTGTGTACTCAGTTATAAGTGACATAAGCTTTTATGTTAACACCAAAGGAAAGACAGCAGAACACCCTAGAAGTTAATAGGCAAATGTTTTAATGTTGTTAGTGCCAGTTTAACTTCACATAAAAAGATGTACAATCAATATTCTTTAAACTCTTAATGTCCTCATATCAGCATGATTGTAGAATGTCCCCAGTTAGACAGTATGCTGCAATAATAGTGTGTATAAATCCTGAACATAAGAACAGCTTTTGCCTTTTGATATGAAGGAAATAATTGAAAGGAGGATGTGAGAAACCAGAGTAACTCAATGCTGTCTGCCCATAAGCCCTATTCATAATTTAAACATAAACAGTTAAATACAATTTAGGCTGGATATATACTGGTAAAAAAGCACCCTCATATATATGTATTCAAACATTATAACATTAGACTACCATGAACGATATGTGCTATCTGATCTAGACAAATACTGTCTGCTTATAAGTTAAAATACCATTATTTTTTAAAATGTTACAAAGTCAGTGTTTGTCTAGATAGAGGGTACTGTCCTGTTTCACTTATTCAACACTCATACCCAATGTCCCCAGTTAGACAGTCAGTTTTCTGTGTTATGTTGAAAAAAAACCCAGTTATAATCACAATCAGCATTTATGTTGTAACAAAAACAGAAAGAAAAGAGAAAACATAAGAGATTAACAGGCAGGTGTTTAAATGCTGTTTAGAACCTTTTTTTATCTTCACAAATTAAGAATTGCAATAAAAAATTGATGACACTTGTAATGCCCTTATTAAAACATTAGTGTACAATGTCCCAAGTTAGTAAGTATGCTGCAAGAAATGTGTCTAGAAATCCTGAACATGAGAACAGCTTTTGCAAGGTGAAAATGATATAATGGAAAGGAGGATTTGAGATGAAGAGGGTAACTTTATGCTGTCTTCTATAAGTTAGTATTTTGTTGTTAAAGAAAGAGAGAAACTTAACCTTTACCTGAAATAGCCTCATCCTCCCCGTGTCCCATCCCATCCTTTATTTGACTCTCTGCAGTCTGTATATGATCTGGAATAGCACAGAGGCGATTATATTTTAAGTGGTCCTGCTCTTAACTATAATTCATACTGTTAAATACAACTTAGGCTGATTCACAGGTAAAAACCACTGTCACACATACATGTATGTAGTCAATGTAAATCAAGATCACTGTACACAATATGTGCAATCTGATTTCAACTTACACTGTCTGCTTATTAGTGAGTAACACCATGTATTTCTTAAATGTAGTCAATGTGGCTCTAGATGGACTGCACTGATCTGAGGCATCACTTATTTAATACTATTGCACTATGTTCCCAGTTTGACAGTCTGTGTACATGGTTGTGTGTACTCGGTTATAAGTGACATAAGCTTTTATGTTAACACCAAAGGAAAGACAGTAGAACACCCTAGAAGTTAATAGGCAAATGTTTTAATGTTGTTAGTGCCAGTTTAACTTCACATAAAAAGATGTACAATCGATATTCTTTACACTCTTAATGGTCCTCATTTCAATATGATTGTAGATTGTCCCAAACTAGTTAGTTAATATGCTGCAATACTAGTGTGTATAAATCCTGAACATAATAACAGCTTTTGTGTTAACACCAAAGGAAAGACAGCAGAACTCCCTAGAAATTAATAGGCAAATTTTTAGATCACCTAGAGCCAAAGGCTCAAGGTGAGCTATTCTGATCACTCTGTGTCCGTCGTCCGTCGTTAACTTTTAGCTTAAAACATCATCTCCTCCCAAACTACATGAACAATTTCCATTAAACATCACAGGAATGTTTCCCTGGTTGGCCTCTTTCAAATTTGTTCAAAACATTTAATTCCAATGAGAACTTTTGTTGCTGCGGCATCAGAAAGGGGGCAAAACGTCCAATCTTTGAAAATCTTCTTCTCCAAATCTGCTGTTCAGATTCCACTATCACTTGGTAGAAATGATCCTTAGGTGACCCTCTACAAAAATTGTTCAAGCCATACTGATTGGTAAAAAAACATGGCAGTCAGGTGGCATCAAAAAAGGGACAAAATTTGGAAATTTCTTTTTTTTTAACATCATCTTCTAAACCAAGTGACCAATTTCCTCCAAACTTCACAGAAATCTTCAATTGGTGGGCCTCTTCAAAAAATGTTCAAAGATTTTAATTCCATATAGAACTTTGGTTGCTGCGGCATCAGAAAGCGCGCAAAATGTCCAAATTTCAAAAACCTGTTTCTCCAAAGCATAGTTCAATGTAATTTGGTAGAAATGTTCCTTGGGTGACCCTCTACAAAGAGTGTTCAATGCATACTGATTGATTGAAAAGCATGGCATTTTGGAGGCATAAGAAAGCGGACAAAATTAAATTACAATTTTTTGAAAATCTTTGTCCGATATCAAAAAACCTTTAGTAAGAATGACTTATTTTGGTGATCCTGTACTGAATATGTTCAAGCTGTTGTGATTGGTTACAAAATCATAGCAACCATGCTTCATCACAAAAGGGGTAAATTGAACCTTTACCTACAAATGACAACTTCTACCATTCCACTCTACGAATTTCAAGGTAACAGAAAATTTCCTTTGATGGTCCTCTACCAATCTCTTCAAAACTTACAATCTGTGTGGACATTCTGTGTAGAATTTTGATTGCTGCGTCATCAGAAATTGAGAAAAGTACCCAAACTTTCAAAACCTTTTCCTCAATAAAATTCATTGGTCAGATTCCAAGATGTCTTGGCAGTAATGTTCTTTAAGTGATTCTCTTACAAAATCTGTTGAAGCCGTATTGATTTTGTTGACAAACAGGGCAGCAACGTGGCATCAGGAAAGGTGCAAAATGACAAAACTTTCTTAAAGTTCTTGTTACATTTCAAGAAACAAATGACCTCTACTGATAAACTGTTTATTTAACAGTGTCCACTCCTTGCAGTTTCATATGTGCTCCTGTTCAAATTTTCACAGATATTTGCAGTTAAATATTTGTTGCTGATTTACTATCACTTAGGTGATCCATTTAGGGCCATCTTGGCCCTCTTGTTTAATGTTGTTAGTGCCAGTTTAACTTCACAAAAGAAGATGTACAATCAATATTCTTTACACTCTTAATGTCCTCATTTCAATATGATTGTAGATTGTCCCAAGTAAGTCAGTATGCTGCAATAATAGTGTGTATAAATCCTGAACATAAGAACAGCTTTTGCAAGGTGAATATGATATAATGGAAAGAAGGATTTGAGAGGAAGAGGGTAACTTCATGCTGTCTTCTGATAAGTTAGAATTTTGTTGTTAAAGAAAGAGAGAATCTTAACCTATACCTGAAATAACCTCATCCTCCTCATGTCCCATCATCCCATCCTTTATTTGACTCTCTGCAGTCTTTATATGATCTGGAACAGCACAGATGCAATTATATTTTAATTGGTCCTGCTCTTAATTAATTGAGCCCCATTAGCTCAGTCGGTAGCGGCGAGGGCTGCCAATCCAGGGATTGTGAGTTCGAATCTCGGCTCGGCCAACATTCTTTCAGACATTTGACAAAAGTCAATGCGTCATTTGTCTTTCATCAATGGGCTTAGTCTATGTGGAAAAGAAGCCAGTTGCTTGGAAAGAATGTTGTCTGATGTATTGGCGTGGGAAAACCAGGAAACACATGAGCAGAACTGGCCGCCGTGATATGACTAAGAAATTGTTAAAAATGGCGTTAAACCCAAATCAATCAATCTAAATCATAATTTATACAGTTAAATACAACTTAGGCCGATTCACAGGTAAAAACCAATCTCACACATACATGTATGTAGTCATTGTAAATCAAGATCCCCATACAAAATATGTGGACTCTAAGCAAACACTGTTTGCTTTTTAGTGAGTAACACCATGTATTTCTTAAATATAGTCAATGTGGCTCTAGATGGACTGCACTGATCTGAGGCGTCACTTATTAAATACACAAAATAAGAATTAAACTAAATTGTGTTGACACTCTTTGAATGCCCTCATTCAAACATTAGAGTAGAATGTCCCCAGTTAGTCTTTTATTGAACCTGACCAACTTTCAAATTCAAGTTTCTTACCAATTTCTGATGAAATGTTGCTTTTAAAATGCTAGCTGCATGTGCTACATAATGCTATTTTTTTGTGACATGTTGAGGCTGATTAAGGCCAAAAGGATCATCTTCATCCTCGTTGTCCTTTGCAGTTACTTTTATACCTATTTTTATTAGACAAGAACATTTTACAAAGAATATGATTTATATAATAACTAAAAAAGGCCCATAAATCAATGAAGTCAAACTTGTATACTGAATTCTCAGAATATTTCTTTTAAAGATAGAACACAGAACTTCCTCTCAGTGTGTCTGATCATTGTATGCAAGATGTCAACATATGCTACGGACAAGAACATTCTTTGTTTGGCGAAGAGGGGTATAGTATATAAAATTTGTTAACATATCTCGTACACCCTTTTATCAAAATTAATACCTTTCCCAGACCTAGAAGCATTTTTATTTGATGAACAAGAGACAGGGTGCTCCAAAAAAAGTTAAATATTAAAAACTCTGTGTTTGCTTAGATAGAGGGTAACCAAAGGACCATTTGTAACAAAACTTTTTAAAATCCAGCCAATGGTCTTGGACAAGAAGATCTTCTGTAATTTTTGTCATAAACGAATATAAGGAAAACTAGCCCACTCTTGGTGGCCATTTTTTTTACAGATCAAAATTAATAAGTCTTGGTTAAGGATACTACCCAAGGATCAACTGTGCCAAATTGATATTGTAGTTTTTGAAAAGAAGAAAAGTTTTCACTATCTAATAGACATAAAAGAAAAACTTGTCTGCCCCTGGCAGCTATGTTTTTTTTTTTGGACCCTTAATAATTTGCACAATATTGGTAGAGGGTCAACCAAGAACCATCTGTACCACAACATTTTGAAACCAGAAAGTTGTTTCTGACAAGTTTAAAATGTAGAAAAACTTGCCCTGCCCTTTGTTTGCTGCAATATTTTTATACAATTCCAAATAATTTGAAAAAATCTTGGTGAGCGTCACCCAAAGAACAATTTTGTCAAATTATTTTCAAATCTGGCAAATTGTTTTTATTAACTTTATTACATTTCTATCCATCAAAGATAAGGATATATCGGTGAAAGAAAATTCACAATCGTCGATTTATTAGCTCTACTAGCCAAAGGCCAGAAGGGCTTATGTCGTGGCGATTCGTCCGTTGTCCGTGCGTCTGTAAACAATTTCTTGTTAACACGATACAGTCTTTATTTTTGATTGTATCTCAATCAAACTTATACAGTAGTAAGATATCCATGAGAGCTCGGTTCCTTTCTTAAACCAGCCAGATCCGCCCATGCATGACTGGATTACGGCCCTTGAAATTGTCAAAATTGCTATAATAGACCTTGTTAACACGATAGTCTTTATTTTTTATTGTATTTCAACCAAACTTATACAGTAGTTAGATATCCATGAGAGCTCGGTTCCTTTCTTACACCAGCCAGATCCGCCCATGCATGACTGGATTATGGCCCTTGAAATTGTCAAAATTGCTATAATAGACCTTGTTAACACGATACAGTCTTTATTTTTGATTGTATCTCAACCAAACTTATACAGTAATTAGATATCCATGAGAGCTCGGTACCTTTCTTAAACCAGCCAGATCCGCCCATGCATGACTGGATTATGGCCCTTGAAATTGTCAAAATTGCTATAACAGACCTTGTTAACACGATACAGTCTTTATTTTTGATTGCATCTCAACCAAACTTATACAGTAGTTAGATATCCATGAGAGCTCGGTTCCTTTATTAAATCAGCCAGATCCGCCCATGTATGACTGGATTACGGCCCTTGAAATTGTCAAAATTGCTATTTATAGACCTTGTTAACACGATAGTCTTTATTATCCCCTCGGTTACGAAGTAGCGAGAAAGGGATATAGTAACGGGACCGTCCGTATGTATGTATGTATGTGTGTCCTTCCGTCCGTAACAAACCTTGTCATCACTCAACACTAACCATTTCTTGACAGATCTTAACCAAACTTGGTATAAAGTAAGTATATGGTAACATCTTGAAGCCTATTGATTTTCAAGGTCATAGGTCAAAGGTCAAGCCCAAAATAGCCCAAAATTTTGTTTTCATCAAGAAAACAACTATTTTTAAGGCAAAATAGTAGTTCCAATATATTGAGTCACAAGACAACTCAATGTGAAGATTGAAAGCCGAGGGGATGCATCCGCTTTGCGGGTGCCCTTGTTTTTTATTGTATCTCAACCAAACTTATACAGTAGTTAGATATCCATGAGAGCTCGGTTCCTTTCTTAAACCAGCCAGATCCGCCCATGCATGACTGGATTACGGCCCTTGAAATTGTTAAAATTGCTATGATAGACCTTGTTAACCCTTTCCCACTTGCAGACGCATTCCAACACATTTGCAGCAGACGGCTTTTTGAAAACATAGTAACAAAAGAAGAAATTGCACAAAACTTGCAATTTCTCCTTTTGCCACAATGTTTTCCACTTTTTGTCATAGGTTATCCATTCAAGTATGGAGATTTTCTATGTTTTGACAAAATATGTTCGAAGTAGTCTGCTGCAGAAATGTCGTATGGGGGAAAGGGTTAACATGATACAGTCTTTATTTTTGATTGTCACAATAAAGCCTTCAAGATCCATGCCAGTAGAGCATAGGCCCTCATGGGCCTCTTGTTGTTATTACCTCCCTTTTTTTCACGGCCACGCCTCATCCTAAAATAATGTGCAAAGAAGGTAAAAAAAAAAAAAATAATCCATAGTTTACATAAACTATGGTGGAAGACGCGTATTGAAAAACTAAATGTATTACAAAAAATAACAATGAAATGTAATAAACTTATTCAACTTATTTTTTCAAAGATTAGAACATATTTCGCTCGCCGTCTTGTGAATGGGAGGAGTCACTCCAATTCACGCGTTGGCTCTTGAAATGAAATCTTATATCTTTACAAAATGAGCAATTTTGTTAAACATTTTGAAAGTCTGTTCTGCCTCTGGCCACCACATTTTTAGCTCGGCTTTGTGAAAAAAAACGAGAGCTATTGTCATGACCCTGGCGTCGGCGGCGGTGGCGTTGTCGTCCGGTTAAGGTTTTATGTTTAGCTCAGCTTTTTTTCCTATTTTATAACAAACTACTACTGCCAAGCGTCTGTGCCATATGCGGTGCTCTTGTTTATACATACATTTATTTAATTAATTTGAACAGTTATGGCAAATGGCTACCCAAGGAACAATAGTGCAAATTTATTTTAAAATTTAGCCAGTACTTTTTGATGAGAACATTTAAAAAAAATGATCAATACATTGCCATGGAAACAAGAGTTCTACATGAGATAAAGGACACAGAACGTTCACAATACCGCACCTTTAGCATGTTGTTAACATTTCAGATGATGTTATTTGAAACCAAAAGTGAATGACAGATTCAACACTTCTGAGCCTTTTACAGTATAAATTCAACGCAAACAGTATCTACTACAGCAAAGGTCTGGTTTGTTTTTCAAACAAGGCCATGGTGGCCCTTGATAGCTTACCTGAAGATAGCCAACCAAACAGTCAATCACAAAAACTCATTTCGCAATCAGGTAAGTTTATACTAGAATGTTTACAAGATAACCCTTCAATTTTGCCTACAAGACAAAGCTTTATAAAGGTAATTTGTAATGAGGCGAATATTTGAAGGAGGACAAGAACAGATTCATTCCTGTGAAGTAGTCAATTTATTTAGGAGGAGATAATTTTACCCCTTTTCTGATGCAGCCTGACAGCTATCTTTTTCAATCACTAAAACAAATTATGTACAGTTGCACTAAAGGAGATAAGTTTTCAAATTTTGTTTGTCCAAATTCACATAAGGAAAATGTCTACATCAGGCCTGTCTACATATTTATCTTGAAATAAGCAATGCAGTTTCATAAGTTATAAGTTAAAGAACAGGGTTTTTTCCCCAGTTTCTGATGCTTCATTGCTGCCTGTACATATTTTGCCAAATACTTATTTTGGTTTAATATTTTAAACATTCTAGAAAATTTCAATTGACTATTTTTATCAAATGTTAAAACTTTGCCCAGTGATCTTAATATGCCAAAATTGGTAATTTTGTGGCCACCATGTCACTAAAGTCAAACTTGCTAGACCTTAGCTGTAGTACTAAAAACTATTACCTGTGTTATGATATCTCTGAAAATGAATAAGATAAAATGGTCTTTATTTAATTTCCAGTTTGCATTTTTTTGTCCTTCGAAAATGTATGTTAGATAGTTTCTAGATTAGAGAGAGGTTGGGTGTGTCACCTTCAACTTCATGATTGTTTAAACAAGCTTAGGACAATAAACCAAATCTTATATTCATAAGCTGGATATATCTTCGGCTAAAACCAGATAAATATAATGTTTTGGTGAAGTGGCTTACATTGAAGATAACAGAAATAAGAAATAAAGCAGAACAAGTATTACCCATGGTAACTTCTTTGGGTCTTCCCCATAATCATACCGGAGTTCTTCTCCAATGACAATAGCTTGTGTGGCAAAGAGGCACATGCGTGGGTAATTGTTTACCACCAGCAGCTTCATCTTACTGTTGCACATTGATGATCCATTCTCACTGTCATTTACCATGCCAGCAAGTCTTCCAGGCATTGTTTTTGATGCATCGATCCTGGGGGAAATAAGTTATACATTTATCTCAATATAAGTAAAGTATCGAGTTTCTGCACTAAATCTCTACAAAATGGAGTTCAAGTGTGAAGTAATTAATCACAATAACATCTGATATATCACGTAAATTAAGAAAAAAATCCATTCTAATACTTTATACTTAATGGGATACAACAGTGGAGGAAACTGTTCTGTCCTGATTCAACATTGCTTCTCTTGATAAAATCCTGTGTTGGCTGTTCCACAATTTGTTATAGAGAAAACATGTTTCAATAAACAATTTTGAAAGTACGATATCTCAGCGATATCTGAGCGGGGAATTTAAAGAACAGATTGAATTCTGAAGGGTGTCTTTAGTATTTTATTCCTTTTTTGCAAATTTTGATGAGGTAGATCGGGAGGAAAATCAATTATGAACCTGTCTCTACCTGAGAACAGGTTGTTTTAGACGTTTATCTGCATAAATTATTGCCCGAATCGAGCTAGGGGGTAAAACATCGTTGCACTCCTTGTCATTATTATTACACTATATGGACATATAAAGGGGCTATTTATAGTAATACGTGTGGGATTGCCCAAATCATTTTATAATAGCTAATGGACGATTAAGACATAATTTTCCGAGGTAATGTGTATTTTTCCGCATTTTTTGCTGTAATAGAAATTCTTACGCCTGTGGCATATGTTTCAACAGTTTCAAGTTGTATGCTATCAACAAAGGAATTAAAGATGCTGAACAGAAACACTGTGCAGGTGTTGCAGAGAAAGATATTTTCTTCACCCTTAATGTCCAACACCCAGGGGAAGACGAAATGGTGAAAGGTATTTTGGACAATAGTTTTAATCTATTAAGTAAATTTATGTGATATATGAATGGACTCAGTTTAGAGGCATGACCTAGGTGGAAAATGAAACACTGAACAGTTTGTAACTAGACTAAATCAAAATGCCTGAGGGCCACCAAAGGATCATTCCAATGATTTCTAGTTGAAATTGGTCCAGTTGTTTAGGTGGGGATAACATTTAAAGTGAAAACGTAACGACAACAACGGACGACAGATATTCAATTCGGCACAGGTGATATAGAATCTTGTTAATTAGAGTGATGAAACGAGCATGTGTCACCAGCTTGAACTATGGAAAGGGGGAAATAACAGAAACACAGAGTTATGTTTCTTGTGTTCTGCACTTGACCTGTCTATCTTCTGTGTTAGAAGATGATCAATTGCTATTGTCAACAAAGTTGAAAGTGTGAAAAACAACTAAAAAAGAGTGTCAAGCTGCAGCACGCAGCAGCACGCAGCAGCAGTCATCTCAAAAACAAATTTGACCTCAAATATAGTTTAAAGCATAATTGTAATCAGCTTTAATATAACAAAACTTGCCAAGTTTAAATTCTATTAAATGAAAAATATTCAGCAGTAATCTTCGTGTTTTTTGGCACATCCTATATATATAAACATGTTTGCAGATTACAAATAAGCAAAAATAATGTTCACATACCACTGAAATTTACCGTTGTACTTAAAACCGAACAAAAAGCAGTTTCCCTTCGATTCTCTTTTGTTTGCCTTGACTTCATTTATTCTTTCGCCTGTGTATTCTAAGAGAAAATCTCCCTTTTGAAACTCTTTGGTTGCACGAACACCAAATCCTATAAAAAGGAACAAAAAACATTAGAGGACCATGATAGTACATCAATTGCTCACCTGTTTATTTAATAGAAAATTTTCAATGCTTTGACAGCACGCAAGCCTTTTTCACCCCTTATAAATTACTGAGATATGGGAGCAAATTATTAATTAGAATTACTTCACAATGTGACGGTTTGGAAGGGTTGAATAAAGTTTCAACGCAATGCTCTTAATGTAATTGCACGCCAAACTTTGACCAGAATTTCTTCTCAGTGAAAGAGAGCATAATTTGCATTGTAGTATAGTTATATATCTTCCTTGATTGCGACATAGGTGTATTTGTTGGGAGGAGTTTTATAAAGTTTCAATACAATTATTAGTTACTGAGATATTGAAACCTTATGTAGTTGCAAGCAATTCAACCTATAATTTAAGATTTTTAAGTTTTCACTTCCTTCACATGAAAATATCAAGCCCAGTCCCATGATGATTTCATGATTGTTTACAGATATAAAAAATTTGGTAAAGAGTCTGGACAATCTGTATAACATGATTTTTAACTTGGCCTGTACTTAAGGACAAGACAATTTGGTATGTTTCCCATTTTCTGATGCTGCAGCAACCAAAGTTATCTGAATCTCCATGGAATTTAATTCTTTGGACTAATTTGATAGAGGACAACCTAAGGAACATTCTTGTAAAATTGTTTTTAATTTGGTCCATAGGTTATTTAAAGGGGTTTAGTTTAATTGTTTTTAGAAATTATGAATAGACTGACACAGGACTGCAAGTGATCACTAGCTCAGGTGAGCTAAGATAAAACAAAAATCAAGGAATTTATAATGTGGAACCAGTTTCTCCAATTCATCATGATGCTACTAATACAATTTTCCTAATTACTTACAATGCTCGATTACTTTTTACAGACTAAATCATTATATTATAAACTATTTTAAGCCATACATGTTTTGTCAAATAGGAACTGAGAAATGGCCTAAGAAAAGAACTTGTTGTAAATTTAACATTAATTTGGTTTAAAAATAACACAGTGAGTTACTAAATCCTTTCCCTCATACAACAATACTGCAGCAGACGACTATGAACATATTTTGACAAATCATAGAATATCTCTATAAATGTATGGATAACCTATGACTAAAAGTGGAAAACGGCAAAAGGAGAAATTGCACGTTTTGTGCAATTTCTTCTTTTGTCACTACTTTTTCAAAAAGCCATCTACTGCAGAGGCATCAGAAAGATAAAATGATATAGAATAATTAAGACTATTTTGGAATCACTAGTTCTGAACATATTAATAATTCTAAATAATGAACCAGTAACTAGAATAGAACAATTTTTTAGAGGGTCACCCTAAAAACTTTTTTATCAAATTCTATTGGCATCTTACAAGAGGATTTAGAGAATTTTATTATACTTACCGATAAGTTTAGACAGGAAGAACTTCTCTAACCCATCTTGGTCTAGCCCAGCAGCAGACCAAAATATTGCCCAATCAGTTGGAGACCTTCTTGGCTGAAAAAAGAAATTGCAGAAATGTTGCTAGGATTTTTTTCAGTTGTTGGAGTCCCCAGTCTACCGCCCTGGCAGTATCTCTGATAATGTTTTATTTATTGATAACTAATTTGAAGAATGCAAAGAATAAATCCAGGAATGAGAAAAGCAGGTAACAGAAAATAACCTATGGTGAAGCTCAGTTTAAAAGTTCATAATCATACACTTAATTATAATTTTTATCTTTTATTTTTATTAGCTCACCTGAGCTATTGGGATCACATTTTGTCCGGCGTCCGTGCGTCGTCAACATTTACCCTTGTTAACACTCTACAGGCTACATTTTGCATCTCCTTCTAAACTCTTTTGTTGATTGCAATCCACCTTTATAAGAATGTTTCTTAATCATAAATGCTTATCTCTTTGTAATGGAGATGCATTTTTAGCTCGGCTTTTTGAAAACAACTTTGTCAGAATGTTTGTCTTAGTAATATCTAGGTCAAGTTCGAAACTGGGTCATGTCTGGTCAAAAACTAGGTCACTAGGATAAATTTATGGAAAATCTTGTTAACACTCTGGAAGCTATACTTTGGATTGAGCATGTTGAAACTTTGTCAGAATGTTTGTCTTAGTGATATCTAGGTCAAGTTCGAAACTGGGTCATATCCGGTTAAAAGCAAGGTCACTAGGTCAAATTTAAGGAAATTCTTGTTAACACTCTGGAAGCCACATTTTTGGCTGTAGCATGTTGAAACTTTGTCAGAATGTTTGTCTTAGGGATATATAGGCCAAGTTTGAAACTGGGTCATGTCCAGTCAAAAACTAGGTCACTATGTCAAATTAAAGAAAAATCTTGTTTACACTCTTAAAGTCACATTTTTGGCTTGAGCATGTTGAAACTTTGTTAGAATGTTTGTCTTAGTGATATCTAGGCCATGTTTGAAACTGGGTCACGTTCGGTCAAAAACTAGGTCACCAGGTCAAATTTAAGGCATAATTTGTTGACATTTAGGTGAGCGATCCAGGGCCATCATGGCCCTTTTGTTTTTAAACACTGGCCTGATTTGAAAATAATTTGGCCCAATTGTTCTTTTTGTGATCCTCTTCAAATATTGATCAAATTATTTCAATCATTGAAAAACATGGCTTATTCTACTTGTAATTGCATTTGAAAAGCTTCATATACTCATGTTTTACACAGGAATTAGAATATTACTGTGTTTTAAGATAACAATTCAATGTTAAGAAAACATCATTTGTTATGTTTTTTAAATTACAATTAAATTATTTCAGAGATGTAAACAATTATTTATAAGGAATTCCTTTTTTTTTGGTAAAGAACAGGAGGCATTTTCAATTTGTGACTTTCTTTGAGAAAAATCTTGATTTTAAATTAAATGTGTTTAGCTACAATTTGAGACCTTATAGTTTTAACTGGTAAAACACCTGGTCTAGCCAGGAGTTCTGAGTTCAAATCTCAGTGGGGACAAAATGACACTGTAGCTAAATACATAACATTTAATCAATCTGAGCACAGATTTTGTGATAATCCTCAATCCATCATACAATCTCCAGCAGCAACTATTGCATTAATTTTGCTCATGTGACCATCCATACAGTTATTCAAGTCATAGAATTTTTTTTAATTAAAAAAAACATGTTGCCAGGCAGAATCAGAGTTTGGGGGTAATTTGTTACAAAGAAAAATCCACATTATGTTGACCTTTCCAGAGTGGTTTAAAATCAATGCTGCCTGTCGGTATCAGAAAGGGAGTAAAATAACAATTTTCCTCTGAACTCTTTCCCTCATAAAGACGCGACCCGGCCGGGTAGCTCAATTGGTAGCGTATCTGACTCGTGATCTGGAGGTCACGGGTTCAATACCCGGTTGCGGCGCATTCTTTCTGGCGATTTCTCCATTGCCTCTCACCTCTGATCTATGTGAGAAAGTTGTCAGTAGCTTCGAAAGAATGTTGTGGGTAAGCCAGGAAAACATGGGTAGGTGCACTGACCGCCGTGATATGACCATCGCTGTTGAAAGCAGCGTTAAACTCCAAACAAACAAATCATATAGACGCTTTCTGTCGCCTCTACAGCAGACAGCTTTTTGAAAACATAGTGACAAAAGAAGAAATTGCACAAAACGTGCAATTTCTCCTTTTGCCACATTGCTTTCCACTTTTAGTTAAGATTATCCATTTAATTATAGAGATTTTCTATGTTTTGACAAAATACGTTCTAAGTCGTCTGCTGCAGAATTGTCGTATGAGGTAAAGGGTTAAACCGCTTGTCATATGTAAAGATAGTTTGGCAAAACCTTCTTTGATTAATCTTCTACATAATTTTTTCAAGGGATATTGATTAGTTCAAAGCAATGCTGAAATGCAGCATCAGAAAAATACTAAAATTACAAATCTAAATGTTTTTCCTCTGCAACTGCTTGTCTGATTTCAATATCAGTTAAATTTTTATTTCTCAAAATGTTGCTGCATTTATTCTAAGATATAATATAAACATAATTTATATGTAAATTAGTGCATTTACTATGGATATTCCCTCAAACTTCATGGTCATTGTACAGTCTATACTCTTTTAAGCTTCAATATTCACTAATAAAAGTAGTCCTTGACATTCGGGAAGTTGTCTCAGCTTGAACTTGAACCCATGGATTGACAACTCTATCCATTATCAATTGAGCAAATAGTAAATGTGTAAGTGCACAACAGCTTATCAATATTTTGAGTAGGGGATTAAATCTGTTGCAACTGAATGCACTTCCCTAAACTTTCAGAGGCTTTGCCTTAAATCAAACTATTATAATCAATAAAATAGATGTAATACTCTATAGTATCAGTTAAGGTAGTAGGATCCTAATGAAAACCTCCACTTGAAACTCTTCAATTTTAATGCTTTAGCCTATGTGTTAAGCACATGCCTACAAATCTTTTGAGGATTTCAAGGTAGTGGTTCGAATCCATGCAGAAGCACAAATATTTTTTTTTTCTTTCTTTTTTATTTTTTTTCAATAGCTTACATTTTTTACAAAAGTTTATATTGTATTTTCATTAAAAAGTAATTAAATACATTTCTACACATAAATATTTGCTTTTTAGTCCCCTACCGGCGTGCCGAAGGGGACTCTTAGGTTTGCACTCCGTCCGTCAGTCCGTCAGTCCGTCAGTCAGTCCATCTGTCAGTCAGTCAGTCCGGCAAATCAGTTTTCCGCACTTTTTTATACGCCCGTTTGAAAAACGGGACGTATTATGGGATCACCCATGGCGTCCGGGCGGGCGGAATCCAGTTCTTTGTCCGGAGCATATCTCCGATATATACTACCTAGATCTATGAAATTCCATATGTGGATACATCTCATCAATGCGGAGTGCAGTGCATATGAACCATAACTCTTGCTTCCCTAATTTTTGAGTTATTTCCCTTTCTTTATTTTCATACTTGATTTTTGTCCGGAGCATATCTCCAAAACTGTACTAGCTATGGTTATGAAATTTCACACATGGATGCATCTCATCAAGGGGGAGTGCAGTGGACATGAACCATAACTCTTGCTTGCCTAATTTTTGAGTTATTTCCCTTTCTTTATTTTCATACTTCATTTTTGTCCGGAGCATATCTCCATAACTATACTAGCTATGGCTATGAAATTTTACACATGAATACATCGTATCAAGGGGGAGTGCAGTGGACATGAACCATAACTCTTGCTTGCCTAATTTTTGAGTTATTTCCCTTTCTTTATTTTCATACTTGATTTTTGTCCGGAGCATATCTCCATAACTATACTAGCTATGGCTATGAAATTTCACACATGAATACATCGTATCAAGGGGGAGTGCAGTGCACATGAACCATAACTTTTGCTTGTTTTGTGTTGGACATGCCAGGAGTATAGGCCATTGTGAGTCGGAAATTTTGTAAATAACAGTTACTATGTTCTAATAAACACAGGCCAAATTCAGTTCAAAACGGTATTCCAAATGTTGTTTCTGCTTTATTGAAGCAATATCGAATCAAGTTCGAATTCGCTTCTGACCCAACAACTTCGGGCTGTTTTCCACCCTTCCCACTCATTATCTCTCACATCTGGCTCACGGTCAAACACCCTACGGGCGTATTTTGCACCGTTTGCGATGCTCTTGTTTCTACATGCTTTGAGGTATTGAGCTGAAATTTTGTATATGCCTTTGTAATCATGTGTCACAGATCAAGTTCGCGTTTCCTGGGATTTCGTGCAAACCGGTAGGGGACTATGGTATTGCTTGCAATCCAGTTACTTGTTTGAAGATGATTTTGTTATTTGTTGTGTCTTTATCACTATATTTCTGTAACTGGTGGTCAGAATTTCCTTATATTGCACATACAATCCTGTAGATTTGTATATAGATTTTAAAAATACTAGGATATAGAGGATCTGCAGACTAGTGCATTAGGCTCCCACTACCTTCATAGACAGAATCTGTTACATATATGATACTTATATAACAAAATATGTACTTTGTAAATTGAAAATAATACCTGTATAACCAGCCACCTAAAAATTTACAATGTTTATTTAGAAAATTTACTTAGTGTTGAATGCAGTGACAAACATTATTGTCTTCATATAAATAAATAAATATTTAATTAATTAACACTTGCCCTCATACAACAATTCTGCAGCAGATGACTTTGAACATATTTTGTCAAAAACTGGAAAATCTCCGTAAATTAATGGACAAGAGGCCCATGAGGGCATAAACATCATGCTTTATTGGCATGAATCTTGAAGGCGTAATTGTGTTCACAAGCTGTATACAAATTTTGACAATTTTGAGAATACAAAAAAAGATAAAAACTGTATTGTGTTAACAAGTTCTATTTAGCAGTTTTGACAATTTCAAGGCCATTATCCAGTCATGCATGGGCAGATATGGCTGTTTTAAGAAAGGAACCAAGCTCTCATGAATATCTAACTACTGTATAAGTTTGTTTAAGATACAATAAAAAATAAAGACTATTGTTGTAACAAGCTCTATTATAGCAATTTTGACAATTTCAAAGGCCATAATCCAGTCATGCAAGGGTGGATCTGGCTGGTTTAAGAAAGGAACCGAGCTTTCATGGATATCTAACTACTGTATAAGTTTGATTGAGATACAACCAAAAATAAAGACTGTATTGTGTTAACAAGCTCTATTATAGCAATTTTGACAGTTTCAAGAGCCATAATCCAGTCATGCAAGGGTGGATCTGGCTGGTTTAAGAAAGAAACTGAGCTCTCATGGATATCTAACTACTGTATAATTTTGATTGAGATACAATTAAAAATAAAGACTTGTTAACAAGAAATTGTTTACGGACGGACACACGCGCACAGACGACTGACAAAATCCAACAAATCACCATGACATAAGCCCTTTTGGCCAGTAGAGCTAAAAATGGAAAACATTGTGGCAAAAGAAGAAATTGCATGTTTATGTTTTCAAAAAGCTGTCTGCTGCAAAGGCGTAAGAAGGCGTCTATATGAGGGTAAGGGGTAGTGTAAATGATAAGAAGACAGTAAACACAATTATTTGTAAACCAAAGACATGTATTACGTCTTAGTAAACAAAACGGCGCTGCCACAACTGAAAGTAGCTCTTAGAACCACAAAGGTCCGTCAATATTAGGTAAAAACCAAAAACAATAGTTTTACTATAAATAGCCTCTTTCACCAAGCAAATTATTTTTTAAAAGATGACAGAATGCTATTATTAGAAACACGTTTTTTCACAAATATAAAAAGTTAAGGCCGCCCTAAAATCACTCGACTGTAACATAGCCCCACCCACTTTCTCAATATTTCTAAAAAACGCACAAAAAAGGTATTTTTTCATTTATGACGATTCAATTTTTACTTTTGAATCTTCCCGCGTCAACTGTGCGCGCGCGGGATGGTCTAAAAAGCGGACACAGAGGGGTAAAATGACGTCACGCGCACATGCTAATACTATCATAACAAAGCTGGTTGGCAATATCAGAACATTGGTGGGTGGGGTGATGCATATATGAAAGATTGTTTTATGATGTCAAATATCAGCAACTGGAGGAAACATTAGTTTAGAAACTTGACCATTCCCTTTTCTGTACGTAAACTTTAATTACATTTGATATTTTTAGGTTGTAATGACCCTGATTTTGCACCTTCCATGAAAGTGGGCTTGAACAACTTAGTGTCGTCAACACCAGACGTTAAGTTATGTAGGTATACTAGAGCACGGGGCGCAGTTCAAAGCGTTTGTTGTTAGAAAGTGGTGAGAATGAATGCATATGGCAGCTTCAATTCTGGTAGACCTTTCATCATTATGCAACACCAGTATGATGAAGGATCTTCCCCTCCAAAATCCAATACAGATGTTTCATCATTTTGAGTCTCCCACATGAAATAAAACTTCTGCACACATTAACTTTGAAATCAGTTGGGTCAAAGTATAGACTGTCTATAAATAAATACTGAATTCAAGAATTGAAACTTTGTTTTTGGCAACACGGGAAAGCTGATATTGTTTATTGACCCTTTTCCTTATATGACAATTCACCAGAAGATGACTTTGAATTTATTTTATCATAAAACGGAATGTGTCCATCCGGATCTGTCTACATGGACAGCGCAGGCTGATCTGATCGATACATTTCGCAGATCTATGCCATTATGTTGGTTTTCCTTCGGGAAGGCTCAAGTTTAAACATTGTGGCTAAAGGAGAAATTTCTCGCCTTGGGCATTTTCTTATTTGGTCACTTTGTTAGATCACCTGAGCCTGCTATTCTGATCACTTTTTGTCCGTTGTCCGGCTTTTAACTTTTATCTTTAAACATCATCTCCTCCCAAACTCCAATAACAATTTCCATGAAACATCACAGTAATGTTCCTTTGGTTGTCATCTTTCAAAGTTGTTCAAAGATTTTTATTTCATCGAAAACTTTGGTTGCTGCGGCATCCGAAAGAGGGCAAAATGCCCAAACTTTGAAATATTTGCAGTTAATATTTGTTACTAATTTGTCGTGAGTACGAATCCCGGCTTGGCCAACATTATTTCCAACATTTGACAAAAGTCAATGTGACATGTGTCAAAAATGTCTTTCACCAATGGGCTTTTTCTGTGTGGAAAAGCAGCCAGTTGCTTGGAAAGAATGTTGTGTGTTGTAATGGTGTGAGAAAACCAGGAAACACATGAGTAGGTGAACTTGCCGCCGTGATATGACTGAGAATTGTTAAAAACAGCGTTAAACCCCAATCAATCAATCAATTGTTACTAATTTACTATCATGCAGCTGATCGATTTAGGGCCATCTTGGTCCTCTTGTTTTCAAAAATCTGTCTGCTACTGAGGAAAAGGGTTAATTATATAAGAATGTCTCCTGCAAAAGGGTCATAGGATCTGTGAGTCGAATGACATTCAAAACAATGTTGCAAAAGGAGTAATTTCAGAAATTTCTCTTTTTGCCACAATGTTTTCATCATTCTCTATTTATAAGAATATTTTTCATTTCAGAGAGATGTAAGGAACTTGAAGGCGAGCTGAAAGTGTGCAAAGAGACTTTGGCTCAAGTTCGTGATGAACAGCACTGTCTGATGGAGGAGCTGAAGTGCCTACAAGAAGAAAATCTGTCCCTAAAAACTGAACTGGAAAGCAATCGGTTTGGTGTGCAGTTTCTCCAGTTTGGAAGTAGTGACAAGAAAACGCAGTTTTTACACTGGATTTCCAAATTTTGCTACATTTATGTGGATTGTAACATTTTTACAAACTTCACTGCCAGTATTCTCATCAATCTCGTGTGAAAATATAGTGTTCTTGACTGATGAAACTAAGAATAAATTCGCATAACTATGATCTTGCATTTAGATTTTAAATTTCTCAAACTACATTGTCTGATGTTTTAATTAAAAAGATCTTTGCCTGTTATTGCTGAGAAGTTGAATGTTTAGCTCACCTGAGCTTTGCTCATGGTGAGTTATTGTGATCGCCTTTTGTCCGGCGTCTGTCACATCTCTCCACAGTAGCCAGTGGGTCAACTCGGCTGAATCTTCACCTCAATGGCCTCACCAGAATTCCTTCAAATTTTTCGGATCCATAGATAATTCTGGTTTCCATGGCAACAAAATTGAAAAAACTTCAACTGGTTGGCAGATTTTCAAATTATTTTGTAGAAATTTTCCTTGGGTGACCGACCCTCTATCAGATTCCTTGAAGCCATGTTGATTGGTTGAAAAACATGGCCGCCAGGGGGTAGGGCTATTTTGCAATATATGGCTATAGCGAAAACTTAAAAAATCTTCTCCTCTGAAAGTGTCTGGCCTATTTTCAAAAGATTTACTAGAAATGTTCCTAGGGTGACCCTCTATCAGATTTCTTCAAGCCAAGCCAAGGTAGGAAACAACCAGGGGTTGGAGCTTTTTTTGCTAAAGTGAAAAAAAAAATCAAGTAAGCATGGCCCTCTTGTTAGATCACCTTGAGCCAAAGGCTCAAGGTAAGCAATTCTGATCACTCTGTGTCCGTCGTCGTTAACTTTTAGCTTTAAACATCATCTCCCAAACTACATAAACAATTTCCATGAAACATCACAGGAATGTTCCTCTGGTTGGCCTCTTTTCAAATTTGTTCAAAACATTTAATTCCATTGAGAACTTTTCTTGCTACGGCATCAGAAAGGGGGCAAAACATCCAATCTTTGAAAATCTTCTTCTCTGAATCTGCTTGTCAGATTCCACTATCACTTGGTAGAAAAGTTCCTTAGGTGACCCTCTACAAAAAATGTTCAAGCCATACTGATTGGTTAAAAAACATGGCAGTCAGGTGGCATCAAAAAAGAGGCAAAATTTGGAAATTTCTTCTTTTGAATATTATCTTCTAAACCATGCGACCAATTTCCACCAAACTTCACAGGAATGTTCAATTGGTGGGCCTCTTAAAAAAAATGTTCAAAGATATTAATTCCATTGAGAACTTTGGTTACTTCTCGAAAGCTGTTTGTCATAGTTCAATGTAACTTGGTAGAAATGTTCCTTGGGTGACCCTCTACAAAGAGTGTCCAATGCATACAGATTGATTGAAAAACATGGCATTCAGGAGGCATAAAAAAGGGACAAAATTACAACAAAGTTGTAATTTAATTGTTTGAAAATCTTTGTCTGATATCAAAAAAACTTCAGTAGGAATGACATACTTCTGTGATCCTGCACTTAATTTGTTCAACCTGTTGAGATTGGTTACAAAATCATAGCAACCATGCGTCATCACAAAAGGGGTAAATTGAACCTTTACCTACAAATGACAACTCCTACCATTCCACTCTACCATTTCAAGGTAACTTTACAGGAATTTTCCTTTGATGATCCTCTTTGATGACCTTTACTGATAAGCTATTTCTTTCACAATGCACACTCCTTGCAGTTTCATATGTACTCATTTTCAAATTTTCACAGATATTTGCAGTTAAATATTTGTTGCTAATTTACTATCACTCAGGTGATCGATTTAGGGCCATCTTGGCCCTCTTGTTTAATTTACTGGCCAGTGAAAGAAGATGTTTTACGTACTTTACCTAAAGTTTTTAAACCAAAATATAACAAGAGCTCCGCGTACGGCACAGACGCTCGGCAGTAGTAGTTTGTTATAAAATAGCAAAAAAGCTGAGCTAAACATAAAACCTTAACCGGACGACAACGCCGACGCCAGGGTCATGACAATAGCTCTCGTTTTTTTCAAAAAGCTGAGCTAAAAATGCAAGAACAATTATTGATTGTACAGAACTGTTCATTGAGCATCCTGGAAATTTAATTGCACAAGTGTCAACCTGGTCAAATTACAAAAACCATAATCCTCAAGTATCTTGTGGCCATAACTCCTGTAGGAGCAATATCATTTATATATCACATGCATATGGTGGAAGGACATCTGATAAGGGACTGACTCAGCGCTGTGGATTTTTAAATTTAATTGAAAATGGTGATCTTGTGCTAGCTGATAGGGTTTTTAGCTCTACTGGCTCTACTGGCCAAAGGCCAGAAGGGCTTATGTCGTGGCGATTCGTCCGGTGTGCGTGCGTCCGTGCGTCTGTAAACAATTTCTTGTTAACACGATACAGTCTTTATTTTTTATTGTATCTCAATCAAACTTATACAGTAGTTAGGTATCCATGAGAGCTCGGTTCCTTTCTTAAACTAGCCAGATCCGCCCATGCATGACTGGATTACGGCCCTTGAAATTGTCAAAATTGCTATAATAGACCTTGTTAACACGAGTCTTTATTTTTAGCTCTACTGGCCAAAGGCCAGAAGGGCTTATGTCGTGGCGATTTGTCCGTCGTCCGTGCGTGCGTGCGTGCATGCGTCCGTCCGTAAACAATTTCTTGTTAACACGATACAGTCTTCATTTTTGATTGTATCTCAACCAAACTTATACAGTAGTTAGATATTCATGAGAACTCGGTTCCTTTCGAAAACCAGCCAGATCCGCCCATGCATGACTGGATTATGGCCCTTGAAATGGTCAAAATTGCTATAAAAGAGCTTGTTAACACGATAGTCTTCACTTTTGATTGTATCTCAACCAAACTTATACAGTAGTTAGATATCCATGAGAGCTCGGTTCCTTTTGAAAACCAGCCAGTTCCGCCCATGCATGACTGGATTATGGCCCTTGAAATGGTCAAAATTGCTATAAAAGAGCTTGTTAACACAATACAGTCTTCACTTTTGATTGTATCTCAACCAAACTTATACAGTAGTTAGATATCCATGAGAGCTCAGTTCCTTTCGTAAACCAGTCAGATCCGCCCATGCAAGACTGGATTATGGCCCTTGAAATTGTCCAAATTGCTATAATTGAGCATGTGAACACAATACAGGCTCCATTTACTATCTGATCTTCACCAAACGTAGATAGTAGTTAAATATTGATGAGAGCTTAGTTCCTTTTGAAAACCAGCCAGATTTGCCCATGCAAGACTGGATTATGGCCCATGAAATTGTAAAAATTGCTATAATACAGCTTGTGAACACAAAAGAGCCTCCATTTACTATCCGATCTTCACCATACATACATGCTCTGGATTGAAAATGACCAAAGAACCATACCAGTAGAGCATAGGCCCTCATGGGCCTCTTGTTTATTGTATCTCAACCAAACTTATACAGTAGTTAGATATCCATGAGAGCTCGGTTCCTTTATTAAACCAGCCAGATCCGCCCATGCATGACTGGATTACGGCCCTTGAAATTGTCAAAATTGCTATTTACAGACCTTGTTAACACGATAGTCTTTATTTTTGATTGTATCTCAACCAAACTTTTACAGTAGTTAGATATCCATGAGAGCTCTGTTCCTTTCTTAAACCAGCCAGATCCGCCCATGCATGACTGGATTATGGCCCTTGAAATTGTCAAAATTGCTATAATAGACCTTGTTAACACGATACAGTCTTTATTTTTGATTGTATCTCAACCAAACTTATACAGTAGTTAGATATCAATGAGAGCTCGGTTCCTTTCTTAAACCAGCCAGATCTGCCCATGCATGACATGATACAGTCTATATTTTTGATTGTCACAATAAAGCCTTCAAGATCCATGCCAGTAGAGCATAGGCACTCATGGGCCTCTTGTTTTAATAGGTGAGGAAATTACCTCAAGGAATTGTTTTCTTTCAATTCCTGCATTTATAAAGGGACAGTCACAATTAACGCACCAACAAGTTGAAACAACCTAGTCGACACATAGCAAATGTACGCATTCATGTTGAAAGAGCAATTGGACCTTTGAAGACATTTAAAATCATCAGCCAACATGCCGCTGAGCATGGTACCTCAATGTGATTATATATATCCTAACACTTTTTTCAGCTGTGCTGCGCTTCAAATTAAAAATCTGGTTTTTTTTGTGATGAGACTAACATGACCTTCTTATGGTGATTATGGTGCCATGTCTTCTTATAACATTATTTTGACCAAGTTTATATAAATAAATTAAAAAAATCTTATATGAATGTGTTTTTTTATTATCACAAATCAAAACATGTATTTCAAAAGCAGAAAAAAACCTCGATTAATGATCGATTTGTTGAAAACCCATTACTTTACATGGCTGTTCATAGGTCATCAACTTTTCAGTCATCATACTAACAAATTTCACTAATCTAGAAAACTGAAGGAATTATATTGATAAAGAGACCAAAAATATTGCAAGAGGGAAATTCACCATTATTAATTGTAATGTTTTCAAAAGTCATCTGCAACAGGAAGGTGTCAAATGTCTTCCATGTGAAAACTAATGGGTTAACCCCTTTCACGTTTTACATCAATTCAGCAGCAGATGACTCCTGAAAATATTTTGTTTATGGGTGGGTCTAGCTGGTTTAAGAAAGGAACCAAGCTCTCATGGATATCTAACTACTGTATAAGTTTGGTTGAGATACAATAAACAAGAGGCCCATGAGGGCCTATGCTCTACTGGCATGGATCTTGAAGGCGTTATTGTGACAATACAGAAAATAAAGACTGTATCGTGTTAACAAGGTCTATTCATAGCAATTTTGACAATTTTCAAGCGGCCATAATACAGTCATGCATGGGGCGGAACCGGCTGGTTTAAGAAAGGAACCGAGCTCTCATGGATATCTAACTACTGTATAAGTTTGGTTGAGATACAATAAACAAGCTCAAATGCTGACTACGCGCACGACGCACGGACGCCGGACGCCGGACAAAATGTGATCCCAATAGCTCGACTCACTATGCACGTTCGTGCATAGGATGAGCTAAAAATAAAGACTTTTTGTGTTAACAAGGTCCTATTATAGTAGCAATTTTGACCAATTGATCAAAGGGCCATAATCCCAGTCAATGCCTTCGGGCGGACTCTGGCTGGGTTTCAAGAAAGGAACCGAGCTCTCATGGATATCTAACTACTGTATAAGTTTGATTGAGATACAATCAAAAATAAAGACTGTATCGTGTTAACAAGAAATTGTTTACAGACGCACGCACGGATGCACGGACAACAGACGAATTGCCACGACATAAGCCCTTCTGGCCTTTGGCCAGTAGAGCTAAAAATAAAGCCTATCGTGTTAACAATGTCTATTATAGCAATTTTTACAATTTCAAGGGCCATAATCAAGTCATGCATGGGCGGATCTGGCTGGTGTAAGAAAGGAACCGAGCTCTCATGGATATCTAACTACTGTATAAGTTTGGTTGAGAAACAATAAAAAAAAAAGACTCGTGTTAACAAGGTCTATTATAGCAATTTTGACAATTTCAAGGGCCATAATCCAGTCATGCATGGGCGGATCTGGCTGGTTTAAGAAAGGAACTGAGCTCTCATGGATATCTAACTACTGTATAAGTTTGATTGAGATACAATCAAAAATAAAGACTGTATCGAGTTAACAAGAAATGGTTTACAGACGCACGGACAACGGATGAATCGCCACGACATAAGCCCTTCTGGCCAGTATAGCTAAAAATTAGAAAATCTCTATAATAGGAAAGATAACCTATAACTAAAAGTGGTAAGCATTGTGGCAAAAGGAAAAATTGCACGTTTTGGGCGATTTCTTCTTTTTTTGCTATGTTTTCAAAAAGCCTTCTGTTGCCGAGGCGTCAAAAAGCGTCTATGTGAAAGAAAGTGTTAACTCCTTCCCACATACAATAATTCTGAAACGGACAACTTTGAAAACATGAAAAAAATTCATAAATCAACTAAAATTGATATGGCTTTCATCAAACAAAACTGCAGCCGACAAATTTGAAAAAAAAACCATGAATAATCTCAATAAATAAAAACCCTTTTCCTACATATGACAAATTTGCAGCAGATATCTCCACAATAATATAACAAGAGTGCCAGTGCTGCCACAAAATATAAAGATCAAGATTGGTCCTTTTAATTATTGCATTTAACATGTCTGTATACATAAGCTCAACATGAAGTCTGTGAGACCAGTTAGCTTAGCTAGAAGAGACATGGACCTGAGATCATGGTTGCCTGGGTAGTAGGTTCGATCACTGCAGGGGCAGCCGGTTGTTTCCTTGAGCAAAACAGTTTATCCACACTTGTTCAGAGTTGAAAGTCTTACTCAGCTTACCAGCCTAGCTGACTTTAGTAGGTCAAATGGCAGTGTCAATATGCATCCTTTTTTCCTTCTGAGCATAACTCTTGCAAAAATCACTCTACCGGATGATCTGCGCTTTATGCACTTTTACCTGTTTGGAAACTTGAGTTGCATCCTCAAGTGAATATGCTATAGAAACCAAGTTTCGAAAGGCATAACTATTGCAAAAATTGCTGAACCGGAAAATCCCTGCTTCATGCACATCTACCCATTATAGTAATGATATTGACCAAGTTTTGAAAAGTTTCAGTCAGAAACGTAGGAAAAGTTGCGTTCACAAGACGCAATATCAATCAGCTACAGACTAAGTTACAAGGGACATAAAGCTTGCAAAAACCAATGAACCGAAAAGTCGCTGCTTCATGCACATCTACCCATTATAGTCATGACATTGACCAAGCTTTGAAAAGATTCGGTCAGAAACATAGGAGGAGTTGCGTTCACAAGGCTGCAATATCAATCAGCTACAGAGACTTAAGTTACAAAGGACATAAATCTTGCAAATATCAATGAACCGGAAAATCACAGCTTCATGCACATCTACACATTATAGTTATGACATTGATCAAGATTTGTTGATCAAGATTTGAAAAGATATGGTCAAAAACATAGGAGGAGTTGCGTTCCCAAGAAAAGGACGGATGGACGGACAGACAGAGAAGTTGACGCAAATATACGACCGCCTCCGGCAGCGTATAAAAAATCCCCCTATATGAAGTCAGAACACATTCTTATTTAATGGGCTCTTTATAGAGTTTAAACACAATGTGTCAATAGGAGAAACTGCATGTTTTGAGCAATTACTTCTTTACTTCACTAAGTTTTCAAAAGTCATTTGCCGCAGAGGCGTCTGTATGTGGGAAAGGGTAAATCTTTAAATAGATTTAAAAACATTATGGGAAAAGGAGAAAATTCTCATGATAATTTCTCCTTATGCCACATTGTTTTCAAAAAGTGTCTGTAAATACAACCATTGAATCTTAAAAATGATATGATAAAAAAATCAAGTTGGAAATCTGACACATTTTGGCAATTTTTGTAAATAAATTCACAATGAGATTAATAGTTTATACAACTGATATTAACACACTCATAGTGGAAGTATTTCGTAGGACAGTCCTCATTCCTGCATTCGATCATTCTGCCATACTTGGTCTCTTGGCAGAAACACCAAACATCCCCAACATTGTATGGTTCGTCATCTACAGAGTTAATCAAGGTTTCTGTATTTACTATTACACCATTTTCGAAGTTATGTGTTAGAAGTTCAGGCAGAACATTGCTCAAAAAGAAATCCTCACATTTGTCAACTAGGTTTGAACAAAACTCATCGTCATTTTTAACATCTACAATGATATTATCTTGTAGATAAACAAGTCGCACCTCTTTACATTGTAAACATACATTTGCACCTGCATATAATGGCAGTGTGAAGGCTTCAGTTTCAATGTAGAATCTAGGCAAAAGTCTTTGTCCTTTATCTGCTGTATCTTTTTGTTTAAATTGGCACTTAATCTCCACTAATTGTTTTTCACAACAATTGCAGGTCACAATCCCATTGTCAACCAACCATGAGACCTACAGTTCTGAAATTTAAATGTTCATGATGACCTCATTTGAAATTCCCTACTTCACTGCTTTCTTCTCTGATTAATTGTAGCACTTGCTACCAGTGATAAGTCTGACGAGATTATCTGGCTGAGTCTTTTGTTTCCTTACCAGGATGTCATGGGCCCTCGAAGCAGTGATTCTTCCCTTCCTTTGTTCATACCATGTTGGGCACACTGACTGACCTTTAGTTGCCAGTTCTAAATCTTTTGCTTGTCTTTTTGTCACTTTAACATTTCTCTACACTTCTAAAATGTCATCTTGACTCAAGCATTCACTACTTTTTTCTCTAAATAGGTCTCTTAATGGTCGCACATGTGCTTGATATTCACCTGTCTCTGACACTGTATCTGTCTCTGACGCTGTATCTGTCTCTTCCATTCCTAGTCATGGAATGGTTGTGAAGAACACTGCACCTGGACATGCGGCTTTAGGGCAAGAAGCTGTTCTTTGTCTGGCAACTTGTCTCTGCCAGACAGAATGGAAGATGAGACTTGTTTCTTTCTCTTTCCATTCATAAGTGTCTGGATGTCTGTAATGGTCTAAATTTTCAACTGAAAAATATATAACATTTCATTATCAACCAAATCGTAAAGAGAGATGTAACTTCTCTTTAAAAGGAAATAAATATGTAATTCTAAACATAAGGGCCAAATTGACTGCTCAGCTGAGATCACTGACTTGAATGTTCCTTTAAGCCCATTTCAACGATCTAAAGTTATACCACAGCATTTTCCCGGTCCATTTATCCTTACTGAGCCAGGGAGCTCTGGTTTAAGCAACAAGAGCTGTCAATTATTGTGTTGTGAGTTCGAACCCCAGCTTGACCATAATTCATCCTAACATGGTTGACGGACAAAATGTGATCACAAAAATCACTTAATTCAGATTGAACTACATTAAATCTCGGTTTTCATTCACTGAAATTAACCCTTTCGCACATATAGATGCATTTGATATTTTGCAAACATTGTGACAAAAGGAGAACATTTTCAAAACTGCTCCTTGTGCCGCTTTGTTTTGTACTGACAATCTTTAAATGAAACAAATGTTTATCAAAAAGGATACAATTGCAGCAGACATCAGACATTCAAACTTCTCATTCTTTATTAGTTTTATGTTTGCATATGATCAGTTAATAAATGGGGGGGGGGGGGGGGGGGATTGTTGTCATTCAATTCTAAAATTTTAAAATATTCTATTTACGGAATGCTTGGTTCCATTTGCAGGCTTCACTAGTTGAGCATGTTGAAGAAATTCCAAGTCTTATGGCAATGTCCATCTTGAAAAGAAGTGCAGCTACATGACTGCATACCTCTCCTAGCCTGTAAATAAATATGAATTATTATAAAATGTTAGTTATTGCACTTAGGAAGTAAAAGCCAATGCATTTCAGTAACAAGAGGCCCAAAAGGGCCAGTATCGCTCCACAGCCACAACTCCCTAAAGCCCTGCCCCCTGGTGGCCATGTTTTTCAATTTAAAAATCAACATGGCTTGATGGAATCTGAAATAGGGTCACCCAAAGAAGATTTCTACAAAATCATTTGAAAATCGGTATGATACTTTCTTGGGAGAAGAAGTTTTCACTTTGGCCATTTAGTGCAATATAGTCCCACCCTCTGGCGTCCATGTTTTTCAACCAATCAACATGGCTTGAAGGAATCTGGTAGAGGGTCGGTCACCCAATGAACATTCCTACAAAATTATTTGAAAATCAGCTGAATAATTGTGGAGACAAAGATTTTTTAAGTTTTCACTATAGCCATATAAGGCAAAATAGCCCTGCCCCCTGGCAGCCATGTTTTTAGACCAATCAACATTTCTTGAGGGAATCTGGTAGAGGGTCACCCAAGGATCATTTCTACAAAATTGTTTGAAAGTCAGCCCGACACTTTTGGAGAAGAAGATTTTTTAAGTTTTCACTATAGCCATATAAGGGAAAATAGCCCTGCCCCCCTGGCGGCCATATTTTTTAACCAATCAATATGGCTTGAAGGAATCTGATAGAAAGTCACCCAAGGATCATTTCTACAAAATTATTTGAAAATCGGCCAGTAACTTTCGGAAAAGAAGATTTTTAAAGTTTTCACTATAGCCATATAAGGCAAAATAGCTCCGCCCCCTGGCGGCCATGTTTTTCGACCAATCAACATTTCTTTAAGGAATCTGGTAGAGTGTCACCCAAGGATCATTTCTACAAAATTATTTGAAAATCGGCCCAACACTTTCGGAGAAGAAGATTTTTTAAGTCTTCACTATTTTTTTCTTTCCGTTGCCATGGAAACCAGTTTACAAAGTTTCAACCAAATTGGCCAAGTGGTTAAGGAGAAGAAGTCGTTTAAAGAAAAAGTTAACGCACGGACGCACAGACGCATGACGCAGGCAATAAGTTGAGCAATAGAAAAAGAAGCTTGCATGCCATACTTGTATGCAAACCTCATTTTGGGTATGCATCAGGGGCCACCTTACATATATCTTAATAGAAAATGTCCAGTGACAAGCCAGTAAAATTTTCCAGGACACCTACAAATTCAAACTTTTGCATTTGGGTCTACCAACACTAGAATCGGAGACCTAAATATAAATCTTATCTATATCTGCTAGAATATAGAAGAGCAAAAACTGACTTCAAACAAACATGCAAACTCCTGGATAATTTAGATAAGATCTCTTATAAGATAAAACTGCTGGGCATAAGGGATGTTGCTACACATACTAGGGGTAATAAATATAAACTTTACAAAAATAGAGCTAAAACATGAATAAGGAAAATTAATTTTAAAATTAGGGTAATTGATAACTGGAATCCAATTAATTCACTGAAAAAGTAATCTGTAGCTCGGTCAGTAAATCTTTCGGGAATTACTTTTGATTAAAAAAACTCAATTTTCTGACTCATATTAAAGAATTAATGGCCAGAAAACAAGGGACTAAACCCTTTCCCTCATACGACAATTCTGCAGAAGACGATTTAAAACATAATTTGTCAATAAATGGAAAATCTTTATAACTGAATGGATAAGCTATGACTAAAAGTGGAAAACATTGTGGCAAAAGGAGAAATTGTATGTATTGTGCAATATCTTCTTTTGTCACAATGTTTTCAAAAAGATGTCTGCTGCAGAGGCATCAGAAAGCGTCTATATGAGGGAAAAGGAAACGAACCTCATGAGAATGCTATTAACCCTTTCCCTCATACGACAATTATGCAGCAGACGACTTGGAACATATTTTGACAAAAATTCGAAAATCATTATAATTGAATGGATAACCTATGACTAAAAGTAGAAAACATAGTGGCAAAGGGAGAAATTGCACGTTTTGTGCAATTTCTTCTTTTGTCACTATGTTTTCAAAAAGCTGTCTGTTGCAGAGGCGTCAGAAAGCGCCTACATGCGGGTAAGGGTTAAAGGGGTACCACATTTGGATGAAATGAACAATCACTCCTGCTTCTATTCAAGTCCTTAATGTATTGAAAGTTAGATTATGGTGTCATAGTCTATGCTTGAGATTAAAATATGGCCTTAGTCATTTCACTTGGTGCCTTCAGCTACTCCTCTTCTAAACTTTAAGAACAGGAAGCAGGCAGGGATTAAGCCTTTGAACCTGTGACGTGAATACATTTAATCTTAAATACTTGGCTAGAAATGCAAAGTAAAAATCACACAATTAATTATAATACCATTAAGTGCAGTTGTTAATCAGCTGGCTTTGGAATATCAGATCCATGAATTCAGTGTAAGCAGACTTCAGACCGCGTCTGGACGCCCCATGGATGTCAGCTACTCATAAAGTCAACATATCACGAGGTTCTCAATTTACACAAAGAGACAAACCCAATATCACTTTGGGAAAAAAACAAGAGCTGTCGGAGGACAGCGCGCTCGACTATTCAACCGCTTTTTAAGTTACTGAGATAGGGACTCCAAAAAGGGCAATAACTTGCATAAAAAGCTGGATCAAGTTATCATACTTGATTGTTTATATAGGTGTAATAGTTTGGAAAAGCTGTATAAAGTTTCGATGCAATACATATGGAGTCTTAATTTAGTTGCATGCAAAACCTTAACCAGAATGTCTAAGTCAAAAAAGGGCCATAACTTGAATAAAATGCAGGATATAGTTATCTAACTTGATAATCTACATAGGTGTGATAGTGGGGAAGGATTGTATAAAGTTTCAGTACAATGCATAAAGTAAATACTGAGATATTGACTCTTAATTTAGTTGCACGCAACACCTTAACCAGAATTTCTAAGTCAAAAAAGGGCCATAACTTGAATTAAATGCAGGATAGAGTTATCTAACTTGATAATCTATATAGGTATGATAGTGGTGAAGGGTTAAAGTAAATACTGAGATATTAAATCTTAATTTAGTTGCACGCAACACCTTAACCAAAATTTCTAAGTAAAAAAAGAGCCATAACTTGAATAAAATGCAGGATAGAGTTATCTAACTTGATAATCTACATAGGTGTGATAGTAGGGAAGGGTTGTAGAAAGTTTCAGTTCAATGCATGAAGTAAATACTGAGATACTGACTCTTAATTTAGTTGCACGCAACACCTTAACCAGAATTTCTAAGTCAAAAAAGGGCCATAACTTGAATAAAATGCACTGCAGGATATAGTTATCTAACTTGATAATCTACATAGGTGTGATAGTGAGGAAGGGTTGTATAAAGTTTCAGTACAATGCATCAAGTAAATACTGAGATATTGACCCTTAATTTAGTTGCATGCAACACCTTAACCAAGATTTCTAAGTAAAAAAAGGGCCATAACTAAGTTATCTAACTTGATAATATACATAGGTGTGGTGGTGGGGCAGGGTTGTAGAAAGTTTCAATGCAATACATGTAGTATTTAAGTACTTACATGCAAAACCTTAACCAAGGTGTGACGTGGACGCCGACGCCAGGGTGAGTAGTATAGCTCTCATATTCTTCGAATAGTCGAGCTAAAAACCTCTATTTAAACGAAATCTATGCTGAGCACCTTCAAATATTCACAGATGGTAGTAAAAATACAGCAAATGCAGTCTCTGCTGCAAAGGTCATTCCAGAGCAAAATATCACAACCAGTCAAAGACTTGGCAAACATTTATCAATGATGCAGCAGAGCTAACTGCAATAAAACTGAAGCATACAAACCAAACAAAATATACCAAGTGAGTGAGTGAGTGAATGAATTAATTAATGAATGGACAGACAGACAGACAGACAGACAGACAGACAGACTAACAAACAATCTTATGAATGAATGTATACATTACTGAATGAATGAATGAATGAATGCATGAATGAGTGAAAGAATGAATTGTAAGTGAGTGTGAATGTATTATAATATTTACAACAAAAATGTCAATGTTAAATAAGCATGTTGATTTCTCATTGGCTGGTATATATGGATCTCCGTCTGAAGGAATATGCTTTAACAATAAATTTGGATAGTTTTCTGACATGATTCGTCAATAAGTAACACAACCTGTATACATGCATGACTATCAAACAGACAAGTGCAAAAAAGCATTTTGAAAAACGGATTTATCTAACTTACTAAGTAAGTCAAAATAATATTTCGCCACCCCTGAATAAAACATACACTAAACTGGAATCTAAATAACAAACCGCTTTACAATCCTATCTGACTCAGTATTTCTACAATCCATCCAAAATAGAAATATCAACTCTAGACCAGATATTTTAGGAAATCCCTTAATGATTAGTGCTATATAACAGTGTTTGGTTAATTTTCCAGGAAGCAGACATCTAGCATGATTAATATAAGCTTAAAGCTTTATTGTTTCGCAATCAATCTAAAATAAATAAATTTTAATTACAAACAGTCCTTGAAACTAAATATCATCAAATAATATATAATTATGGTGTCTTGCACATGTGGAGTTCCTGGCAGGAGGAAATGGCTGCTTAAGGCTCACTGCAGAGTTCTGTTTGTGATATAGAGTTCCCCTGTCAAAATCAGAAATATATGCACTTAAAAAAGCCAACATAAAAAAGCACCGAGACCCAAGTTAATTCCTCCTCGCTGTGACGTGCTTAAATAAAAAATAAAAAACTGTTGACTGGTTGTGTAAGATACCCAAATAAGTATGGTTCATCTATCTGTCAATTACATGAAAGTGGAGTTTGAAACAAAACAGACTATTTTGATTCCATTGAAGGCTTTCCCAAATCAACCTTTCCCGAAATTCTCGTAGGAGACTTACCTGCTTGACTGTGACAGTAAAATATAAATAATAGGAGTGATCATCGATCGAAAAACAATTGTATGACTCTTCTATCATTATAAGGACAAATAGAGATATAGCTAGGAGTAGTCTCAATATATCGCCGTTACATATTTCGGATGCGAACAGTCAAAATATAACATCGCATTTAGAGTACAGAAACCTGGACTATAGCTAGGAGATACAGAGAAAAATAACACAATGAGCCATAAATCAGTTTGTACATGTACTAGTATGTTGATCTGGGTCCACTCAGAAGCGGGTTGGTCATCATCCTTTAGAAACGGGCAAATATGTGTTTCCTCCAGTCTAAATATTGTTAACATAAAGTTCTTGTTCTGTATTAAGGACTATGTCATGGCTGGAATTAGAAAACGAGTGGGTGGGGTATACAAGTGAAAATTCTCAAAACGTAGAGGACGTTGGGCTATTTAACTATTATAACTTGGTCAGATAAGCTTTTTTAAATGTATCTGAATGAAAGAAAATAATTGAAACGATTAGGTTGGTAATTTATAGGCAAATTAAAATACCATTTTTATGGTCCGCTTTTCACATTGTTAGTTACCTATTGTATAAATATAATACCTGTAATAGTTAGGTAAAGTATCCTTGTAGATGCAACGAGCCTTCAATTTTCAAGTTAATGCATATATCTTGTGCAAATCACTTGCAAACATGAATGTTTTCATCCAACAAAATAATTGTTTAAGGTGTGTTTACACAACTAAATTAGACCTATGTAAAGGTTGGTGTCCAATACAAACACTGGGGGGATAAGATGTACACATGTCAACTGTTATAAAAACACACTCAGTTCATTGTGGCAAAGATACACAATAAGTATGTTTATCTAGTGCTAAAGCAACACACAATTATGCTGTGTATGGGATATATATGATTTCATGTATGTCACAGAAAACTAAAATTCGCTCATGTCCTAAAAGTTAAGACACTGATCATACTGCATATGTGCATCGTGATCAGGATCTTCACTGTTATGAAGTAAGAATGTTATTTTGTTATGACCTACCAGAAATCATCTCATAAACAGCATACTTAGTTTAGCACTAGATAAACATTTACTTGACCGCCTTGGTGGTTTAGTGGTAGAGAGTCCACCTCAGGTTCAGGAGGTTACATGTTTGATCCCCGCCCAGGTCATATCAAGAAATGGCTGCCTCCCCTGGCGCTGAGGGTTTTATGGTTAGCATTACGTATGACTGGCGGATGTCAGGATAAGTGGACCAATAATACTGATTACCAAGGAAACTCCATTATAAAACAACAAAAAATGTTGATGGTAGGGGGGGGGGGATTAAACACCTAACTAGTTCATTCAAAATGATTTCAGGTATATCGAAATCAGATGTTAGTTCTCTGCGACTTACCTGAAATCATCTTTTTACCATAAGTAAAATACAGCAACGTTTTTATATTACTTTTAAAAGCACAAGATAAACATGTTTATTGTATATATATGTACTTATTGAACTTATGTGTGTGTTTAAAACAGTCATGTACTTTTTATCTCGCTACAGCTTGTATTGGACACACAACCTTTAAATAGGTATTATATTGTTGTGATTACACACAATATGAATTTATTTTTTTTAAAAACATTCCTGTGTTTGTAAGTGATTTGCGCAAGATGTATGCATTTACTTGAAAATTGAAGGCTCGTTGCATCTACATGGATACTTTACCTAACTATTACAGGTATTTTATTTATACAATAGGTAATTAATTTTGTCAAAAGCGGACCAGAAAAATATTTTTTTAATTTGCCTATAAATTACCAAACTAATCGTTTCAATTATTTTCTTTCGTTCAGATACATTTAAAAAAGCTTTTCTGACCAAGTAATAATAGTTAAACGGCCCAAGGTCCTCTACGTTTTGAGAATTTTAACTTGTATCGTCCATTCACCTATTTTCGATACGTACCTGTTTTCGATACTTTTTTCTGCACGCGCGTATAAGTTAACATGTAGTTCAATGACGTCACAGTTTGTTTACAATCTACTTCATCCAGTGTTATGTTCGATTTGCTCGAGAAAAAAAAAAAATTCGTCGCAAACAGGTCAGATTTCATTATTTTACAACATTACACAAAAACAGTGTTTTTAACTGTTACTTTTTACCAGTTGCGTAGAAACTGCAATTAATTAAACTTCCTAAATGGAAAAATAAAAAAAATGACATTTACCGTAAAGATTATTTTCTCTGCTGTAGAAGGAAATCACTGTCACACGAGACTATGCAAAAATAAAATGTACAGGGTGTGCCAAAAAGATCGTACCCCTTATATTTTTTTACTTTTTTTTTATGATTTCAACAATCATTAAGCAGTCATTAATTTCAATCAAGTATATAATAGGATTATTTTTTTCTATTTTCAGGCAATACGTATTGCATTTCGTTGGTTTATGTGAAGTTTGCAGGGTGTGACTTTCCATCTTGCAATCACTAGACTCACTTAAAGTATTGCTGCAAGCAGTCTGTAGTCTGCAGACTTGATAAATGTATCTCCCCCTTTCATAACACTGATATTCAAGAATGAACTGTTAATATTGAATAAATTTAGCTTCATACTCAAATTGTAACTGTTTTCTGAAATATCTAGTTCATTAAAATCTTTTGGACTATAACTGTACTTATTTATACTCTTCAGCTTGGAGGTATCGAAAATAGGTCAAGACAACATTCAAAATGGCCACCTACATGTGTTTTCTTTTTATAAAGTATTTTTTTATCAAAATTAAATAGTTATAGGATATATATATTTTAGTGGGTGAGAATGAATTAATCTAAAGTATTTTTGTGTTTTTATTTGTTTATTTGCTTTCTTCTATGTTTAAAAAGCAAATGTCGCTTATGGTATCGAAAACCGGTCAAACCTCGATATACCCCACCCACTCATTTTCTAATTTCAGCCATGACATAGTCCTTAAACATATTATAAAGTTTAATTTTATTCATCACTCCTTGAAATCCTCTTCTAAACACAAACCCCATGTCTTTTAATAGAAAGAAATGACTAAATATGTACCTATTATATGTTTCAAAATAAGGATGTTGGGCTGGTTGTTGTGCGTACTCCGATCGATTTGAAATAATAATATGATCCTGCAGAACACTTTGTTTACATTTTCTGAGAGTGACATTCCTGAGTGACGTCACGGTCAATTTCCCCCTTACATAAATTTTTGATCACATCATTTTAAGTGTATTTTCTTTCATTACATGATGAATCACTACGCTTCTAAAAGCTCATAGCCAAGTATAAACCCCCATATTTAAATTGAGAAACTCCCCGAACGAACTTTTGTTTGTTTTGATTTTGGTCAAATATACATCGCAAACAATGAACCGCAATGATACACTGCCGTTCCAATTTTACAATTTTGTATCAAAATATGGTCACTCAACAACAATTGTATGCTTATAACCGCATTCTATAATACAAATAATTCTAAACGAAAAACTTCTTTTAATCCTTTAACACTTTTCATGCCATAACAAATATGCGCATGCTAGGTCTATTTATAGACTAATTTTAAGTAAAAATGTTAGGAGAGATAGACCCTAGGCCTATCCCTTTTTTCATATTTTAATACTGCCAGGGACATTATCTACGTCTGATACTGCCAATAGATAGCATTGTGTGCAAGGATTCACTATAACGTCTCCAATTTGTGACGGTCCATTTTCGGATAGCACGAGAACCTTGCATATTTATAGGCTTTAAATAATAATTAGGTCATTTGCATCTTGATATCTATTTTTAAACAAGAACTTTATGAAATTATGAAGTTTTGTCGTTTGGTCGTTTTCCGCCATACTTCCTTGTTTTTCAACGAAATCAATATAGCCCGAACGATGTTTATAGAGTGTCACTTAAAGAATCCGCTATGGTCGAGTGGTTAGCGTCGGGGATTTCGAACGGGTGTTCCGGCTTCGATCTCCGGTCGCAGCAAGGTCATGGTGGAGTGCCCTTGTGCAAGCCACATTTCCTAGCCTAGTACTGGTCTGTTTATCCAGGGATCATGGTAACAAGTGAACTGTTGCCGCGATATAACAGAAATAATGTTGAAAGCGGCGTAAAACCTTTTTAAATCAAATCTACTAAATTTATCTTGGAATCGGACAAGCAGATTATTGAGGTAAAGGATTTAAATGTTCGGGTATTTCCCTCACTTTCTGATGCTGCACTAACCAAATGTCTGCACAGAATGTAACAATTTCAATAATTTTGAAAGGGAACAAACAAAGGAACATTTCTATGAAGTCAAAATGAAATTGGTCCTGTCGAACGGTAGGCGTTGTCATTTGTAGCTAAAAGTTCAATGCACCCCTTTCGTGATGACGCCTGGTTGCAATGATTGTGTTTACGGCTTGAAAAAATTAAGTAGAGCATCACTGAAGTAAGACTCCTATTATTTTTTCTTAGAATCAGACAAAGAACTATAATACAAGAGGGCAAAAGTAGCCATAGATTGCTCACTTGAATTATGCAATGCTATTTCTAATGCAAAACACATTAGGGCAATCATTTTGGCAATTCTGCAGCGGACGATTTTGAACATGTTTTGTCAAATATTAGAAAATCTCTATAGTTGAATGGATAACCTATGACTCGAAATGTTTTCAAAAAGCGTTCCGCTGCAGATGCGTCAAAAAGCGACTATATATGAGCAAAAGGTTAAACAAAATTTTCCTTCATTAAGCCTAGTGCCTTTTCTTTTTACCTGATATAAACTATTAATCAAACATGGATTAGATATTATCAAGAATAACATTCAACTGTCTCAAAGTAAAAATGCGGACTCCGGAGGTTTAACAATATTTTCCCGTCAATTTGGCCATCGTGATCTATTTTTAACTTTATACATTGTGGTCCGTACAAAATCGCGCAACTGCGGACCTGTGTGTATAGGAGCTAGTGCGAGTTTAAATGCCAAACACACTCTGGTCCAATTGAATATGATCAATTGAGGACATACTATACTAAGCAATGATTTCGCCTGAAAAACACCGGGAAATACAAAGAAGACGATAAAACTCTGTTTTAAAGCCTTGATCCAACTGGGGACGTCCCCACTTGACGTGTGTCCCCATTTGATAAGGTTCATACACGTGTGTGTCCGCATTTGACACCAAACACATACGCACACACACACACACACACACACACACACACACACACACACACACACACACACACACACACACACACACACACACACACACACACACACACACACACACACACACACACAAACACACACACACACACACACACACACACACACACACACACACAGAAAATGTGTCAAGGAGAGAGGAAGATAGAGAGAGAAAGAGAGGGATATATATATAGAGAGAGGGAGCGAGACAGAGAGAGAGAGACACGCAGTGATATCGAGATAGAAACAAGGGAGATAGGGAGAGGTGGAGAACGATAGAGAAACAATATACATACAGAGAGAGATAAATACAGAGAGACACACACTCACACATTATATATATATATATATATATATAGAGAGAGAGAGAGAGAGAGAGAGAGAGAGAGAGAGAGAGAGAGAGAGAGAGAGAGAGAGAGAGAGAGAGAGAGAGAGAGAGAGAGAGAGAGAGAGAGAGAGAGAGATAGAGAAGAGAGAGGGAGAGAGACATACAGACAGACATACAGACAGACAGACAGACATACAGACAGACAGAGGGAGAGAGAGACACAGAGAGAGAGACACAGAGACAGAGAGACAGAGAGACAGAGAGACAGAGAAACAGAGAGACAGAGAGAGACAGACAGAGATACAGAGAGACAGAGAGATAGAGAGGGACAGAGACAGAGACAGAGAGACAGAGAGAGACACACACACACACACACAGAGACAGAGAGAGACAGAGGGACAGAGAGAGAAAGACAGAGAGTGAGAGAGACAGAGAGTGAGAGAGACAGAGAGAGAGAGGCAGAGAAAGACAGACAGTCAGACAGACAGACAGACAAAGAGACCAAGAAGACCACCAAATGAAGATTACTATGAAATTGGTTTACTGGTTAAGGAGGAGATGTTGTTTAAAGCGACAAAAAGTGATCTTACTAGACTAAAGCAAATGGAAGCTTGCCCCTGCCAATTGCGGCCATGTTTTTCATCTAATCAAATTAAACTAAAAATAAATTTGCAGAGGGTTACTTACGGAACATTTCTGACACATTTTGAAATAAGACAACCAGATCCAGAGAAGAAAATTTAAATTGTTGACGTTAATACAAATTTCCACCATTCTATAGCCACAGCATCCAAAGATCTACATCGAATCTAAATCTTTGAAAACTGACCAATAAAGGCCAATTAATGTAAAGTTTGACTGGAATTTCAGGTTCAGGAGGAAATGTAGATAAATGCAAAATTGGATTAAAAGTCGTCTGCAATTGTGTTGTATTTGGGAAGAAGATAAATGGTGAAAAGCCTTGACACTGATCAGGAAATGGATGTTTTATCGCCATATGGAATGGAGTTAGCTCAAGTAGATCCTGGATTCAAACTTAAGACCTCTTGATTTGAGGACAAGTAAATCACTCGGATCTGGAGCTCGACCGCTGTGACAGATAACAGTTTTTAAATATTCAACTTATCCCAACATACATGAAACCTACGACAGATGACGTCGACCATATCTGGCTTACAGTATGGCAAAGAAAGTATAAATGTTGAATAGAGTTGGAAACATTGTAACAAACATTGTTCAGTTTGAGCTATTTTCTCCATTTGCCACACAACACGTTTTAAAGTCATCTGCTGCCGAGGTGCCAGAAAGGGTCTATGTGTGATAAAGGGTAAATTAAATGCAGAAATGCGTTTTTTTGTTGAGCAGCTTTCACATCATTCGTAAATACATCTTAGCCTAAAACCTGTACTTAGTAGCTGCTTATCAAGAAAAAAATCCATAGGCTATATTTTAGAAATCTGCACATGACGACATTTGAAACAGGTTGACACAAGAGCAATATTGAACATAATCATTACCAGGGAAAGGACTCGAGAGTGATTCATATCGGCATATTAATTGTCACCACATTTCACCTCAACTCTGTCAGGACGGAATTTTATAAAGAAGACTATTTCATGTTAAATATCGGACGATAGTATGTTTAATGTATCAACAGTTTAAGACTGTTTTCATAACTTTAATCTAAGAAAATGGACTCGTTCTCCATATATTATTTCAACGGCCTTAATTCGGGATGAAAAAAAGGGTATTTTAATGTTTGGTAACTCGATAAACACCTTAGTTAAAACTGAATGTATTATCTGGATGCATTGAAGACGTTTTTTTGTACATACGTTTAACCGTCGTTTAATTGGGGATATATGCCGTTTTCAACATTATTCAAGTTATATCGCGGCGACAGTTCACATATTCCTAATCCCTGATCAGGCAAAAAAGCATTTGGCTAAGAAATGTGCCTTACCCAAAAGCACTTCGACGGTCCCCGACGCTCAACCAGTAGGCAACGGCGGAATACTTATAAACATATAAGGCAGAACTGAATGTTAGTCTCTGGACGCATTGAAGATGTGTTTTTATACAGACGTAAAACCATCATGGATTAAGGAGAACTTGTATATCTAGAGCACTATCTCTTGTTTTCCCGTACATAGGATTTATAATAACGCCTGCTGTAGACACGTCATTTGTCGACTATATCAAGGTAAAGGTAACCCTATCCTACACACAGACGCCCTCCGACGCCTCTGCATTAGACGATTTTTGAAAACAATAGATGATCAATATCTCCTTTTGTCAGATTGTTTTAAACTCTATTAAACAATTATACTATTATAAAAACAGAGTGTCCATATTTTGCCTAGATGTGTGCATAGTCTTCTGCTGTAAATTCGGTGTGTGTGGGAAAGGGATAAATTACACCCATCTGTCAAGGATACATCATATAACCCAGTCTCTATGTTATTTAGTCTTAAATGGCTCTGGCTTTCTTAAATGCAGACGTAGTTGAGGTATAGGCAGCAGACGACTTCTGAAACATGTTGGATTTTTTTTTAAATAATCATGACCAGGAAACGGACACGAGAGTGACACATATCAGCATTCTAAGAAAATGACCATTACTAGAACATTATCACGGCTTTAACCCTTTTCTACATACAAACACTTTCTGACGCATTTGCAGCAGACGACAATTGAAAACAATGTGTCAAAAGATGAAATTGCTCAAAACGCGCAAGTTCTCCTTTTCCCACAATATTTCAACTTGAATAGGTAACAACGTTTCATTTACAGACATTGTTCACACCCGTCTGCTGTAGACACGTCAATTGTGGACAGTATAATGGGAAGTGACAAACAGCACCTGCCTGCCAAGGACATAAACACATCCTGTAACCCAATCTCTAACCAATTTCATCTATCTGTTGTTGCCGAATTTTCACGTGGCTAAACACACGTGCACCGTGTCTAGCGATGTTGGATCATAATGCATCTGCACAATCTCACCAGTTTACTCGCTTTTGGCCAAATTGTGATATAGACATTAAACCTTTTCCACATACAACAAATCTGTAGTGAACAATTTCTACTTTTGTAAAAAAACTTTTCAAAGGTCATTTGCTGAAGAGGCTTCATATTAATCGGAAGATTAATTTCACGTCGGAGTGTCAATAAGGCACCTGACGCGGTTCATATTAGAGTAGAAATACACTGCGTGTGTCTAGGCACGAGAAAATCTGTTATAAATTATTATTATAACTGTGACGTTTGGTAATCAGGATCAACCGTAGAATCATCTCGTAAATATAGCGAAAAGTCCACCAATTGTCTGTTTGAATGTGAACTGTCTGATCGATAACTGAGCGTCTTCACAAGCTGATTTTAACCTTGGTTGAGAATCGATGTGTATTTGTTAGGATGGAGTCTTTTGACGGTGCACTTCATTTTGCGTATTAAACCTGTATCATCATTCGTAAAAACTGTACTTGTTTTCGTAGAAGACGCATATTTAAAGTAGGTCCTTTGAAAAGAAACATATGCGTTTCAGAAATATGAGAATGCAAATAATGAAATATGAACTGTCTGATCGTAATTGTGCGTCGACACGTATCTAATCCTTTGTTAAGCACCGAGATGTTTTCGATGGGTAGGCCTTGGGGGCATATTAAACCTGTATCTTTATACGTATTAACTTGAGTTCTTTTCGTAGAAAACGCTTATTTAAGGTAGGTTCATTGAAAAGAAAATAGTCATTTACGAAACATGAGATAAGGTCGTTCTTTTGATACGGTATTCATTGGTTTACGTACTTCTCGTCTTACTTATCACGTAGCTCAGCCCCGGTAGCTCAGTCGGTAGCGACGCAGGTTGTTAATCCAGGGGTTTTGAGTTCGAACCTCAGCTCGGCCAACATTCTTTCCGACGTTTGACAAAATACACTGTGACAAGCGTCATTTGTCTTTCACGAATGGGCTTACAGTCTATGTGGAAAAGCAGCCAGTTGCTGGGTGACTATGTTGTGTTGGATACTGGTGTGAGAAAACTAGGAAACATATGAGTAGGTGAACTGGCCGCCGTGATACAACTGAAACAATGTTGAAAACAGCGTTTAACCCCAATCAATCAGTAGTTATCACATAGGACTGATTTATCTTCAAACGTTTCTGCAGTAGACGACTTTTTAAGTTTTGGAAACAGTTGGAAGTCGGGGAGAGAGGAGATATTACTTGTATTGAACATTTCCTCCATTTAAAAAAGTGTTTTCTCCAAACGTATAAAACGTGTATCTTTACGACAATATTTTCTATAATGTATCATTAAGAAGTTTCAGACGTGTCAAACTTTTGCAAAAAGTTAAAAACAGAATAAAATGGAAACACATCACCTTTTTAAATTTGAACAACTCAGCAATCAAGCAACAGATTCCTAGAAAACCCTACTTGATACAAATCTCACGATATGCTTTGCACGTTTTGTGCAAATACTTAACAATTAAAAATATTTAAACTTTTCCCCACTTACAACTAATCAGCAGCAGACGACTTTGAAAACCTAATGGCAAAATGTATGTAATTAAAAAAAACCAAAGACAACCCCCTAATTGATTATAATTGAAAAAAATAGTGGCAAAAGAAGAAAGTGTTCATCATGAGCATTCTCCTTTCTGCAGAGGCGTCAAAATACGTCTAAAAGTAAAGATTGTATTTATCAGACACTTTTTTTACCTGAAACTGTTTACTGCAAGAGTTATATTTTGTTCAAGGCACCGCGCAGACAGGCTTTTGGTACCATTATGTAAGTAGCCGGCGGCTACCAAACTGGCCATACCGCTGGGATTCGAACCTTTGACCTGCCACTCCCGAATCGATTGTCTTTACCGGTAGGCTATCGAATCGGACGGAGGGAAAGGGTTAAGTGAAAAAAGTTTACAACTGGAGGTTACAACTAATCTCTTTTCAGCCCACCGATTTCCGAACGTCCTTAACATTCTACAGTTCGTGTAACCACTATGTTAATTTTATAATTGTACACATAACTGACAATTCGTAAATGATATATTTCAAGAATTGAGTAATTAAATTTGCTTCTCACATTTGAGCCCGTTTGTGCGAAAGGTATACGTTCGCATTCCTGAACAGTATAGATCCAGATCAAATTGTTTAATCAGCTTCAATTTGTAAAGTTTCAAAAAGGGTGTACTGATCTGAGAAGTAGATTTTTATTGATAATATTTTTTTTTTGTAACATTGTTTTTTTAAAAGTTAGATGTATGGATAATAAAAAAAAAGCACAAGAAAATTGGTATGTGGGGGTGCTTAATTTTATGCTTGATTCATTTTGTGGTATAAATCACATTCTGGAGTTATTTTATCCATATCGTTGGAGGTTCACATGCTATGTTGTACTTAAATCTCACAAATATACGCTATTTTGCCCTGATGAGAACCAATATCTGTCAGGTGTAAGAACAGACAGGTTCAAAACTTTGAAATAAGGAAAAAATATATTTATAATATTTAACTTTTTCTAAAACTTCTTCAGATTATTGAAATATCTATCATTTATTTGAAAAGAAAAGTATATGTCCCTGAGCAAATCTTTAAGTTTTTCTTGTCTGAATACTTGTCTAAAAATTGATATATATGAATATATATATATATTTTTTTTCAAACATTTCTTCAATTGTAATAAAAGTATTCCAATGTTTTCTGCTTATTTTCAAAAGCATATGATAATATTAACGTTCTAGATTAAAACTTATATACATGAATTTTAATATGTCCTTTTTACCCAGCTAATTTATATAATAAAACATGGCGTCTGGACAGCGCTTGGAAGGTTCACGAAGGATATTTTGCCCTTTATCGCAAACAAGTTTAATCCACTCTGTTTGAAACTTTGAAGCATTATAAAAAGGCATATTGACTAAACATGTTTTAATTTACAACTAAATCAGAAGAGTTCATAACAATGTTACAGACAAATAAATATATATAAAAATCCACATCTCAATTCAGTACATCCCTAAATGTCAGTCTACATATAATTTAGTCATAGGTGCAAAATTTGACAAGTTATAATTCGCAAATCGGACCATTTACAAATGGTATAATTGATGATATGACCAAGACAAACTCGTTTATGCAGCAGACGACGGGGCCACATACAACTAGATGGGCTAAAGTTCTAGTAGTTCTTACTGCACTGTTCAGTATTATATTTACATATGAATGTTAACTATTTATTTTGTTAATTACATTGCAATAATTGTGTAAACATAGCATATGAATGTGTCTGTATGTAGGAAAGTGTTATTTTAAAGGATAATTCGAGACGAAGGTATCAATGCAATAGCAACCGATGATAGAAAATAGCGTTGTGCAAATTATTCTAAAATCATTTCCTCAAACATAATCCATGATAAATACAACCTGTACTATGTCACCCTATGCAGCAGACGACTGTTAAAAACTTGAGAAATTGTTCTACACAAGTACGTTTTCAAAAGGTTAAATATTAAGATTTTATTTTGGTGTACAATAGCCAACACACACACACACACACACACACACACACACACACACACACACACACACACACACACACACACACACACACACACACACACACACACACACACACACACACACACACACACACACACACACACACACACACACACACACACACACACACACACACACACACACACACACACACACACACACAGGCATAGAGACAGACAGACAGACCAACAGACAGACATGCAGGCAGGCAGACACTGCTACTTGTCTTATATATAATATAAACTACATATATACATAAACATAAAGACATAAATACAGATAGACATAAATTCAGATACGCATAAATTCGAGACACATGAATAAATGCAGATATACATACATAGTTATAGACATACATAATGATAGACACACGATGATACACATGTATGATGATAGACATAACTGATGATAGACATACATAAAAAGATATAAACACAAACGCATAGACAGATACACATACATATTGACATACACACGTATATACATGCAGACATACAGGCAGATTGACAGTTAAACCAACAGATAGACACAGAGATAGACGGACATACATATATACATAAACATGAATACATAAATACAGATAGATATACACTCAGATGAACATTAATTCAGAGACACATGAATAAATGCAGTTATTCATACATAGTGATAGACATACATACTGATAGACGCACGAAGATAGAAATACATGATGATAGGCATACATAGACAAGTAATAGACATACATAATGATAGACGCACGAAGATAGAAATAAATGATGATAAGCATACATAGACAGATAGACATATACATACATAGACAGATAGACTTACACACATATAGACAGATACTCATACAGATACATACATACAAACATACAGGCTGATTGACAGTTACACCAACAGATTGACGGAGAGATAGACGGACATACATATAAACACAAGCCGGTAGGCGACGTGGGATTCTCTTTAATGATTTTCGCCTTTGTATATTTTGCAAGCTATCGGATCTAGCTCTGAAACCCGAGGTATATACATACAAATACATAGACGATATATACTTACAAACGCATAGACATATATACACATACATATTGACATACATACGTATATACATGCATACAGACATACAAGCAGATTGACAGTTACACCCACAGATAGACTGAGAGATAGACATACACACATATATACATACACATAAAAACATAAATACAGTTAAACATACACTCAGATAGACATGAATTCAAATACACATACATTCATAGACACATGCATAAATACAGATAGAAATACATAGTGATAGACATGCATACTAATAGACACACATGGTGGTAGACATACATTCATGATGATATACATACCTAGACAGATACACATACACATACGTAGACAGATAGACATACATACACATAGACAGCTAAACATACACATGCATACAGGCAGATTGAGCTTTACACAGTTAGAGAGAGAGAGAGAGAGAGAGAGAGAGAGAGAGAGAGAGAGAGAGAGAGAGAGAGAGAGAGAGAGAGAGAGAGAGAGAGAGAGAGAGAGAGAGAGAGAGAGAGAGAGAGAGAGATAGATGAGTTATGGTATGCACATGAATATTGTCAATCTGTTGAAGATCAATCCTATATGAATAAAGGTCCTGTTCTATGCTATGTCACACACACACACACACACTGACTGCTTTTACACCTAACATCAATATTAACATCGTCTGGTATATAGTTTGTTTATACCCTATGCATTTATATATTGCATTATGAATAAACGGTTCTGTTCTGTTCTATTCCATTCTATATCACATAAACACAGACAGAGGTTTAGCATTAAACCAATTATCATCGTATGATATGTTTCGTATGCACATGTATAATGTTTTCAAGATGAACCATATATGGACAATACGAATGTTTGTCGCAAAGCATAAAAGAGAAGCCGAAATATTTCGTTGCACATGAAGAAATACGAAAATAGAACATTTAAATCCACAATAATTAGATACATATAATCTGTAGTCAGTAATGCTGATATCGGTATTTGAAGATATAAGTTTTGTGTATGATATTTAACCTAGCAGAGTCTGTGTTTTAAGTGAATGAGATGATTTAGAAGTAACTAATCACGAAAAGTAACATATAATACTTAAGATAAATGGACAAGAGGTTATGATAAATTTCAATTTGTACGAAAAACAATCACCTATTTGTATTGAACACACGTCATGTTATGATAATCTTTTTGTTAAATAATGCTGACACACAGAAAATCTGTTTTTGGTTTGTATCGGTAAGTCATGATAGTGGATAAGGGTTTAACCATTTCCCACATAAAACAAATATGCAGCAGACGACTTTGAAATTATCAAGTACAAAATAAAAATCTCTATAAATGATCAAATGATAATTGAAAAGTGTTGAAATTATTGTGACAAATGCAGATATTGCTCATTATGATGATTTTAATGATGTTTAAACTGACAGACTTTGAAATCATCAAGTACAAAATATAGAAAATCTCTATAAATGATAGTAAGATAATTGAAAAGAGTTGAAATTATTGTGGCAAACGGAGCAATCGGATTACAACCGAACACTCTCGAGTGGACGAAAATGATGTGAACTCGTGATTAGTATTCAGCAATTCAAGGAAACGTATTTCTACTTTTTCCACATTTTTTTCAAAACATATTTGCTGCAGAGGTGCCTTAACGTGTCTGTTTGTAGGAAAGGGAGAAAAACAAAATGCATAAATCAAAAATGACAGATGATCAAAAACGACAACAAACAATTATTAGAAGAGCGACAGACGAAGTTTTCGTCAGGCAACATAGTAAAATAGGAAGATATTATACTGAACATGAAAGTCAGATTACTAAAAACAATGCTAATCAATAGTTAGGCTGATTGAAAAACTGAGATGCCGTCTATGTGAAATTACGATAAAAATAAAAATCTATAAATAGACTATAGATGAATGGTACTTTTATTTTAGCTCCTAACTTTTTTTCGGGAACCAGAGTCGGTGCGCGGCCGCTTACGACATTTACAAAACATCGATGAAAAAAAGGTATAACCTGCCAGTATTATCTACTTAAGAGATTCAATTAAATTATATTTATGTTACAGTTAATCTGTGAAATCAGCCATTTCATGAAATGGCCAAAAAATCTAGCCTTTTCGTGAAATTGTTCCAGCCATTTCATCATTAAATGGCTAAAATCAAACGTCTTTGGTCAATTGGGACAAAGTATAAGAAATATGCACAATATAGTAATGTACAGTTTCAAAATCACATACAATTTTCATGGAGCTATTTATTCTGACATGTAAGCCTGCTGTGGCATCTGCTATTACACATTTTACCAGCCTTGAAGCACTTACATCTGTTGGTTTGACATTGTCTTTTACCATTTCCACAATCACATCGAGAAAACCCTTGCCCACCTGATGTGGTTGCTTTCACAGCTTGCGAAGTGTCACTGTACATTCCGTGTTAACGTCACAATTAGTCAGGAGCTTTTGCGGACATAGATCAAATTGATATCTTGCATATTTTGAACTTATTATTCCAGACTTAACAGCAATAGTGTACATGTTTTGTTCATCACAATCAAGAATCACACAGCTAGTGGTTCTTCTGTAGAGGTAGACGTGATAGCTAGTGGTTCTTCTGTAGAGGTAGACGTGGTAGCTAGTGGCCCATCAGTAATGGTAGGCGTGGCAGCTAGTGGCCCTTCGTTAGTGGTAGGCGTGGTAGCAGAGAGTAGTGTAGCCTGGGGTTGTTGGTCAAAGCTAGCTAGTAGATCATCTTCAGACTGTAGTCTTTCCAGAATTTCAGTTGGTAGACTTGTAGATGTTAGTCCCACTTTTGGATTTTCGCTTTGTAAGGTGTCTGGTTTATACCGGAATGGTATGAACAATTCTTCTGTTGTTGTGTAAACTTAAGGCCATCTGTCCAGTCATTGGTTTTGTTGTCATTCATCCAGGCTACGAGATTTGTCCTTAATGTCGCCGTTCGCTCTCTCCACTGAGCCCTGGCTTTGGGGATGTCTTGGTTTTCCGTGAACCATAACGAGCTGTGGCCATAGCTCTTTAAGCTCAGTGATGACCTGGTGGTGAATTCGGACCCATTGTCGCTCTGCAGGGTTGCAGGAGCACCAAAGAGAACCTCAGGTCGGTGATTGTCTGATAGTAAACGTTTCTTCGAAGAATATGTTTCACACACTGTGAATACTTCGCAAACAAAGCTTCTTTGAATTTAAGTTCAACTGTTGTCTGATCCATGTTGTAATGAACATACAGAAGCAAGTGATTTTATAACAATAATGAGTAATTATATTGCTAAAAACAAACAGTACGATTATAGCAATAATTAAAGAATAGTTAAACACATTCTTTTAAAAGAATGAATATTGATGACCGAGCAATTAAAGAATACAATGAAAGTTTGCTGTACTTCGGCTTATTTCAAAGCAATCATTTAAAAGAAAAGAAGGTATTTACAATAATGTTTATGTTTTTGTGAACCAATTATGATAATCAAATTAAAAATGATGATTGGTCTGTTTTATACTTATCTCTTTAAGTACATAACTAGTGAAAGTTTGCATCACTTAAACTATGATCAAAGCAATCATTGTAGGTAATTATATTGAGACCCTATTCTACAATCCAGTTAGCTTGATTTCATGAAATGGCTGATTCCACAAATTGACTGTAATATATGTCATCATATGTGAAACAACATTTTACAAGGTGCAAAAAATGAATTATTTATATACTATTTATTCATTTAATCAAACAAACTATACTTTTCATGATATAAAACATCTTATACACAGATTGGCTGAAATTGCACCAGCCAATCTGTGTAACATTGGCATTGAAATTTCAGCCATTTCATGAAAAACCTGAAATATTTAACCATTTCGTGAAATGACTGAGTGAATTGGTCATTTCACGAAAAGGCTATTTTTTTTAGACATTTCATGAAATGGCTGATTTCACAGATTGACTGTAATATATATAAACATTCATTTAGGAAGTACACCAGTGTGATACCAAAATGGGTCGCAAATGTGCATATTCCACTTTCGTTCCGCCTCGTAAACGTTCAAAATTTGACAGACTCTAGGTTGTTTTGGCATAAAATGGTAGAAGAAACTCTCTTCTATCCAACCATACCATTGGTTCGGCTAAGATCACTAAATTCAAGAAAAAGACCAGGGCACATTCGCATACGGTCCATTACCTGTTCGAAACATACATGCTTTCCACTATCGCTGTTCTAAACACATATGCATTCTATTCCACTAACGCTGTTCTAAACACACATGTATTCTATTTCACTACCGCTATTCTAAACACACATGCATTCTACTACTAAAAGACTGTGGTGAATCGTTATATAATTGTGGCGAATCTTTATGTGGCGAATCGCTTAAATTAGACTAAAAATTAATTTGCCCAAAAAATAAAGTAAAATGTGCGAGCCTGTTAAATCGACCTCGTAATCGAGCGTTTAAAATTCAGACGCACACCGGCAACCCAAACTTGGATTGGATTTTTTTGTAGTGATAGTGACGTGAAAAGCAAGTCTGTTTGCATTGTTTGACAACCCCCTACATTACTTAAGGTAGTGGGTTATCAAACACTGTATAGAGATGCTTTAAAACAAAATGAGAAAGTTTCCATCATATCTATCTTTTTGAGGACGACAAAACGAGGACCTTTATTTGCATATTTTACAGACCTGATTTTATGAATTGTAATGAGAAGGTTGCTTTGGGTATCATTAAGAAGACTTTAGTCGTAGAATTGCAAATATTTCTATGTTGGAGAAACCATTCTACTTAAGCACAAATCAAGGTCATGAGACGAATACAAATTTGCGTAGTGTGTATATGACTACCTGTAGTAGCCGTGAAATTGAGGACCTTCGGATTATTACAGGAACCGACTAAAATCCTTAAAACAAATAGAAATAAAGGAAAATATTTCGAGTGTAAGTCCTCACAGTGGAGGTAGGTCCTATTTTTGTTGGAGTGCATTCAAGTCAAAGTCCTCAAGTTGCTGTATACATACACACATATACACACATACTCACACACATACGTGTATTGCTGTATATCTGAGGACGTTGACAGAGTTCTGCTTTTAGAGGGTCAACACGAAGGAAAGCGTGAAGGCTTTCAGAAATGTCCAGATTGCTCCTTATTATGAGCCTCACAGGTACAATATATGTTCTCCCAAACGTTTCTTTAAAACTCCTTAATGAAATTTGGTCTATACTGCCATACCTTTAGACTTTCAGATTATACCATATGAGCGAAGACAGTGTCTATTTTGTCTATTTATAGCATCTTCAGAGAGACAAATACAACATCGACTCAGTGTTTTCCATCTGAGCGAGGACAGTGTCTATTTTGTCTATATATGACAAATCAAACACACACGCCTAGTTTTCCATTTGAGCGATGACAGTGTATATTTTGTTTATATATAGCATCTTTAGGAAGACGTATAAATCACACACTTAGTGTTGTCCATCTGAGCGAGGAGAGTGTATATTTTGTCTATGTATAGCATCTTTGGGAAGACAAATAAAACACACACTCATAGTTACTGTTTTCCATCTGAGCGAGGAGAATGTATATTTTGTCTATGTATGGTATCTTTGTGAAGACATATAAATCAGACTCAACAGTGTTTCAATCTGCTTCATACGATAAATGCGTTTGAAAGTTGTAAGCTTAACATATTGACTAGTTGACAATTTACCTTGGTTTAAACAATATTTCATTCAGTCGAATTTACATATAAACATTTTAATAAATATCATATTGACTATAAAAAGGATTTTGCAGAAAGCATTAAGCTTATATAGGCTTTGATCAGATGGTGTGACACAATGTTATGTGTTTTGCATTAACCTTTCACACCTGCAGACGCTTTCTGACGCATATGTAGTAAACGACTTTCGAAAGCATTATGGTGCATTTGCATTTGTGGGAAAGGGTAAAGTAAATGCAGAAAAGCGTCCCACGGACCCGGGCTTGGTGATACGAGTTCACACAAATATTATAATACAATGTATTTTCGTTTAGCAGCTTTCATATCATTCGTAAATACACCTTAGCCTTAAACCTGTGCGAAGTAGCGGCTTAACGAAAAAACAAACATAGGATATATTTTAGGCATCTGCAGCATTCGACATTTGAAACAGGTAGACAAAAGTGAAATATTTTACATAATTTAGACTAGAGAAAGGACCCGAGAGTGATTCATATCAGCATATTAATGTTCACCACTCTGTCAGCACCGAATTCCATAAGAAGACTATTCCATGTTCAATATCGGACTATAACGTTTTTCATGTATCAATTTTGTTACACTATTTTCATAACTATAACTAAAGAAAACGGACTCTGGAAATGTTGAGTTAATTACGTTCTCCATAAATCGGTTCATGGATTTAATTCACAATGACAAAACAGGTATCTTAATGTTTAGTAACTTGATACACACCTTAAGCAAAACTGAATGTAATTATCTGGATGCATTGAAGACGTGTTTTTATACAGACGTGAAACCGCCGTTTTATTGGGTTTATATGCCGTTTTCAACATTATAACACAGTTAGCATATTAATGATCCCTGGACAAACAAACAAGTTCTAGACTAGGAAATGTGCCCTGCACAAAGGCACTCCTACACTCCCCGACGCTAAATCATTCGGCCACGGCGGATTTCTTATAAACATATAAGGCAATACTGAATGTTATTATCTGAATTGAAGACGTGTTTTTATACAGACGTGAAATCATCGTGGATTATGGAGAACTTCTTCATCGAGAACAATATCTCGTGTTTTCCCCTTCACAGATTTTATAATACCGCCTGCTATAAACACTTCAATTGTCGACTATATAAAGGCAAGGGTTAACCCTTTCCCTTCCCACACACAGACGCTCTCTGACGCCTCTGCAGCAGATTTTTTTTGAAAACATTGTGGCAATAGGAGAAATTGCTCGAGATGAATTGCCCTTTTTGCCACATTGTCTTAACTATATTCAACAATTATACTATTATATGTACAGTGTCAATTTGTTTGCCTAGACGCTTGCAAAGTCGTCTACTATAGATGTGTTGTGTGTGGGAAAGCGTCAAATAACATCAGTCTGTCAAGGATACATCATATAACCCAGTATCTATGTAACTTCTTCTCTCTTATATGGCTCTGACATTCTTAAATGCAGACGTTGTTCAGGTATATGCAGCAGATGACTTTTGAAACATGTTGGAACAAAAAGAAATTAAACATAATCATGTCCAGGAAACGGATCCGAGAGTGACACATACCAGCCTTCTAAGAAAATGACCATTACTAGAACATTATCACGGCTTTAACCCTTTTCCTCATACAAACGCTTTCTGACACCTTTGCAGCAGACGAAAATTGAAAACAATATGACAAAAGATGAAATTGCTCAAAACGAGCAAGTTCTCATTTTCCCACAATACTTCAACTTGATAAGGTAACAATGCTTCAATTACAGACATTTTTCACTCCCGTCTGATGTAGACACGTCAGTTGTGGACAGTATAATGGAAAGGGACAAACAGCACCTGCCTGCCAAGGACATAAACACATCCTGTAACCCAATCTCTATGTAATTTCATCTATGTTATACTGCCGACTTTTTACGGAGTTAAACACACATGAGCCGTGTCTAGCGATTTTGGCTTTTAGTGCACAGTCTCACCAGTGACTTCACTTTTGGCCAAAATGTTATATAGACATACAAACATACAACCTAACTGTAGCTGAAGACTTTGTAAACATGTGGTGAACAAATTGGAAAGTCTTTTTCTATAAACGTTTAGTTTTAGAATACAGTTGATATCATTGTGGCCAAATAGTAATTTCTACTTTTGTCAAAAAGTTTTTCGTTGGCTGCAGAGGCTACAAATTATGCCAAAGTTTTAATTAATGTAACTTTTGATAAAGAAATGTGAGTATCCTTTATCATTATTCGTATTAACTGTAGTTGTTTTTATAGAAAAACTTAATTTAAATTACACTGAAATATGAACAGTTTGATCATACCGTGCGCCTTTGTTGAGCCCCGAAGTCTTTTCGCTGAGAATGACAAATGTCAAATGACATACACAGATATTCTTTTTACTTTGAAGCAAGTCTTCTTTGATACGGTATTCATTTGTTTCTAGGTAAATATATACGTACGTCTCGTCTTACTTATTACATAGGGCAGCAGACGACTTTTTAAGTTCGGGAAAGATTTGAAAGTTGAGAGATGAGATATTGCTTGGATACAAATTTCCTCCATTTGCAAAAGTATTTCTCCAAACGTATAAAACGTGTTTCTTTGCGACAACATTCCATCTAATTTATCATTAAGATGTTCCAGAGGTTTAAAATGTTTTTAAAATCAGAATAAAAGGAAAAACATCATCATACTATATTTGAACAAGTCAACAATCAAGCACGAGATTACTGGAAAAGCCTGCTTGAACAAAAATATCGCAATATGTTTTGCAGGTTTTGTGTAAATTGTTTTCAGTCAAGAATAGTTTGACTCTTTCCGACATACATACACATTATCAGCAGCAGGCTGGTTTGAAAACATATTGGTCAACAAAAAGGAAAATGTATATAGATAAAAAAAAAAAAGGACAAAGACAACCCCCAATTGAATGTAATTGAAAAAATAGTGACAAAAGAAGAAATCGTTCATCATGAGCGAATTCTTCTTTTGCCTCAATGTTTTCAAAAATCGTCTGATGCAGAGGCGTCATAATACGTATATAAGTGAAGTTTGTGTTTGTTATAGTGTCACCACTATTGAAAGGTCATTTCTGACTTATGAGATACATGTACCTTTGTCCTGAACATTTTTACTTCCCGAGTTTCATTTGTTTCAGGAACCACGAAGACAGTCCTTTGGTACTATTATGTAACTAGCCGGCAGAGGAAGAAAGACATACATAGCGAGATACCAGAGAGAAAGGGAGAGAGAGAGAGAGAGAGAGAGAGAGATAGAGAGAGAGAGAGAGAGAGAGAGAGAGAGAGAGATAGAGAGAGAGAGAGAGAGAGAGAGAAAGAGAGAGAGAGAGAATGAGACAGAGAGAGAGAGAGAGAATGAGAGAGAGAGAGAGAGAGAGAGAGAGAAAGAGAGAGAGAAAATTCCATATATTTAGATGTTATATATCGATTGTTGGATAGCTATCGACACATTGCCCAATTAACTTAGCAACATAACGTAACACAACGGATTAGCCAAATATGCTATCGGTTATCCCAGAGACATATATGATTATCCCCAAAGATGGTCGCGCCTCCCATTTTTAACGCAAACTATTTGGGCGGCGAATGCGACGCCCTTTTTATAGTACAATATTATGAAAACAAAACTTCTATAAAACAGAGAGTCTAAAAATATTTCAAAAATATTTCAATTCATAATTACATTACGGGTCGACGTATAAATAGATCATAAAAACATAATTATACTCACCATTCGAATGTAACTTAGCAATATATTGAACAAATACAATAGTACAATGAACGAAATGTCCGTACGTCTCATCAACGCCAAAGTCCGGTTAAACTGTTTCCTCGTTTAACATACATATTTAGTTTAAACTTATTTATTTTAAATCGATTGCGAAACAAGCTTTAAGCTTATATTAATCACGCTCAATGTCTGCTTCCTGGATACTTAACCAGTAATCGCGCCGATTGTGTGGAAAAATCCCAAAGTCAGGACCCGCTCATCACGGGACTCGAACCAGGGACCTTTGATGTGAGAGGCCGACGCTCTACCTCTGCACCACTGTCTTCCACAAACATACATATTTGACAATGGGTAGAACTAATCTCTCCCTGATTTTGATAGGATCAGCTTCAGCCAATTAAATTTAACGTTATAGATAACTTTTGGTGTTATTTCAAACTGATAAACATATCAAACTGCCGATGATGTGGATTTTTCGTTGCAAACAAGGCTAGTTGTAGGCAAAATTAACATGTTTAGAAAACTGACAATAGCTTGACTTAATAAGTCCTCGAGTATCAAGAACTCTTTAAATGGATATGCTCTAGCCTTTTATGGAAAGTCTCGTTTGAATCTTCGGAAAATCACGCGGGTAGAATTCTGCCCGTTTTTATTTGGCTATAGCGATCCATATAAAGGTCAAATAACGCCAATACGTCCGCTGCCAAGCTGATCTCCAAATAGTCATTAAAAAACCTTTGTTTGCGAAGAAATTAGTTTATACCTTCCCCAGAATATACATTGAATATATGACATTGAGTTTACGCTCATTGTTAATGTATATAGAATGCACTGTAAATGATTGATTTGATACTTTTAGTATTTTGACCGTTATTGAAATTGAAAGAAGGAAATGTGAAAACCCAGTTTTCGTCCAAACCCAGTTTCGTCCAAACCCGATTGCTTGCATAAAACATGACCATTCATTTACTTTGGATTATTATAATTTTTAGAGGTAACTCTTTTCAATGATAAAGCGTGTTGTACCTGAGAAACGCGTCGAAAGTGGGACAATTCAGGGTTCAGATTGGCTGACCTACATCGAAACAAATAAGGAATGTATACGGTGTATGACCTATAAGCGCTAGCGATATATGACAGGAGGTAACACATTCTAAAAGTATATATCGCGGATGATAAATTGAGCTTTCTATAATGTAGTTGTATATAATTTGTAATGTTAGTATATGTGCTACTTTTTTAGGGTAACCAAACCAACCGTAATGGTCATGCAAGTTCAGCTGGATGTAGATGCAGTGAACGAGGCATGTGAACGAAATTTAAAATCTCTCTCACAAATAGAGGAAGCGATTGAGCGGATGATACGCAGTAACATCAAAACAAATCTGAGAGTGTGTGGGTATAAGGAAAGAAGAAATGAAAACCAGGAATCGCTTAAAGAACTAGTGCTCAACGGAGTAATGAAGGTTAGTCAATGGAAGTAATCATCGATGTATTTCGGTTTTGTAAACCTGGCAGACCAAATTGTACAATAACGGTTCTTGTCTCTCTTAAGTCTACCGAGTTAAAAAAAATCACGTTCAGAGATTCACTGAGAGTTAACAATATTGAAAACTCTAGCATCCTTACCACGAGGGGAAAATGGACGTAATGTAATCTTAAGCAAAGGGGCAAACCAGGATATTTCCACGAAGGTAAGCTTCATGTTAGGACCATCAGTTACTCGAACAATACAGAAAACGGGACGTATGTGAGTGCCAATCGAACAATCACAGCTCAAGATAACCGCACAGATACAGATGGCAACACGCAGCCAACAGGCGAATTAAATGTAAAACAAGGAATAAGCTCAAGGCCACATAAACATAAACTTAAGCATTGGATACTGGAACATTGAAGGTGTAAAATCTAAATATGAATTCAAAGATTTTAAGAATTAGGTTAGCCATTTTGATTTTAGCCTTGACAGAGACTTGGGATAAAGAAGACATTGTTCTAACTAACTGAAAACGTACAACCCTCCTAGTCCATGAGCAAGATATATTGTGCTAACAATTCGAAAATCCCCTTATTATTGATTGTTTTTATTGAAAGTATTTCAATTATTTAGGAGGTATGAATTGGACACTCAATCACTTCGTTCCGAAGCTATAACGTTAAACACCGCAGATCGTCCTAATTATTCAATATGCAAAACCATGTCGTATGTTTTGTAATTACAATCGAAATACAAAATGCTAACGCAATGACAAATGACATTTTTATAGTACATGTAAATACACACACATCACAAACGTGTTGGTGTCCAGATGACAATGTCTCGGGTTCTAGCTACCGTTTCCTGCCTCAAAAACGCAATCATGATCATTATATCGAAGGATATGTCTGAGTTTCATCTCCCAGCGTTGATTTAAGTACGAAAGCAGCTTGTCGCTTATAGAGTTCCAGAGAAATGCACTGGTTTGATCATGTAAGATTGTCTGCAAGGTGCTAGATAAAATTAAAAGGAAATAATGAACAATAACTTGATATTCGGTACTTCATACATACGCTGATCCAAGAGAGGAAAATAAGGCCAAACACTCAGGAATTTGCCAGTACGGGTGAGGCGCACGGGTTCGAAGGATATTTGCGGTCGCATAATGAACACATAAACAGATTCATTTTCGTCGCCATTTATATGGAATATGAAAGAATTCCGTCCACAAATAAAAGTGTTCGAGCGGTGAAGTCGTTTTATACAAATATATTATTGTCAATGAGAGCTTGAACCTTGACCTAGGTCGGTAATGCGCACTCGTACAAGAAGAGATAATTGTAAACATATGACAAAAGTTTCATGACAATCAGATAAGAAATGAAGTTGCAATAGTGATGACGTCATTCGTACTTCTTTCATAATTTTATGTGACCATGAACGTTGACCTATGTCGTTGAAATACGAACTTGTACAATAGGGGGTATTGGTGAACATGTGTCCTAGTTGTCATAGCAATCGGATAAACAATAACGTCGCTATATTCATGACATCGTTTTGGGACATGCGAACAATAGTCATTGTGACCTTGACTCCGACCAATATCAGTGACACTTGGCGATGTTGGTGAACATGTGCGTTACGTTTCATACCAATGGAATACGAAACAAAGTAGCTAGAGCGATGACGTTGTTTCGCACAACCGTATTGTAGTCATTGTGCTCTTGACCTTTGACATGTACTGAAAAAACAATTCTGCATCAAATGTCTTTCAAAGCATTTACCGGTATTCAAAAATAAGGACACTCTATATAATTGAAAGAACAATCATAATTAATGAATTGAATGAAGTTGAAAACAATTCTACTTTTGCCACAATGTTTTCGAAACATAGTTGCTGCAGAAGTGCCTGAAAGTGTCTGTATGAAATACAGTTCAGCTAATCTGATCACACTTTGTTTGAAAGAACCAGAAGATTTCATTTCATTTAAGTTTTCTTGAAGTTTTCTTGAAGTTCACATCGCATCCGTGATAAAACATGTTGTCGGCTAGGCAAAATACACCGAAATCGTGTGTACCGCTATATTCATGAAAGAACGAATCAACTAGACGGCGTAATTTATCTTGATACATTTATTTCTGTGGTTTAAAACTTTTCATGTCTGCATTTTGCGATGACAATTGTACTCAAAGTTAACTTTGAATCAAGTTTGTGCAATCATAGACGAAACTTTCAGCGATATTTGCGAAAAAAAATAATATATAAATGAAAATGAAAGATGATCAAAAACGACAAAAACAAACTATTGGAAGACCGACAGACGAAGTTTTCGTCACGCAACATAGTAAAATAGGAAGATATTGTACTGAACATGAAAGACAGATTATTAAAAACAAAGCAAAAGAATAGTTAGGATGATTGAAAATGTCATCTATGTGAAAAATCGATAAAAATAAAAATCTATAAATAGACTATAGATGAATGGTACTGTCTTTTGTTTTAGCTCTTAACTTTATTCGGGAACCAAAGTCGATGCGCGGCCTTAAACGCGTTGGTGAATACGGACTAAATAAAAAACGCCGGGAATCCAAAGAGTGGATTAAATATTTACATTTAGATTAAGTCAAACATTGAATTGAACATTTGGTGAATACGAGCCCTGGCTTCTTCCTCTAACTACTGCGTAATATTTCATAGTAATTAGGAACTAGACTACATTTAGCTACATATTTTGGTTCTCGGTTTGAGTTACTATTGAAATGATAAAGCGTAATCAACCGGTATTCAAAAGAACGGTTCTCTATTTAACTGTTTAGACTAGATACAGCATGAATTTCGCTTATCTAAAAATGTACTTACATTAAATTAATATACCGGCCTTTGTCATTTTTTTTTAATTTGTAAAACTCACACAAGTATACAGAGTGTAAAAATGATGTTTCAAAAATAATTTATCTTAAATTAATGTACTTAGTAAGGACATTGAGATATCCCGATATGTGGTCACACGGGCAGGTCTATATATCTTCAAAGCATTCCTACTAGCGGCTTCCAATGATCACGGAACGTAGCAGACGACTAAGCAAAATCTTGACAAATCATGTGGATTCTAAATACTAAATATATCAGAAGATATGGAGTTAAAAGCAGGGACACAATATTTTTCTCCTAACATCAAAATGTGTTAAACAATTGTCTGCTGTAAACGTGTCAAATTCCCTCTGTATGTTGGAAACATTTCTTAACAAATCACCTATATATGCAAGACTGATATATATATTCTGTGTATCACAGATATATAAACATGGTTAAAACACTGAACCATGTTATGCACATTAATACCAAGGATAAAACATATGTATTAGATAGAATGCAAAAGAATAGGCGCATTGCTGCTATATCTGAAAATGTCACCTTTGAAATAGATGTTTTTAGATAACATAAACCAAAGTCTTAAGTGATTTATTGAGATCTTTCTCTGTCCGTCCTTTACTTTTATGTTCAACACGACACATTCTACTTGACCACTAGTCCGATTTCAACCAACCTTAACAGGAATATTCGATTGAAGATTCTTTTCTTTAACTTGTTAAAAGCTTTAAATTCACTGCAGATTGTTTGTTGCTGCGGGACCAGATTGAGGGATAACAACACTTTAAGTTTCATCCCCTCTAAACATGCAAGTCTGATTTCATGATAAGTTGGCGAAAATGTTTATGACATGACACTCTTATAACATTGTAGATTTATTGGTTGAAAGAAATGGCAGGTGACACCAGATAAGTTGGAAAAAGTGCAAAATTTGATACCTTGTGTGCCAAGTTTGATCCTGCTCTTGTCGATCATAGTGGTGTGTTCTCATAATTTAGCCTCGTAACGGTTATAACCCTTATCATCATGCTATAACTGAAATACTGTTGAAAAACGGTGTACAACACTTTTTTGTTATCTAATTGGTCCTGATCGAGTTAGCCTTAGACAGTGGAAATACCAAAAATGACGATGCATCATGACTTATATTAATGTTGCCGTCCCCTTGACCTGTCCCAATTTAAAGATAAAGATCGGCTTATCTATACTTGCCACACTATTATGCATAGTTACTGAATATACTGCATTGGTGCATCATATGGTATGTCAAGTCCTAGGTCTGGTCTTTGAGAATAACATGAATAACACATGTTGTACACATTTTACCACATCCGGCCCATTGCGCGTATAAGTCACCATAAAACATATACATACTATATACATATGTACTCATAAAGTAACATGAAATTAATTATTTATAAATATACAATAATTTGGTAACAGCGTGAGGAATGAGACCTCGCACTCATTATGCAATGTCTATTTTCACACAGTGCGTCCAACTCTGTACTAAAACACGATCTACCCTAATGCTTCACGGTAGCTAATTTACCGGGGTAAAAAGGGATTACTCCCAAGACAATTTATCTTTCATACATAGCTGACCTCCTCCTTAGATAGCTCTTAACAATGAACTTCGCACATTTACGGGGATGAGTATTGATCAGAATTAACAGTTTATCGTGATCATTTAATTCATTATAAACAATCATTTAACTGATGTAAGAACATATCATTTCGAATTCGTATATATATAAAAATCACATTTTATCAAAAAATGAGTTTCGTCTTCTACAGAGTTTGATTGGCACATTTTACATAGTCTTTGCTCAGGACTTTCCCGGATATATGGTCCAGTCTAGATTCTAAGAGGTAAGATACCACACCTAAATTGCTCAAGAAGTGATCGCACATATTTCTGCAGGTTTTACAGTGTACAGTGTTCATTGTTAAACTCACTTCTGAGTTGTATATAGATCCTTAATTTAGGAATTGTTTGCAAACTATTCGCCCAAATGTTACTATAGTAAGAGTTTAGCTTTACCTTCACTGTTTTTATGCGGGGGATTCAGCTATGCTGAATACCTCCGTATATTGTCATGCCCAGCTTTCAGGAAGTGTAAATTTGTGAATGTTTTGTGCTGCCCTCTTTTTTTTTCAAAATGAAATTTTTTTCTTGATTGTCCAGGGATCAGTTATATACGTTTCACAACAAGCTAAACTGTATGCACATTATACAAAGTAAACGTACATAATGCAAAGTTTTAATCTATGAAGTTGTATACATAATTTAGACATTTAAGTTAGACATAAGGATCTTAAATGTTTCTTTTAAATATATGGAAAACGAGTAGCTTGAAAGCGGGTAGCTCAAAACCTTTTTGAGAAATCCCTGCAATGAAAATCGCGGAAATACGGCTGTGGTGCATCGTCAACCTTGTTAAAACTCTACAGACTACATTTTGCATCGGATCTCATGAAAGTTCATCAGAACATTCATCTCCATCAAATCTTGTACAAGTTCGAAACTGGGCCATTTGAGGTCAACAACTAGGTCACTAGGTCAAATTGAAGGAAAATCATGTTAATACTCTAGAGGCCACATTTTCAACTTGAGCATGTTGAAACTTTATCAGAATGTTTGTCTTGATGATGTTAGTCAAGTTCGAACATGAGTCATGTCGGGTCAAAAAGTAAGTCACTAGGCCAAATTGAAGGAAAAGCTTGTTAACACTCTAGAGGCCGCAATTTTTGCTTCAGCAGTTTGAAATTTTGTCAGAAAGTTTATCCAAATGATATCTAGGCCGAGTTCGAATATGGGTCAAGCCGGGTCACTAAGCCAAATTGAATAGAAATCTTGTTAACACTCTAGAGGCCTTATTTTGAACTTCAGCATGTTGAAATATTATCAGAATATTTGTAATAATGATATTTAGGTCAAGTTCGAGTATGGGTCATATTGGGTCAGAAACTAGGTTACTAGGCCAAATTGAAGGAAAATCTCGTTAATACTGTAGAAGCCACAATTTTTGCTAAGGCAGCTTGAAATTTTGTCAAAATGTTTATCTATATGATATCTAGGCCAAGTTCGAATATGGGTCAAGCCGGGTCACTAAGCCGAATTGAATATAAATCTTGTTAACACTCTAGAGGCCTTATTTTGAACTTGAGCATGTTGAAACTTTATCAGAATGTTTGTCTTCATGATATGTAGGTCAAGTTCGAACATGGGTTAAGATGGGTAAAAAAGTAGGTCACTAGGTTAAATTGAAAGAAAAGCTCTAACATGGGTCATGTTGGGTCAAACAGTAGGTCACTAGGTCAAATTGAAGGAAAATCTTGTTACCACTCTAGAGCCAACATCCCTCGCATTTCAGTACTTTCAGTACTTTGATTTTAAATTGATTGTTGTTTTAGTGTTATAAAAACTGATTAAGTCGAGCTTGTTAAACATGTCCTTCAGATTACTACTCCAATTATTGCAACACAGTCTATAGTCTTGATTAAATGTATGTTTCGTAATACGATTATCTTCAAACTTAATCAGTCTATTCCAGTAACGAATTAGATTGGTCCATCGTGTACAATGTATATATACAAGGAATTCATCCTATGTCTTCGTTTATAGCATTGAGCGGTGAAAATCTTCGAACACCAAGATAATGTCGGATAGCCCTATGTTGTAGATTGTATGTAGCCTGATACTTGCGGTATACCCACAAACCAGAACAAAAATCCAAAATCGGCACGCCTGATTCATATAACTTCTCAAATGTTTTAAGTCAATGTCTTTTAATAAGTGTATCTTTGAAATGACCTTTCAACCCGCGCCTTTTGCCAGAATAACTGAGTTTGTTGTGAAGTCTCCTTTAAATCCGATAGATACACCTAAATATTTGTATGTCTCAACGGTCTCTAAAATATTTTAGCCAATTTTTAACACGTGCTCAGTTTGTGAAATGCTTCCGCAATCGACGCTCGTTATCAAAGAAATGGAAACATGAAAATAATAGATAGCAACTATTTACATACACACCGTTTCTAAGAACCCATCATTATGTTCTCTTCTATCAAAGTATGTAAGAAACATAATGATGGGCTTCTTAGAAACGGTGTGTATGTAAATAGTTGTATCTATTATTTTCATGTTCCATATCATCCTGTCTGGTTTGCCTTCATGAACGATGAAAAGAAAGATATAATTACAATTTAAGTCTTTAGATAGAGATGAGAGTTTAACATTTGTAAAACGCTTTTCTTGGTACTGTATATAGTCATCAAATTGTCCATCATGGAAATATAAGTTATCATGCAATGACCAGATTACGTGACGTATAACACTGGTATGATAAACCGTTTGTTTACATGTCTACTGGTATGATAAACTTTTATCTTTATCAGTCTACTTATTTTTAGAAATGACGTAATCGCTGGAACTACTTTTTCTGAAATATAAATGAGCCGTTCCACCAAAAAACTATCATTCATGAATGGGCTTTTGTAATTGTGTATGTTATTTATTAAAACTAGTTAAAATGAATGTAGATTTTCCTGAAAACATAATTGTACATGCAAGATAAATAGAATATTACGTCCCTGACTTTCGACATGAACTTTATCAGACTCAGCTGTGAGAAAGCATAATTGTCTCGCCAAAGGCTCGCCAATTATCAATTCTCCCAACCTCGTCAGATAAAGTTCATATCTTACGTCAGGGACATAATATTCTCTATATATCCAGAGACCTAGACACTCTACGATATATCATATCTTCTTTGAACTATTTCCAACGTATATGAAATACTTTGTAACAACTGATAATATGTTATTGGTGTTTTATGCTGCTTTCAGCATTATTTCAGTTATATCACAGCGATAGTTCACTTATTCATGACCCCTGGGTAAACAAGCCAGTACAAGGCTAGGTAATGTGCCTAGCCCTAGTGCACTCCACCATGACCACTGTGCCTTGACTGGGGATTGAAACAGGGATGACCGGTTCCAAATCACGACAATATCCACACTGATAATGTCAATAAATGAAAGTATATAAGTTGAATAGAGTTGGAAACATTCTGGTAAATGGAGAAATTGCTCATCATGACTTATTTCTCCTTTTGCCACAATGTATTAAAAGTCGTCTGCTGCATATACCGTACATGAACGTCCAGAATGTGTTTGCAAGTGGAACAAGTGCTAAACATAATATTATATTTTTACCAACAACCTAGTGTTTGATGAACACATACCATTTTAAACCTTTTCCACAAGTAACAAAGCAATTGAAATTATTCATCCTTATGCTACAATGTTTTGTTCCTAGATGTTTTCGTCTGGTCATTCGTAGTTGTTGATGGTCTGTGAGGAAGGATAAGTTAGTGAGATCAACTATATCAACTTAATTGGAATCATTCTAAATTAAGTCAAGCTGGGACTACTAACACGTATTAGTAGTCCCTGATTCAAGTAACATCGCAACTAATTGGCAACGATGACAAGAGCGATAACGAGAGCGTTATATAATAAAGAAAGCGAGAAGGAGATAACTAAGAAGAGAAAGAGGGGAAGGGAGAGAGAGAGAGAGAAAAAGAGAGATAGAGAGAGAGAGAGCGAGAGAGAGAGAGAGAGAGAGAGAGAGAGAGAGAGAGAGAGGAGAGAGAGAGAGAGAGAGAGAGAGAGAGAGAGAGAGAGAGAGAACGAAGAAAATAAAAGAAAGAGGGATACAGAGATATAGGGGACAGATATATATAGAGAGAAATATTTACAGAGAGGGATAGAGAGACAGACATATATATATATATATATATAGAGAGAGAGATGGAAACAGATATATTATAGAGAGAAGATAGACATATAGAGATAGAGAGGGTACATAGGGACAGATATATATATATCGCGAGACGAGAGCGAGAGAGAGAGAGAGTAGAGAGAGAGAGAGAGAGAGAGAGAGAGAGAGAGAGAGAGAGAGGAGAGAGAGAGAGAGAGAGAGAGATGAGAGAGAGAGAGAGAGATGAGAGAGAGAGAGAGAGAGAGAGAGAGAGAGAGAGAGAGAAGAGAGAGAGAGAGAGAGAGAGAGGAGGAGAGAGAGTGAGAGAGAGAGAGAGAGAGGAGAGAGAGAGAGAGAAGAGAGAGAGAGGAGAAGAGAGAGGAGAGAGAGAGAGAGAGAGAGAGAGAGAGAGAGAGAGAGAGAGAAACGCATTCACTTTGTACATGTAGTTTCTTTAGTTTCTTTCGGTATCACACTGCTATGGGTCGAACAAATTTGATGACGAAAAATAAAGTGTCATTTTACCTGGACATATCTAACTATACACATATATAGAGATACACACATCCAATGTATGTGTGTATATCAGAATACGAGACATTATCTAAAAGGGGTATACAATGAAAAGTTAAAGGTTTTCACTGTCCATCAAACGGGAAACTCTATAGTGGATTTCATACTACCTATGATGTATGCTCTGTTTCGCAAAACAGGTTTCGGTTTCGTTGACTAAGTAACACACGGCAGTTTGTATGTTCAGGAAGTGATTTGACTGAAATGTGATTGGCGGATTGGCTACTTAATTTGTCACCACACGATTTTACCTGTGTGTAAAATTAATCATTTATACGCAGTAAAGGGGTCATAACACTTGGAGTCGGAATATTCGTGTTTTTAAAATAGAAATACTGAAAAACTGTGAGTTTTAGGTACATTTCTGGGCTAAAGTTTGTTTTGAAAGATTATAAATGGTATTTTATGTAAACACATAAAATATTTTATGAATGTTTCAGGGTGATATGGTTGTGTCCCTTTAAACCTGCACGATAACTATAAATAGTTCAATTTACATACACTAGGGTATCAGCAACCAATCAAATCATAGTACGCAGTCACGTGCTTCTCTTCGCCATCTTTATAATTTTCTATCGGAAAAAGAAGCACGCTTTGTTTCTCGGATTGATTATTCCAAATAATCCATTTATTCCTAAGGAAATAAGGTGAATTTTATTACCTTTAGCTCCCACTTTATTCGAGCTATCTATTGGACTTAATTGTGTTAGGATGGCGACCCGGACATAAACCGTATTTGGTGGAATTTAATTTTTCCTTTGTTCTTCACCACGAACTTCGGGCGGGATATTGTGACGTCACACCAACATGGCGGCGCCCACGGTGAAAATACAACTTTTCGGTCATTCATTTGTGCGTCGACTCCGAGACTTTATTTCAGGAAGTGAAACAGTTTCGTTTACTATGGACTTAAACGGACCACCCCTTATTCAATACTCGGGCTTTCCGGGGGCAAACGTCAACAGGCTTCACTCACATTTAGAACACGTTAGTGACTTCGAACCAGACATTGTTTTTATACTCGTCGGTACAATCGACCTGTATTGCGCCTCTACGTCTCCGACGACGGTAGCAAGAAACATAATACATTTGGTGGAAAAATGTTTGGCCCTCGGGGTACAGAAAGTTGTAGTGCTGTCGATCACTCACCGCCGCGAACCCACCATTACGACACGTTTTCCGGTAGACGTGAACTGGTTCAATACAAGGGTCGACGAGACAAATGGCCTCATCTCCGATCTGCTCCGACACGCCCCGAAGACATATTTCTGGAGGCTGAAAGGTTTTTGGTCGGAATCGGCGAAGGAGAAATTGTTTGCTCCGGACGGCTGCCATTTATCATCAATGGGCCAATCCAAACTGGTACATAACATACGAGCCGCAACGGTTGCCATCCTGAGACAGTCCATCTGATGCCTGGCCCTATATACACCGATCCGATGCATGGCCTTATATCTTATCAGCTACGTATATTTCTGCTCATATTATTTTCTACTCAAATATGGTCACATTTGATCATGACTGCCCACTTATGATTAATTCCTGTCATTTTGACAGTTTTGCCATTTTAATTACACAGCGCCCTGTCAGTTTTAACATTTCACTTACACGGCGCCCCGTGTATAAGTACCTGCAGCTTCAGCCACTTACATGGTTCAACAACTAGGCGCCCCTTGTTGTTTCGACAGTAAATTCAGGTCACAGCCCTGCATGTCGATATGCATACCGGTGTAGCGCCCTGTTCAGATACACCGGTTCGACCGTATTCCACAGCGCCCTGTGTTTACACTTTCACACCTGTTTAACTACAATGCACTTTGTGTTCCAATGACACGGAGCTCTGTGTCATTTCTCACTGTATTGTCTTACTCGGGACCGTCGGTCTTTATTTTTGTACAGCGCCCTGTACCAACACAGCGCCCTGTGTTTCAAAACTGGTTTAACTACAGGCAATGCACCTCGTGTTCCAATGACTCGGCGCCCCGCGTCATTCTTCACGGTATTGTCGTCCTCGGGACTGTCGGTCCATATTTCTGTACAGCGCCTTGAAAATGTAAATATATTTTTATGAATTAATATATATATATATATAATGTTATATATATATATATATATAATGTTATATATATATATATATATACTTTTTTATAGGCATCTAGCGTGGCGTTTTATGTTACCTTAATATAACATTAAACCGGTATTTCGGTCTTTTGTGTTACATATACAAATGTAATTTCATCACGATCTGAGCTGTTACTTCCATGTTCTGTAGTGCATGATATATATGTATATAGGTAGACATTTCATCGATTATTGACTCGGTGTTTATAAGTGGGGCATCCAGTGGGGGCAATTTATATTTTCTTAGTTTGAACTATATTTTGGTTGTATACATGAATATCAATATTGTCATAACTCAATTTCGTTGCTGAACTATGTTTGTGGTTCTCAATACACTTGAGGTGTTAATTAAGCTTCAACGTTTATATCTAAAATGCATTATATGCAATTATAAAGTGAGTTCATTCAACGAATATTCACATTTGATTTGAAGTATGCAATTAAACTGCGCAGTCATTATTATTCAATACCCGTTTAACATACAGCTTTCTATAGAGAAGTATAATGATACATTTTTTGGTTTGAAAATCATTTGATAGTTTCCATTTTTCCAGGCGTTCGATTGAGTAAATGTCATATACTTACATTCGTTATTGATAATGTAAATTATGATTAATTAATTGGTTTTAACGCCGTTTTTAACAATTTTTCAGTCATATCACGGCGGCCGGTTCATTTTATTATATGTTTTCTGGTTTTCGGACACCAGTACTCCAAACAACATACTCTCAAAGCAATTGGCTGCGTTTCCACATATACTGTTAGCGGATGGAGCGAGAGAGCGGGAGTGAAATGCAGAGTAAGGCAAAAGGTCCGGGGTGTTCCACTCCTGTGAGACTTTTAGCCGGGGCGCTGCGCGGGCCGGCCTTCACAGTAACTTTTGTCAAACGGCGAAAATTCATAATGTTGGCCGAGCTGGGGTTCGAACTCACAACCCCTGGATTGACCACCCGCGTGGCTACCGATCGGGGCTTTATATGTTTATTATTTTTAATTCAGCTTAGACTACTAGCAGGAGGGAAAATAGATAAACATTGAATAGTCAAGCTATTGTTGAAAATAGAGTATCCTGCTATTATGGCTCATTTTCAAGGTATGTGAAGTTGGCACGAAGTTCGATATTCGGTAATCGATATTCAATATCGATATGATTTTCGAGCTGGAACGAATATAGAGCCAGCACCAGATTCGTAAACTCCGTTACGCATTGAAATAATAAGTTACCTTCAATGTTTAGTAGGACGAATATCGATACGGTATTCGGGAAAATGGAGATTTCGTCTTTTCGATATGTAAAAGTGCGAATACCGTTTTGAATATCGATTTGAATATGGCGTCAGGTCGGTTTTTGAGAAAATGGTGATTTCGTCATTCTGATCATGTAGAAGGGCGAATACCGATTTGAATATCGATTTGAATATGCAGCCAGATCGGATTTCGGAAAAATGGTGATTTCAGATTTTCCCGTTTTCGTCTTTTTAATCGGTATTCGCGCTTCAACATGATCAGAGGGTCGAAATCTGCATTTTCCCGAATATCGACCTGACTCGATATTGAAATCGATATTCAGATTGATATTCAAATCGGTATTCGCACTTCTACATTTGATAAGAAAGACGAAATAACCATTTTCCCGAATATCGACCTGACCTGTATGTTTAGAAAGACGAAATCACCATTTTCGCGAATATCGACCTGGCTCGATATTAAGATCTATATTCAAATCGGTGTTCGGGCATCTACTTTATCAGAAAGACTTAATCAGCATTGTCCCGTATATTGACCTGGTTCGATATTCAGATCTATATTCATATCGATATTCCCCCTACTAAACAATGAAGGTAACGTATATTTCAATGTGTAACGCAGTTCACGAATCTAAAGCTGGCTCTATATTCGTTTCAGCTCGAAATTCATATCGGTATTCAATATCGATTACCGAATACCGAACATTTAGCTTCAATCCCAGGTAGGTTACCTGTATATTCACATCATAATTATATACTCCTAATGTAATGACTTCATTAAAACAGCTTATGGACTGTGTGTCCTAGAAATCACAGATTTGTTATTCTCGTATTCGGCTTGACTTTAAGAAGTTGTTTCAATCACGTGGTCTTCATTTTTGAGAAACGTTTGGTACAGCCATATACCTACTTTGATATTTACGTCTATCTTCTCTTAATCAAAGCCTTATGGTCGATACACACTATTGGTTATTCATGGGTTTACATGTCTCTATCAGTCAATAAATCACACGTTATTCGGTGGGAATGACTGGCAAGCCGACGAGCATAACCGATCTCTAACAATCAAACACGATTATGGTGGATAAAAGCTTTCTGACCATCGTCATTGCATACCACCAATCGGCCGAAATATCTTTTAGAGACGCAGTCTGCACTGGACGAATGATGTGTGGTATACTAGTGCGTGAAAGTCTTGAAACACATTAATTGATGACATAACTACTGTTATAGGACCTCACTACTGTTGAAAACGACATTAATCAATAATCAATCATATTTACTTTACCATCTGTGATTTCATTCATTGCCATTTCTCTATAAATACTCTTATCAGTTCACACGTTTATATATCTATCTTTCAGAGCCATTGTGTTATGTTGAGCCATTTTGTTCTGTTGAAATAAAGAATTCTCCTCCCTACTTTCCACACGATGGACGGATAAACATTGGAGGACGACTACCTGTATCTACCTCACCAGGATGGGCTGGTTACGGAAGAAGGGATAATGTTGTGTCAATGCATCAATCACCTTATACCTCTGTACCCTGGGTGATTGAGTCCAAACAAAACGGCGCGTGGTCTGGTCCAACAACGGTGAGAGTGAACTCATACTTGGCATAACCGATGACAAGTCAGAAAGCTTTACTCTTGGGAAGGTCATTCGTAACCCATCTTATACAAAACAAGGAAATCTGAAGTATTGTCACCAAACCAGGGGCAATTCGTATGTCAAAATTGAAAATGATGACTTTTGGTTTGAAGGGATGATCGTTAATTCAAATGAACATTCTAAGATAAATATCAAAACCATTTTGAAATCTAAAATGAATCAGTGATAAGAAGAATGTCGTGTGCTTGAGAGACTGTTCTGTTATAATAATACTAATTATAATAATGATAATAGCAATGATAAAAAAAATAAAAATTGTAATTATTTCTTTATGATTTTACCGATATTAATAATTACTTAATACATGAAACTAATTAAATAAAAGAAAATTGACATTTTAATGCGTTCGTTATTCATTGGTTTGCTTATTTTTTTTCATATACTTCACAAGTGTTTGTATTTGAATTTCCTTTAACGGTCTTTTCTCAGCGATTTTGGAAATGTATAATTATACCACATATTTATGCAGACAAGTAATACCTGTTATTGTCAAAAATATGTTTGTTGATACTATGGGAATTCTCATTTCGTTTGTAGTGATATCCCATAGATTTTTGTGGGTATTTTCAAATTTGAAGGTCAAACAATTCTAATAAATATAAAACGAAATTATAGAGGAAGCGATAATCGCCCAGCCAAAACAAACAATGGCACAACAGGAGTAAGCGTACGTGACTCTTTACATTTAGCAAAAGAAGTAATTTTCGAAGATGTTACGTTATATGATAGTGTTTCTATAACTGAATCTACATCTACAAATCTTAATTCATTTTATACACATTTCAATTGTGGATGCATCAGTGGGTCTTGTGGACTCTCAGGCGGACGGCAGCGCTAGCCACACAACACCTAGGTCTACCCCAACCTCCTGTCTTAAAATGTCTAAAGCAGATGGATAAACATATCAAGACCATAGACAAGCGCCTAACTACTCTGATACATCAAAAAATAAGTGATACATTTTGAGTCAGATCTGGAAACACTTTAGAATCTTTTATATGAAAATAAAAAAGTAATTATAAAAAGCCAACAAATTGATCGATGGATTTAAGGGGTTACACTTTTCTCTTAGTCAAGCCAATGATGAAATCTCTAAATTGAAAAAGGTCAATGTAATATTTAGGACAGTTTGTTGTATATACCATCTCATCCAAGAGAAATAATATTTAAGCATATTGCCTTTTAAAAAGTATCTAAGCCAGTACAATATTTTGGACGTCTATTTTTAAAATGAGCCCAAACATTACTGATAAAATATTTTCGACTTTTGTCGTGTGTTATGGTGACTTCATTGTTATATAAAGGATGAATAAATACCTAAAATGTTACCGTAAATTACAAAATAAACGTGCAAGATGATGTAGCGGAGGAGTTGCACTATATATCAAAAACGATATTGTAAATGGTAAATCTGTTGAGAGATTTTAGGTAAAAGCTAAGACAGTCTTTCTTTCTTTTTGACAGTGATGATTTTGTTTAAGGTATTAACATAGGGCCAGAAAACTCGCCCATGTACAACGTAGTAGATATTGATTTCTTTACGTTGCTGCAACATTACATAAATGAGTTTCATGCACTAGGCAAAGTGTTAATTACCGGTGACTGGACATCACACACGGGTTGCCGTATATTGTAGGTAAGGATAGCAATGACTTTGTTGATGACGACAGTCATGTAGCTGACATTCCACTATTACGTCATTTCATTGATAGCGTGCGTTATACGTTTGGTTTAGTAGAAATCGACCTGTATAAATTGCCAACAGTCGACTAATTTACTACATGTATGAACGCTTTTCCATTTATCGGTCATAAAAGGTCTAGTGTAATCGATTATTTACTATTTTATATACATGACATGTTTAATGTAAATTATTAAAAGTATTTCCATTTTTAAATGGTCGGATCATGCCAAATTATCCTTGACTATTTTATGTTATAACTCTATAAATATTTCTTCGGATGTTTATATTAATAATACACGTGTTAAATGGAACACAAAGCTGAAAGATAGGCTTCGTAGGTGGAAGATAAGTAACCGGAGTATACAAATCTTGTCAATAGTATTGATAGTACTGTTCCAGAATCTATAGATGCAAACATTGACAAGTTAACATATACGTCAATCATGCATGTATGAAGCGACCATACGGGTACAATTAATATAATCGATTATGTTAACATGCAGACTGCCTCGATTAGGAATCCCGCCAAGCACGGAATACAAATATATGAGCCGAATTACGAGAAAACCAACATTGTGAACTCTGCGTAAAGTATCGAGCCGGATCAGCCCAAGCATGACGCGCAGGTTTATCCGTACAGACACTTTTCGCCTCCTGTGGATTTTCCGTATCAGGACTCGTTACTCTATACCTCTATCCCCCTGAGACGGAATGTGTCAGCCCGGATTAGCTTGCACATTCTGAACTGAGACGATACACTACGCAGAGTCCATAATGTTGGTTTTCTCACGGAGCGGCTCATATATAAACGTTGAAATATGTTAACAGGATTAAATGTGCCGAATTAGTAAGTGTACAAAAAAAACTTTCATAAGAGATTTTATAATTAGAAAGAAAAAGAGATTGAATAAACTCACTAAATTTCGGCAAACAGTTAAAACCAAAAGATTTCCGGCGACTTTTTAGTACAAAGAGAACAAATTCTAGTCGTTCTATTAATTAAGAGGACTTCATAAATATATTTTTCGTTACAAAATGGTCTCGTTTCTGAAATCGACTCGTAGTCTGACACATTTGTGACGAAAAATCATACTTCTTTTTTAGATTTAGAGAAAACTATTACTGTTGATGAGGTCGAAACTGCTTACTTCGTTGATATTTGTAATGCAATTCTAAATAGCGGTCGTTTTCCTGTAAAATGGACAAAAAGTATTATTGTAACCTTTTTTAAGAATCAAAGCGCCGATGGCACAGTAGTGGCGATCGTGAATAAAATCCTGCAAAGTAACAAGCAGTATCTCGTTGTAGGCCTTGCGATTTTCAATATATATAGGCATATACGATAATGCTCGATCGCCAACTCAATTCAACTACACTTTCGGCATTGATTGCTAATTGACGCTAGAACGTACAGACGTGTCTAACTTGTACAATGCATGATATCGTGTCCTGCAAACCTTTGTAAACCGGTCTTATCATCTAGACGCTTTTCATATATTGCAACAACTACAAACAAAAAACGTTTATGATATTGAGATTTAAGAACAATCGATAAATGGCTCGTGAGCTATTTATAGAACCTTTTGGAATTGTCAGACGCTTCTACTGCGTCATTGAGTTGCTTTTTATAAAACGCGCAATGATATTTATTATCTGCCCAAACATGAAGGAAGATAATATTTCTATAATTTAACTCTATGTAGATATTATCTCAATAAATCTTAAATCTTAGTATCAATCCGGTACCAAAGTAGCACTGACATGATTATTATTAATCGTGTCTCTGCATCACTGATGGAACTATATACTTGGCGGTTTAACGGATGTAGGTTAGTTGGTTTGCAGGAAAGAATAAAAAATCAACGGGCTGTACAAGACTGACTATGTATTTGTTTTCGTTGTTGTTGTTTCTGTTAGCATTGTGGCGATTGTCAAACCAATCGCCACAAAATCGATAGATCTGATGATAAAACTTACGGAGGGCAATTGTCAATACTAAATAAAGACGATCCACCAATGTTCTCTGTCTCACATGCTCCCACTGATTTCTTTGTACGCACTTGATCATGCATGCACCGTGTCTATTGCATTCTTATTACGACCAGTCATATCCTACCACGCGCTTACCACGTTTGCATTGACTTGTGAGAACACAGTTGACGTATCAAGAACGCAGTGAGACATATGTGCACTATTTCCCGTCCGAACTGTGCTTATACTACGTCAATGAAGTTCATTTTATCATGTTCAAAGCTCAGCCACGTCCTCCAGATCCATTCTAACCATACAAAGCACGCTCTTACCGATATATACTGTGTTCCTCCTAGGTTTTACAAGTTCTAAATGTGTCCGCTTAATATGTTGAAGACGTAGTGGGAACTTGGTCTAATGTGATATGGGTTTAAAACATGTGAAAATTAGCTTTGAAATATATTTGAGCCGTGTCACGAGAAAACCAATATCATGGCCTATGCATGATGTATCGACCCAGATCAGCTTGCGCAGTCATTGCAGGCTAATCTGGGCCAACACATTCTGTCTCAGAGGGAAAGAGATATAGAGTAATGATTCCTTAAACAGATAAACCACAGGAGGCGAAATGTGTCTGCCCGAATTAGCCTGCGCGGCATGCTTAGGCTGATGCAGTTCCATACTTTGTGCAGTGTCCACTATAGTTTTCTCGTTGAACGGCTCATTTATAAAAGAACAACTAGACAATAAAGATAAATAGTGTTAGTTTGCCTGGTTGAATGTCATAATCAGCACCCTTGAGGAAAGCTATCGTGTACATCTGTTTCGTACCAAAGACCAATATATCCGGCTTTTGCTGGACTACTCCTGTGTATGGACAGAGAGTGTATGGAATGACCCTTCAGTATCGCTGTTGGAATTTCATGTTGGAAGACGCATTTTAAATCAACATACAATGAGATATGTACGTTTTTAAATACCCCTCTTGGCTGGCCACCTTCTAATTTATGTGTGGTATAAGTATAACATTAGGACGCTGACAGTTGTTTAGTTTTGTAACATATATAAGTGTACATATCCTGTTGGTGACGGATTCTATTCTGTCGGAGACTCACATCAAGTGTACCCGGTGACTTACTGGGTTTCACCATTGCTGTTGAGAAAGAAACAGATAGCGGCATATCAACCAACAAATATTACATAGTTGCATGTTCTTGATAAATATAGTTTCCCTTTATTGATAGATGTACTAGCAATACAGACTCAGATCAGACTGCTTACAGTTTCATGTCATACCGACCCTCTGGACTTTGTGATCACCGTCACTAAATATAAGTCTGCGCCTCCTGACTTGTTTGCAATTGACCATACTTGTCATTCAATGAGTTTGGCTCATCGAAAACCAATCTTGACGCATTTGCCACCAGCGTAGATGAAGAACAACATGCGCATTCGAGCAGTGTAATCTGACGTTGTACTTCTCGCTGTAGAGGCATTCAACAGGCTTCTAGAATCAATTAAAGCTTTAATAAATATAGTACGCAAACACAGACAGCTCTTTTCTACTTTTTTCACCAACACGCTATTTGTGGTTTTCCTGGTCCGTGTGCTATAATCTATTATATCGTCCCATGGACACATGTGATACATACGTGGAAACCACGTGACCTTCCATCTTTGACAATAATTTATTAATACATGTATATTCTCACATTCAACACATCTGAAGTAGACGATGTTTGGTAAAGACTTGTAAATACATGTATATAGAACATCTTTATCATTGAAACGCAATAATCAAAATGAGCTGAAAACATGTTTCAATAGTTTTCTGCTGCAGATGTTTCATAATGCGTCATAATGAGACTGAAAGTGGGAAACGTTTAACGGATATAATAAAATAAAACTATTTCTGTCTGTGCTGACCTTATCCTAGAGTCACCTGGTTTGGAAATAAATACTGATTTTTAGCAATATGTCATTTTCTAATCTTGTTTTTTAAAGACCGGCTACTTCATTGGTGCTAACAGTCAATCATAGCAGATAAATTGCAATGTCTTAAAATCAATGTAATCAATGACATAGGAGAACTTCTCTGATAAATTGTGTTCCTCCTCGCTGTGTCTGTAAAGACTAGACTGGGTCTTTAAATCTAGGCTAGTAAACTCGAACCACAGCTCGGCTACTCAAGAACTTTACAAAATACATTTAGACTTAGCCCGTGTACTACCAATTGATAACTATAGTATATAAGCAAGGATAACCTGTGAAGAAAGTTGTATTTAGCGCTGGTGCGAGAATTCCAGGAAACGCATGGTAATGTCAATTAACTGCGTAGTATAATTGAAAACTGCTGAAAATGCCGTTTAACGATATTCATTATTCCGTGCTGTACAACCAGAGTATACCGTATTTATGAAGTCTTTACGCCAATCAAGT
>JASEVX010000006.1:91286885-91469385 GCA_031761405.1 Serripes groenlandicus | reverse complement strand
CTTTCGGAATAGATTGAGATATTTCGGCCGATTAGTGTAAGGCGAATGACGCTGATCGCAGAGCGTTTTGTGAGCCGTCGGAATCAATAGAATGCCGTACACAGCCATATAAAGCCCCGGTAGCTCTGTCGGTAGCTACACGGGCTGTCAATTCAGAGGCAAAGGTCTCTGCGACATGCATCATTTGTCCTCACTAATGGGCTAACGGTCTATGTGGAACATCAGCCAGCTGCTTGGAAAGTATGTTGTGTGGAATACTGGTTTGAGAAAACCAGAAAATGCATGAGTAGGTGAACTGGCCACCGTGACATGATTGAAAAAAGTATATATTAACTGAGTTATTGATCTTCTGCGTTCCTGACAGGACTACACTTATATATCCGAGCACGTTGAAGGGAAAGAACTCGTGCTGAACTGGTGATGAAGACATTTCAGTTCTCGGTTCGAGAATTACGAAGTCAAGATTGATCTAACATTCCTAATGGGTTCGGCGGTATCCATGGCAGATCGCACGTTCGTGAGCTTGTCCGTGATTTCCAACCAAAGGAGTGTGATTTATTTAGTGCATAGACAGAGAAATGTAAACCAATGAATTACCAATATTTTGTTTCGACCCTGGTATTCGAAAAAGGGAAGAAAAACGTTATTGACAATGTAGAGTAGGCCTTACATTGTATCAAACGTTACTCTCAAATAAGAACCACGCGATTGAAGCTACGTTTGATTGGCTAGACGAATAGAAGAAAAGATACGTTGTCCTCAAGTTGTTTTGATGGTGGGGAATCCGCCTTGGCTGAGTGGTTAACGTTTAAGATGTTGGAATTAGCATCACTGGTTCGATTCCCAGTCGGTCATGGTGGAGTGCCCTTGTACAAGGCACATTTTATAGCTTAGGACTGTTTTGTTTACACAGGGATCATGAATAAGTGATCTGTCGCCGTGATGTTACTGAAATAATGTTGAAACCGCGTACAACCCAAATAAAATATCAAACTGTTTTAAATAATGTTGTTAAAAGATAACGAGTATAATCTAAAAGTTTGGGAATAGCCAACCTACTTATCGTTGGAGTAGCCATACTGATAGGATATTCTATTTTCAAGACTATTTTGAATAATCAAAAGTTTATCTGTTATCCCATCTGACAGCAGTCTTATCTGAATAACAAAAAAAATCATGTTAAGTTAATTTCCTTATTTACAAAATCTAAAACGAATGTAAAACAGTAACGTATGCCCATTCGAAAGTCTGGAATCAAGGAAACTATCAAATTAATGTTCATCCAAATAATATATCTTTCTACTCCCCGTATATATAACTAGCTTATATATTCACTCCAATACCGAAATATAAATCAGAAAAAAAACAAAAAAACCGGCGATGATATGGTGTTTGAGGTATGATAAAACAGTACTAAACCGCCGACGATACAAATCCCCTCCCACAGTCGTTTTGTAGAGACGTATTATAGTCGCTGTGACCTTGAACCTTGAACCTACTTCAGTGAAACATGATAACGTCCAAATAGTGTATGGAATATGAAGGAGGAATTCCGTCCAAAATGACCCGTTTCGTACAGACATAGCATAGTCACTGTGACATTGATCTTTGACCTAGGTTAGTAAAACTCAATCATGTCTAATATCTCTGTGCACTGCACCTGTGTATGAGGCATGAAGGAATTCCAACCAGAAATGAAAGACGAAGAGCGACGACGCCTTTTAGACAGACATATTATAGATCTTTGATGAGATGCGTGCTGTAAGCTAAACGAACGTTATTGTTTTATAAAGGTTAAATAAGGTAACACTCTAGCATTTATCAACGTTAAGGCAACGTAACGTCAACGTAACGTTAATATATACTCAACGCAAGTTTGCAGCATATATATATAGGATCTGACATGAGTTGTCATTTTATATAAAGTTTTATGAAACGAGTTCAAGATTTTTTTTTATTAAGCGAGCCTGTGGCGAGCTTAATAACAAATATCTTGGACGAGTTTGATAAAACTTTATATGAAATGACAACGAATGTCAGATTCTTTTTATCACATGACGAAACACACAAAGAAAATCGGGTTTTCCAAAGCTATTTTAATTTCGTCAGTAAACCGTATAATAATGCAACAAATAATTATGCCGAGGTCATACTCAGCTTAGTTTATTAAAAGTAATAATAAATAACACGCATGAGATATTATATCTATCACATAAAGTGACTTATGAGGCGTATTTCGATAAAAATGTACTTAACGTTTACAATATTTCTAGATAAAATGTACGGGTTTTGGCGCCAAAGTAACTAACGTATGACGTCAAAACGCTGACGTGACGTCATTTTCCAAGTATTAGGTCATCTTATATTACACATGTTGTATATATAGGGCGAGTTCGAGCTTCAACTATAGTAACTACAGTTGAACTATAGTTCAACCAATCAAACGCGAACACAGAATGGTTCGACTAGAGTGACGTCATACATCAACTGTGGTTCGACTAGCCAAAAGTCGTCTGTTCCCCCAGTTCCAAGATGGCGGCGAAGAGGTAAACATTTTTAGAGATCGGGAAGATTTTATTGAAAATTAGCATTTTGAGATGATTTGTGTGACTTTTTGTAGTACATGTATGTGATGAATCAACATAGAAATACAGTATATGCACTATTTGCTTAAAAGATGAAATATATAAAGCGAAAATTCGCATTATAATCCGGGTCAATTCTGCATCTGGTTCTGTCACATCGAGTCAACTCGGCCTGTCATGTAGGATCCTATAGATGTTTTCAAATCTTTTTTTTGTTTATTACCATATTTTCGCATTCATTGTGTCCGATATGAACTCTCAGTGGGATGAATTGGGTAATTTAGTAAATCATACTAAATGTTGCCTCGGATGCACACATAGAACTCGGAAACACCGACACGCTTGTTTCGCCCCTCATCTCTAACTCACATGCATACTCAGATGGGAGAGGGGCGTAGCAGGAGAAAACTTATTAATACTTATTTGTCCATTCAAACAGCACCTCATTATGAGCAGGGTCATCGGAGGCAGGGCTCTAATTCTCAATCTCATTATAAAACTAGCAACATATAATAGTACTGATCCTATCCTACAGCTTTTGGGTCATAAAAGTGATTCTGATGTGTAGCAATCATTGATAGACAATTAAACAGGGAGACAGTTACTTCGTACCCTGTCAATTTCGGTTGTTTCGTACCCTAGTGTCATTTATTACAGATAAATTCAATCTTTTAAAATATTTAGTGGTATTTTACGTGATAAAAAATTATAGTTTAATGTGTTTTATGTAATTTCATCACAGCTTTTGTTATAATAACAATGTGTTATGTTTGACAAAGGTGTTCACATATTGGCTTTTAATTGTTTCTCAGCGTGCCTTTAATTAAATCATGTCTGATGAAATCTTAATTGTTTCTCAGCGTGCCTTAAGTAAATCATGTCTCATGAAATCTTAATTGTTTCTCAGTGTTCCATTTCTGACAGGAATCAAATTCAACAGCCTGGTAATGCTCCAAAACCAGCCTTAAACAATGTAAACAGGCGTATTGTGAACTCATGATGATTCCGAATGCAATGATGAACATATTATTATTCTCCTCAACTTCAATACTTAGGAATCGATATAATTAAGATACAATTAAGATACAATTAAGATACAAATTAAGATATAATTAAGATAAGATACAATTAATTAAATATGCGGTGCATCAAATAAAGTGACAAAGGCATCTCTCACAGTTGGTAAGACATTCCGATAAAAACTAAGGGTTTTTGCAAAATATTAAAAAAAATACCAACTTTAACTGATTACGTGTAGCATGCGTTCTTAATTATCATTCATTATCACACTTCAAACATCAAATGCAATAATATGAATTGCCAAAATCATGTAGTTAATATTCCATCATATAACCTTTTATAATGTGAAATGAATACGCAAAGTGAAGTTTTGTGTATTTAATGTGTATACACATATACTATGAGTTACATTTTTCTAGACAAATACAAGATTTGCAGGAATTAATCCAAGGCATAATGTTGGTTACACTAGGGTACCAAATAACCGAAATGGACAGGGTACAAAATAACTAGGGTACGAAGCAACCGAAATCGACAGGGTACAAAATAACTGGGGTACGAAGTAACTGTATTCCATTAAACAACAATAAACATACAAACTATTTTATTTCAGTAGATGTACGCCTGCTATGCGTGAAATTCAAGTCCATAGAGATGGGTTTTTGTTGACTCTCAAATGTAGCATTGATGTGGCTGATATGCTGCTGTCACCCACGATTGGTATGTATATAACTAAGTATGGGTGTGGATTGTTAAGTAAACAATACTCCAAAGTGGTATAATTGTTTTTACGCAACGAGGGCTCAGTGCAAAACTGTTGTAACTACATTTTACAATTTTTTGCAACAGAAGGAAAAAACTGCACAGTTTTGTCAAAACATGTTTTATTGAACTTCTTATTCACATAGTGATATTTAAGAACATGAAAAATGCAAATCAAACATTATGGGAACAGTAAAGTGATTTAGAATGATTTTGTTGAATTTTTTGTACTTGCAATAGTTTTGCACTATAATTCATTGATTTTCTGTTTCATTGGTATTGCAAAACTATTGCACATTGACTTGCAATAGTTTTGCAATATAAATAAATCAAATGAGATTTGTTTTATACTGCAAAACTACTGTTATTCAAAAAGCAAATCATTTGCAAGAACAATAAATGATTATATTTTAACCCTTTCCCACATGAATACGTTTTCTGACACATCTGTAGTAGATGACCTTTGAAAACATTGTGACAAAAGGAAAAAATTCTCAAAACGAGCAATTTTTCCTTTTGCAACAATATTTACTACTCTATTCAATTAATATAATTAAGTAAACATAGAGTTTATTTAAACAAAACAAAATTAATAGTACATACTTCAATACTTCATTTCAGATGTATTCGCATGTTTGTAATACATGTACCAAAGGGTTTCTATGTTGCTTTAGTATAACTTATACCAAAAAACAGAAGTTATGGTATGTTTTCATGTAAACTACAGCTAACTTGACAAATACATAAACATTATGATTCAAAATCATTATCTTAAAAACATTTGCAAGGTTTTTTTATGACAATCATGCATTTTTATAGTTAATCTTTGAGAAACTTTTAACTTAATGACTTTGTACAATTTCTATAATACCAGAAGCTATGAAAAATGGACTCCCTTTCATCTTTTGAAATATTAAAATGGCATTTGTACCTGCATTTCAGGTCACATCCTTTTTTCATTTGCCTAGCTGGCCTTCTCTTACCAAGATGATTTATGAACTCTTTACCAGAGTTCTTACATTTTTTGCAACATTTCTTGCCCATAGTTTTTCATTATGAACTCTTTTACGTCCCCTATTTACTCCCTGCTCAACTATTGGTCTATCTGCATGTCCCCCTAGGAGGCCAACCCCCTGACCATCTGCTGTGCCATCCCCCGGTCCACCTACTACGTTATCCCCCTGTTCACCTACTACATTATCACCCTGTCCCCCTACCACATTATTCCCCTGTCCACCTACCACATTATCCCCCTGGCCACCTACTACATTATTCCCCGTCCACCTACCGCATTATCCCCCTGTCCACCTACTACATTATCCCTCTGTCCACATACTACATTGTTATTACTACCAAAATTTTCCCCAATGTTGGCTTTTGTTTTACCTGCAACCTTTCTTACATGTTTTTTCTTTCCTTTGTGACTCCTTTTTCCGTTACAATGTTTTGTTTTATTGCAATTCATTGAGGATTCGGAATCGGGTTCAGACAGGCTATCATCAAGGACCTCTCTCTCATATTCTGTGAAGTTGTACTCACTTCCTGAGCTTTCCATATCAGAGAAGCTGCCTGAACCCGCTTCAGTACCCTTACGTTGACAAAACCAAACAAGCCTTGAAAGTGGAAGATTGTCTTCATAATCACTTAAACTTATATCTTTATCAGACATTTGATCAATACTGCATGTACTATTATTACAAATACTGTTAACAGAAATATCTGAATCTGTATCTGTAGTTGTATATGTGTCTTCTTCTATTTTTCTGATCTTTTCCTTTAATGTTTCTTCTGCAACGAACATTAGGCAGGAGTACTCTCCTTCACTCACATCACTAAACCCATCAAAATCTGTGTCTGAGTCTGAAACAGCCTTCATTTCAGAAATACTTATATGGGTCATTTCAAAGGGCACAACTTGGCCATTTCCACCTAAACTGTTGCACAGATTTTCCACAAACTGATGTAGTTGCTGACAATCATCATGAGCAGTGAGTACTGCTGTCCCATCTTGGCTGAGCAAACCATCACAGTTTCGTGAGTGTGGGTCAAACACATAAAATATTTTATCAAATTTCATGATGGCCACTGTGGAGGATTTAAATGTTAAGAAACTGTACGTCTGTATGAAAGAAGCTTCTGCAGCATCTTTTGCATAGACCATATTAATATGGTGTTCAATTTCTTACTCTCATACATATCTGGTAAGTCTGTGATCAAAAGTTGGCTACTTAATCCCATTTCCTTATATAATTTGTCTCCCCTTTCAAGGACAATGTCAAAATCTTCTGTTTTCCAGTGTGCAGGGGATCTGATTTTGCTATGTAGCATTGCCGCATAGCTGTTAGCAACACACTGTTTGCCTGCACCCAAATACTTGGGGCATGCTTGGTGACTAGTGGCTTTGACTATCCACATTCTGAAAAATTCATAGAAGTATATTATCAATGTGAATGCAAATACAACGACAGTGAAGATGTGTATTTAAAAATAATATTTGTATATTCAACAAGCCATATTCTGCAGTTCATATACTATTTTAAATTCATGTGAAAAGATTGGATATTGTTACAACAAAATGATGTTTTGGATATAACTATCATATAAAAAAGTGATGAGATAAAATGAGCTTAAGCTACCTTGAGCTAGTATAGTTAATGAAGACAGTGACTTAACAGAACAAAACACAATATGTCTTAACCCTTTCCCATTTGTAGACACATATGTAGACTCTTGAAAACATTGTGGCAAAATAAGAAATTGCTAATAACAAGCAATTTCTCCTTTTGTCACAATAAGTTCAACTAGTTTCCATAAAAAAAAAATCATTTATAGAGAATAACCATATTTTTTACTAGACATTTTCAGAGTCGTCTGCTGTAGATTTGTTGTATGTGGGAAAGGTTACTACAAATATGGAGCTCATGATTTTGAAAATTGAAACTCTTTAAATGAATGTATAATTGTTGAATAAAGTTGAAAACATTGCGGCAAATGGACAAGAGCAATTTCTCCTTTTGTCACAATGTTTTCAAATGTTGCTTGCTTAAGAGGCATCATAAACCGTCTATTTCAAAAATATTAAAAACCTTTACCCATTTAAAATATATTTAAAAAAATGAATATAATGGTTTTCTCTTTTTATGTATACATGCACATTAAAATTTGACTAATTTCACTTTTGTCCTGTAACTTTAGAATAAATTCTAAAAATTTACAGAAAATCAATACCCCACCCACCAGCTGAATGATTTCACCATCTCCTATTAGTGGAAATTACTAAACTTATACATACAACAAAGGAAATAAATGAAAAGAAATAAGAAATAAGTGTTATAAACTTTACCTTTCTGCATCTGGCTGGCAACTTCAAAATATCAGAAAAATATAATAATTATTTTCATTTTCTGCTCATGTGACAATTTTTATTTCAAGATTTAATTTCATTTTTCATGTTTCCAGATTGCGCCAATTTTTTCAAAATTATTATTTTGTATTTCTTGTCTTTTTTTTAATGCAAATCTATTTTAAAATGCACTTGAAACAATTTTGCAATGCTTGCTCCCTAAACTTATCTCCCTTTGTAATGCAAAAATATTGCAAGTGCACTTGCAATAGTTTTGCGCTTACAAATGTTACACTGTAATATAGATTTTTGCGCAAAACTATGGTAAGTCAACATACCATAGTTTTGCATTAAAATACATTTTGTTTTGAGATACAACATTTTTCACAATATTCAAATACTCACATAAATATAAGGAGTTATAAAGCTCCAATATTTTAACACTTAAAGTATTTCATATTAATGAAGAAAAAAAAGTTAAAAGGCGATTTTCTGGAAAATATGTAAATACAATAGTTTTGCACCGAGTCCTTGACAATCTCTAGGTCTGTGATATTTGCCATAAATATGTTATTGTTAACACATTTCTTCCTAATATGTTGATTTAATATTCACAAACTGTTGACAAAACACAAAACAATTTTGACATGTGAAGGATGATGTTGACTTGCTGCACTAATTATATGTAACTTGTCCAATCAAGTCAACTTAATAAGTTTTCACAACTGAATCTTGATAGTGGCAAATTGTTCATAGATTTCATGGTTTAGCCATCATGTACACTTTCAACCTCCTGCTACTTGAGAGGTTAATGCAGTCAGTGAAACCCCTTGTAAAGTAATACTATTAGAGTAATCATATTATTTCTGGGGTTGAAGCAGTGGACAAGTGACTGGTATGTAATGGCATGGATCGTGCTTATGTCTATTAATCCATGCAGCATCCCTGTTGAAAGTTGTCAGTTACTTGCAGAAAACATGTGTGGAATAATGGTGTTAAATCCAGGAAACATGGTTGATGTAACTAATACATTGCTGTAAATATTGAGTTCTGATTTAGTTGAAAGCCTTAATAATCCAATATCAATCATTCAATTTCAGATCCCTCCGTCAAAGAATTGATTGTCAATGGGCTGCTGGATACAGTCAGCAAGAAGTCATCTCCTACTATGGCTCCACAAACATACATATCTGTTCCACAGTCATCTGTTCCAAAGGCATTCCCATCTGCTCCAAAGGCATCCACACCTTCTCCAATGGCATCTGTTCCAAAGGCATCCACATCTGCTCAACAAGTATCCAAATCTCAACTTGAAGAGTCACTGACTCATGGACTCAAAAACCATGGAGTGATCCACCAGTGGACAGCAAATCAAGAAGATATGCTTGTAAATATCCGACATGAACGTGCCACCGACTTTCTAAAGAATAAAAACCATGCTGTACTTTGGAAAGAAATTGTCATTCGTTTAAATGATGAAATTGGATGTAACATAAATACACAACAGGCCCTCAATAAATACAACAACCTTAAGAAACGGTGGAAAGAAATTATTGATTCAAAGTCTGGTTCAGAAACAAAGTATTTTAGGCAGCGCGATGCGTTTAAAGAAGCCTATGGAACGCGTGCCAGTACCAAACCTAGTCTTGTTATAGATAGTGGGAGTAAAGTAAAATTAATGTATGCTGAAGATACACAGGATGCTGGTAATAATCAAACTCACAAAGTAACTGATGTAGCCAATATTAAGGAAAAAACATCTAAGAAAAAAACACCTATCAAGAGAAAGTCAACAGAATTGGTCGAGCTTATAAAAGAACAAGAATCAGATTTTAAAGACAGGATGGAACAATACCACCGTGACAAGATGTCCAGAATGGATCGACTGCTGGACCTGTATGAGCGTGAAATTAATGCTAAAACCAAACACACTGGCAATCCTTCTGTTAAGGATTAAACCTTTGCCACCTGTAGACATATGTTGACGTATTTGCAGTAGCAGATGACTTTTTGAAAACATCGATGCAAAAGGAGAAATTGCTCAAAACGAGCAATTTCTTCTTTTGCAAAGTTTTTTTCAACTTCTATTAAATGATTGTATTGAGATTTTCTATATCTTTGCTCAGATGTTTTCAAAGTAGTCTGCTGCAGATTTGTCGTATGTTGAAAAGGGTTAATATTTCAAAAACAAATAATCTGTGTTTGACATAATTTGTGGCTGTGAATTCTGAAAGGTGTTTTTTTTTTGGTTATGCAATTAGTGTATCTCCTGATAAGAATGTGAATCTGTACAGTCTGATCTGGAACTGCATGTTTTGCCATTTAACCCTTTCCCGCATATGTCTGGTTTCTGATGCCTTTGCAGCAGACAAATTTTGAAAACATTGTGACAAAAGGCGAAATTGCTCAAATCAAGCAATCTCTCCTTTTGCAACAATGTTTTCAACTCCTATTAAATGATTGTAATTCCAATTATTGAGATTTTCTATATCTTTGCTCAGATGTTTTCAAAGTAGTCTGCTGCAGATTTGTCGTATGTTGGAAAGGGTTAATATTTCAAAAAAACGTAATCTGTGTTTGACATAATTTGTGGCTGTGAATTCTGAAAGGTGTTTTTGTTTTGGTTATGCAATAAGTGTATCTCCTGATAAGAATGTGAATCTGTACAGTCTGATCTGGAACTGCATGTTTTGCCATTTAACCCTTTCCCGCATATGTCTGGTTTCTGATGCCTTTGCAGCAGACAAATTTTGAAAACATTGTGACAAAAGGCGAAATTGCTCAAATCAAGCAATCTCTCCTTTTGCAACAATGTTTTCAACTCCTATTAAATGATTGTAATTCCAATTATTGAGATTTTCTATATCTTTGCTCAGATGTTTTCAAAGTAGTCTGCTGCAGATTTGTCGTATGTTGGAAAGGGTTAATATTTCAAAAAAACGTAATCTGTGTTTGACATAATTTGTGGCTGTGAATTCTGAAAGGTGTTTTTTTTTTGGTTATGCAATTAGTGTATCTCCTGATAAGAATGTGAATCTGTACAGTCTGATCTGGAACTGCATGTTTTGCCATTTAACCCTTTTCCGCATATGTCTGGTTTCTGATGCCTTTGCAGCAGACAAATTTTGAAAACATTGCGACAAAAGGCGAAATTGCTCAAATCAAGCAATCTCTCCTTTTGCAACAATGTTTTCAACTCCTATTAAATGATTGTAATTTCAATTATTGAGATTTTCTATATCTTTGCTCAGATGTTTTTCAAAGTAGTCTGTTGCAGATTTGACATATGTGGGAAAGGGTTAATATTTCAAAAAAACTTAATCTGTGTTTGACATAATTTGTGGCTGTGAATTCTGAAAGGTGTTTTTTTTTTGGTTTTGCAACAAGTGTATCCCCAGATAAGAATGTGAATCTGTACAGTCTGATCTGGAACTGCATGTTTTGCAATATTACCCTTTCCCGCATATGTCTGGTTTCTGATGCCTTTGCAGCAGACAAATTTTGAAAACATTGTGACAAAAGGTGAAATTGCTCAAATCAAGCAATTTCTCCTTTTGCAACAATGTTTTCAACTCCCATGATTAAATGATTGTAATTCCAATTATTGAGATTTTCTATATATTTGCTCAGATGTTTTCAAAGTAGTCTGCTGCAGATTTGTCGTATGTGGGAAAGGGTTAATATTTAAAAAAAATATTGAAAACATTGTGACAAAAGGTGAAATTGCTCAAAACAAGCAATTTCTCCTTTTCCCACAATATTTTCAACTTGATTAATTTTGTTTCAGTAATTTTGCTTTCATTTATAGAGATTTACCATATTTTTTAAATATGTTGATTATAACACTTCCACTTTTCTCCTGTTATGGCCACGTTTGTAGCATCACATGTGTATTTTTTTTTAAACCAAAGGCTCAAGTTGATCTATTTTGATCAGTTTCTGTCTGTTGTCCAACCGTAGTTGTTTACATTTAGCTTTATACATCAGCTCCTAAACCCCTCGACCAATTTCAACCAAACTTCACTGGACTGATCCTTAGATGGTCCTCTTTCAAAATTGAAGACAAACTTTGGTTGCAGCGGAATCAGAAAGGGAAAATAATGCCATAACTTAAAATCTTTCTTCTCTGAAGCAGCTTGTCTGATTCCAAGATAAGTTGGTAGAAATGGTCCTTCAGTGACCCACTTCACAACTTGTTCTAGCCATTTTGAGTGGTTGAAAAGTATTGCCACCAGAAAAGGGGCAAAATGACAAAACGTAATGACGTTTTTCACACATATGCACATACCAAGTGGCATGATCCAAACTAGCTAGGTGTCTTGCTAGTTGACCCGATACGACCGAACCCGAGTTGAACGGGAATTGCTATATATATATATACATTTAACCTCTTCGCCGCCATCTTGGAACTGGGGGGAACATTTGGCTAGTTGAACTACAGTTTACTCTAGTTTAAGCTAAAACACGCCCATTATTGTGTTTCAAAAACAGTCGGAACTGCTGTTGCAATATATATATACATTTAACCTCTTCGCCGCCATCTTGGAACTGGGGGGAACTTTTGGCTAGTCGAACTACAGTTTACTCTAGTTTAAGCTAAAACACGCCCATTATTGTGTTTCAAAAACAGCCAGAACTGCTGTTGCAATATATATATACATTTAACCTCTTCGCCGCCATCTTGGAACTGGGGGAAATTTTTGGCTAGTCGAACTACAGTTTACTCTAGTTTAAGCTAAAACACGCCCATTATTGTGTTTCAAAAACAGTCGGAACTGCTGTTGCAATATATATATACATTTAACCTCTTCGCCGCCATCTTGGAACTGGGGGGAATTTTTGGCTAGTCGAACTACAGTTTACTCTAGTTTAAGCTAAAACACGCCCATTATTGTGTTTCAAAAACAGTCGGAACTGCTGTTGCAATATATATATACATTTAACCTCTTCGCCGCCATCTTGGAACTGGGGGGAACTTTTGGCTAGTCGAACTACAGTTTACTCTAGTTTAAGCTAAAACACGCCCATTATTGTGTTTCAAAAACAGCCAGAACTGCTGTTGCAATATATATATACATTTAACCTCTTCGCCGCCATCTTGGAACTGGGGGAAATTTTTGGCTAGTCGAACTACAGTTTACTCTAGTTTAAGCTAAAACACGCCCATTATTGTGTTTCAAAAACAGTCGGAACTGCTGTTGCAATATGTATATACATTTAACCTCTTCGCCGCCATCTTGGAACTGGGGGGAATTTTTGGCTAGTCGAACTACAGTTTACTCTAGTTTAAGCTAAAACACGCCCATTATTGTGTTTCAAAAACAGTCGGAACTGCTGTTGCAATATATATATACATTTAACTTCTTCGCCGCCATCTTAGAACTGGGGGAACAAACAAATATATTCCCATTATCAAAACACCACGCAGTATAGTAGTCTGTGTGTGATTTGTAAACTTTATCATAATTTTAGTTCTTTCCGACAGGCCACATGTATTATTCTTTTTAAAATTGAATTTGCACCGTTTCTAGTCAATAATAATAAATAATATTTATTCAGCAATAATGTCTTTATTATTTATTTCAGGACTTTTTTTCCCTAGACATTTTCTCCATGAAAACTTGCCAGTAACAGTCAGTGAATTATGTTTACATTGTATTGACAGAATAGAAAACAGTGCAGGAAGAGTTCAGATTGCTTGTTAGAGCAATATGAACACTTATTACACTGTTTTCAAAGGTCTTTAGTATTATGTGGCGAAATAATTAATTCTTAACTCGATTAGTTTTTACAGACTTGGTTTAATTACGTTTACAACTATGCCAAGTTCAACAGCCCTAATCGCCGCGCCACACCATGGTGTCCATTTTGATAAACGTTACCATAGGCATTGGCATCGCCTTCCTCATCGGCCTGGATGTACTCCTCTACATCATCCTCATGTATTATACATAAATTGTGCAAAGTGCACGCTGCATAAATCAATTTGCAGATGTTTATGTGGCAATGAAAAGGCACCTCTCTTAGTCTTCGGAATCTTCCTTTAAGGTGACCGAATGCCCTTTCTACGGTTTGCCTCACACTAGACAATTTTTTGTTAAATCTTGTATGCTGGGGTGTTAGATTACCGAAGTTTTTAAAGGGGGTGATCAGCCAGTTTCTAAGCGGATACGCATTATCACCGAATATATGATGGCCCTGGATGATCAACTCTCCATTCTCTGCCTGGTCATAGAAACTAGAATTCCTTAAGACTCTGGCATCATGCACACATCCAGGCCAACCACAGTACGCATTTGTGATGAGTAGTGCATCATCTACGACAGCCTGAAAAAAACAAATGCCACAATATTCAATTAATCCTTTCCCTCATACAGACGCTTTCTGACGCCTCTGCAGCAAATGACTGACACTGTTAAAAGAATTGAAAGAATTGTGACAAAATGAGCAATTTCTCCTTTTGCCAAAATGTTTTCAACCCTTTTCAATGATCAAACTTTCATTTTTAGAGGTTGGCATCATACAAGATATATATATATGTTTGGCTTCCTTGTATATGCGATTCAATTAGGATATACCCATTATAAGAGTAGTAGTATTTGTACTTATCTACTATAAGTTTAGTTTAAACTCATTTATTTTACATTGATTGCAAAACAAGCTTTCAGCTTAAATCAATCACGATCATCAATCAGTTAGATCATTATGTAAGGGAAAGAAAATATACTTTACCTGTAATTGTATTGACGGATACCCTTTCCGGTTGTAGTAATCTCTTTCACCCTTTGGTGCTGATGAAAGGCGAATATGTGTTCCATCGATGAATCCTACTACACCCGGAAGTGTAGATGCCTGCTGCACGCGCTGTGCTATCTCAAGCTGCTTTTGCGGTGTTGGCCAACGAATTACCTGACAATAAACAGATTAAAGATTAAAGGTGCATGTTCTCAATTATTTATTCATGGGAAATATTTGCAGTTTTATTTTTAGCACGCACTGACTCGTTCTTACTTTAAAAATGATGAGAATTATATCTTGTGAACTCAACATCTTTTAATATATCAATATTTGACATCTTACTTGAATACATGTGAGGTTATCTTTATCTCCAACTCCAAAAGTAATATGCTTAGCACTTCTTCTATGTAAATGGGGCATTTAACATGATTTGGCAGAATTCCGAAAATGTTAAAACGGGCAAAATCATGTAAGTCAGTATTCCAAAAAGGATGCGATAATAATTATATAGTCTAGCATTGGAGTCTATGATGGCTTTAACTTTAAAGTAAACATATTTCCAAACTTACTGTGTTAGACAGTTCCACCATCGCACTTGACACATCCTGGACAATACCATGTACAGTGGATTTGGACAGGTTGAAAAGGTGTTTAACCTCTCTCATGGACGACATGTTACTGATGTACCAGAGAAAAACTAGAAGTTGTTTCTCTGGTGTGACAGTCTGGTGTTGCCCCCGATCATGCCGTATCAAGCCAGCATACAGCTCCTCTAAAATGACATCAAAGAGTTGCCGACTGACGCGGAAGTGGGTCCTAAAATCATCAATATTGTCAGGGATGGTCATCATTCTAATTGTGTCTAAATAGTTCGATACATTAGGTACGCTGTCCCGTCTGAGGTTCAGAGACGATAAAATCGTTTTGAATAAAGCCCATCGCCTATACTCGAAGAGTAAATCATCATCATCCTGATGAAATAGGTCATACTTAATGACATCTGTGGGTTTGAAGTCAAAAACTGCCATTCAATCTTCTTATTCTTCTTTTCGCTATTTTTAGATCGTTTGTGTTGTTTGTTGTTGTTGTTCGTTTGTTATTATGGTTACTATGCAGTGACTAGAGTCCGTTCGCGCACCGACTCTACTAGACATGCGCAGTGCATCTACTATAGTTCAACTATAGTACGAACACGAACTCAATCAACGAGAATATTATGTCCCTGACGTAAGATATGAACTTTATCTGACGAGGTTGGGATAATTGATAATTGGCGAGCCTTTGGCGAGACAATTATCCTTTCTCACAGCCGAGTCTGATAAAGTTCATATCGAAAGTCAGGGACGTAATATTCTATTTATCTTGCATGTAAAATTCTGTTTTCAGGTAAATCTACATTCATTTAAACTAGTTTTAATAAATAACATTATTACAAAAGTCCATTCCTTGAATTACCTCACCTAAAATAGAATGACGTCACGCGCGTGCATAAATCCGCGCCGAATTACATTGTGTACACACGACATACGGAAGCTAAATAGTTCCGACTTCAACTCCATATTTCTTGATTATTACTACCTAATTTGTATATCTGGTGTGACATAATACCTTAAAATGGCAATATTAACTCGAACATATTCTTAGTAGAAGTGTAAGTATTGCGGATTGGCCGTCGCTTCAGTACACAAGATAGGTCAACACGTATGTCAACCGCCGTGTTTTGAAAATGAATAGTTGTGTTGGATCTAAAAGTCAATGGATAAAGTTAGTTCAGGCTATGGAAGTTCAAGTAATACTCGAAGTTTAAATACAGATGACTATATTCAAGATAAGTGAGACAAGTGTGATGCTTAGGCTTAGTCGTCGTTTAGATTAGAGACATTCATTTTTGGAAAAGGATACCGTCACTGTTGTGGGTAGACATGTCGAAGACACGTTACAAAACTTCTAGTTTTAAGAATGATCATTTAAACACTTGCTGTACGTAAGTTATTTAACAAGAAGAAACATTTTCTAGATATATCGAATGCATAATGATTTTCTGTCGGAACTGCTGTATGAAAGAGGAATCCATGGGTAGTTGATGCTGTTCCAAAACCCTTTATCGTGGTAGAACACATACTGACGATAGAAATTAAACATTTGTCGTTTAACGTGGAGTCATTTAAGTGCATTACAATGACTTGTGGAAACAGAAATAGGACATTGCGCGCTTCAGATTGTATTTAAACAAGGTTACCTATTAACTGATCATGTGAGAATAAACAGGTCTATGTATGCTACATTTTCAACGAAGAAAGACAGTTCACCAAGTAAGACTGAACATGCAGATCCCGTGTGATTAATATAACGATATTCTTTTCGATTTGTAATTTGCATTGTAAAATTTGTTGTAATTAAAACAATAATAACATTATTTCTGATTGTTATTTTATGTTTGTTCATTGCTTTGACTGCTATACTATCAACATAATTGAGCCGTTCCACGATAAAAACCAACATTATGGATTCTGTGTAATGTATCGACCCAGATCAGCCTGTGCAGGCTAATCCGGTCCGACACTTTCCGTCTCAGGGGGATAGAGGTATTGATCAATGATTCCTTAAACAGAAAATCCACAGGAGGCGAAACGTGTCTGTCCGGGTTAGCCTGCGCGGCATGCTGAGGCTGATCCGGTTCGATAGTTTTCTGGTGGAACGGCTCATTTATATTTCAGAAAAAGTAGTTCCAGCGATTACGTCATTTCTAAAAATAAGTAGACTGATAAAGATAAAAGTTTATCATACCAGTAGACATGTAAACAAAAGGTTTATCATACCAGTGTTATACGTCACGTAATCTGCTCATTGCATGATAAAAAGAAATACGTAATGGTTATATTACATTGGATACAAGCAACGTCATGTGATAAATTTGTTATATATTTGATGCACTATTTTTCTTATTCGTGTACTGTTTTCTTATTATTATATCACTGTTTTGTTCTTATTCGTGTACTGTTTGCTCATTATTTTATCGCTATTTGTTCTTATTCGTGTACTGTTTTCTCATTATTTTATCACTATTTGTTCTTATTCGTGTACTGTTTTCTTATTATTATATCACTATTTGTTCTTATTCGTGTACTGTTTTCTTATTATTATATCACTGTGTTTCAGTTTTACGAGTGTATAGAGTAGAACGACCGATAAAAAGAATCAAACAGCAAACCGTTAAAACTTAAATGTATTACCTAGGGCCGCCACACGCCACCTTTTAATACGAAAAAACCCCATGAATGGGTTTTTTCGCTTATAGTTAACAGGTGTGAGATTTTTTTTTTTTTTTTTTTTTTCAATAACCCATGAAGCTTTCTGAAATGAAACTGGAAAAAATCCATGGGGGCCGCCATTTTGGATATGTATAAAAGGCAGACGTAAAACACAGATTGAAAATTATTGTCGTCTTTTTAATCATTTTTTTTTTAAATCGATATTTTGGGTATGTATAAAATGAGCAGAAAAACACGGATTGAAAATTATTGTCGTCTTTTTAATCATTTTTTTTTAAAATCGGTATTTTGGGTTTGTATAAAAAGAGCGGAAAAACACGGATTGAAAATTATTGTCGTCTTTTTAATCATTTTTTTTTTAAATAGATATTTAAGATCATTAAAATGCTGTGTTATGTGGGAATAAACATTTGTACGAAAAGTTAAAACTAAATGGAAATCTGTAAGAAATATGTTTTCCAGTTCGTAAAAAAACCGACAGCATTAGCCTTCTACGCCCGAACCTAAATGTTGACTGTATCGTAGCCAAAGAAGGACGTGACGTCATTTCCGTTACACTTCATCTTGGCGTAACGTCAATGGAGCGACGTCGTTTCCCGCAAAAAAAGTGGTATCAACATGAAATACCCCAAATTCCTATACATGAGCTATTACCACACTCATTCAAAGTATAATTATTTATCAAACATTGTGGCAAAAGGATAACTTTCTCATAAGGAGCAATTGTTCTTTTGGTGACAATCTTTCCCTAAATCGTCTGTTGCATAGGCCTCAGAAACTGTCTCTAATAGGGAAAGGGTTTAGCAGAAATGTGACCCCTTACATAATTTGTTCCAGTCATATTGACTGGTTGAAAAAGGTAGTCGCCAGATGGCATCAGAAAAGGGCTAATCTATTTGCTTCTTTACCATAATGCAGGTGATCGATTAAGAATCATCTTGGCCCTCATGTTTTAACTTCGTTCATTATAAATGTATTCCTTGATTTTCTGAAAGTTTTTACTTTATTATTTTCTGTTCGTAATAATAGACGACAGCAATACGAATTCCAAATATGTTTTGATAATGCAAGAAACATGACATTAACATTATTATTGTCTAGTCAATTACTTATAAATCCTTTTTGTATGGCCAAAGTATGTTCTTTAATTTTTGTTTATAATTATCTTGCGTTTTTTCGTAAATAGGTAGCACCTATAGATATATTAATATCAGATAAAGGTAGTACTTCAATTCAAATATATATATACATATATATATATCCGTTTTATTACCTCAATTAATAATTGTATATAACGCATTGCAAAATGGTAATTAAATGGTAATTTGTTGCACCAGTACTAACGATAATTTTATCATTTTTGCATTCCTATATTGAATTTTCATCTAATTTATATTCGACCATCTCCTTTTCTTTTCAGAAAACTTTATTTAGTCAATCGTTAAATTCCTTTCCCCATTTGATCACCTCATATGTTATCTGACCAAATGAGTTACAACGTATTATATATACGATTAATTGGGAAATATAAAAATACTTATAATTAATTTGCATACCCGTTATTTATAAGGAAAGACAGAAGAATTCTCACACAACACGAAAGTAGTATCATCATAAAAAAGTCATGTTTTTAGGTTTCGAACCAGGACCACTGTGTTGATAGCTCTGAGTGTTACGTAAAAGCTAAATATGATATTTGTTCATGACCAGTGTTAAATTGGACATTGTACCTTACTTGTTTTTATCTCGAAACCTGAACAAACTAATATTTTAATCAGAGAAAGCAGACGAGACATAACTTATACTTTATCTTGCCATTTATATCATTAAAGTACGAGGTAAGTGTTTCATGTGCTAGGTTGTTTTAGATTTATTAGAGTCGTCTGATTTGATAACACATACGACAACGGGCATTTCGAGGAACACACGTGTCGCCTGCGAAAGTTGGATAAACAGTGAGAACATGGCCGGACGAAATAAACACACAAAAGGGGAAAACTCGAACAAGAGATGCTAGAGCTATGTCCTTTAAAGTGTTATATTATTCTGGTCAATATGTATGAGTGTTGTAAGTGTGAACTTAATCCTCCAAAAGAAACACATCACCAATTCATGCAACACTTGAAGGACAGACGGACAGACAGACGACAAATAATTGAGCCGTAAACATTTAATAAAACGTACCCTGACACAGTCTGGCAATACTTAAAGATATCCTATCTGAAACTATATAAATTTAATATTGATACGGAGGTTACCATACTTTGGGGCAGGAGTTATTGCTCTGTATCTAATATTCTCACAGTTTTTCTAAACGTCCTCTGTCGTAAACGTGATCAGAAGTCTAGAATATCAAGTATAAGATTTAATTAAGCATCATATTAATAGTTATGAATTCCCAACCTTAAACAATCATTAATATAAAGATGATGTCCTAATGAGGGAAAGCTTATATGTCATAGGTGAACAGTTAAACAAATGGGCTACATATGGAACATGAGATAAATCCCTTCATTGTTTATTTTGATATTGTTTCTTCTTTATTCTGATCCGAATAACTGATGCAATATATGCCGTTAATGCACTCATTGCTATTGCATTAAGATCTCTGTCATGTGCTTCTAAGAAACTAATTTAACACACATAATCGTTACCAAAAGCTTCTCTTCGAAATGTAATGATTTTTACTATTAGCCTACACGTTTTACATAGTTTAACATTGTAAATAATCATGTTTGTCGTCGCACGCGGTATCATATCAATAGGCATCTTCCCTATAAATGACATATCTGGGAGGCATAACATATTTTATAATATATGAAAATGGGCATTTATCAATGCCATAAAGTAATAGACATGGTTACATGTATAACCCAATTAAATATGAAGATTTATGCATGACATATCTAGGAGACATAACCGCCACAAGTGAAGCTACGCCCAGATACAACTGCCCTTGGAATGTGGGTAAATTAAGTAAATCAAATATATAAAAAGCATATATAGCAAATGAATCAATACAGAAGACTAGTTATATACAGTTTCGCATAGGCAAAAAACAATAAATGAAAGATGAAAACTATTTTAACATCTACAAGGAGCAAACTTAAACATGTCATTTAAAAAAACCTGTCCAGTGAGATTCTGCCTCAAACAGTACCCATAAGATTGTATTGAATAACCAAGAGAATTTGAATTGCATATGAGAACTTCAGATAAATCTTTTTTGATGTGCCAGTCCCTCGGTAGAAGCACTTGCAGTCTACAGTAAAGAACATAATGGAATTGACAAATTTACCGTTCACGCTTCTCACCATTCAGTTCCGCTCCGCTCACGATCCAATCCGCTCCTAAAGCGTTCGGTCTTTCAAATCATTTTGGTTTCGATGAAATTGATCGCTACTTTACGCTCACTGTAGTAAATGTTGCAACCACTCAATGAGCGAAGCATTCATGTGATTGTATTTTTTAATTCATTATGGTTGTTTCGTTCAGAGCGCAAAATTCCGTTCTGCTCTTTAAGCGTTCCAACTTCGTTCCAATCACGCTCACGGTCCAATCACGTTCCTCTCAGATTGTCACTTTCATGATGTTCTTAACTGTTAACAGTGAAATTGACAAATTTACCGTTTACGCTCCGGTTCGTTCCGTTCAGTTACGCTTCGCTCACGTTCCAATCCGCTGTTAAAGCGTGTAGTCAATCAAATAATTGTGATTGCTTTTTTCCGTTCCGATCAAATTGATTGCCCTTTAACGCTCACTTGGAACGCATTTTTCCGATCAAAAGTAGTTTCGTAAAATAATTACCTGGGAAATTGTTGCAAGCGCTCATGAGCAAAACAGTCATGTAATTCTATCTTTACATTCATTATGATTGTTTTGTTCAGAGCGCAAAATTCCGTTCTGCTCTTTAAGCGTTCCAACTTCGTCCCAATCACGCTCACGATGCAATCACGTTCCGCTCAGAGTGTCAATGTCATGATGTTCTTAACTGTAAAACAGTCACATACTCGCCCGAGCAACCAGTGTAGACAAAGTGGGAATGTAAAGAAGGAGATGGGAAAATTGCAGATGAAGTACAGTTGTTTGTACAGCTGGAGCGCAAAATACCCCTCCTAGCATGCTTTTGTTGAACTTTGGGAAACAGGCTGTTCTCAATATAAAGGCAAAAGGTTGGCATTTTTTTATAGAAAAGAATAGTTGGAATATTCCTTTATAAAATGAAGAACTTGAAGAAATGAGATATATATATACCTTGGGCAGACAAATACCCCGCCTCCTAAAACAGTCGAGGAACTCAATCTGTCGTAAGAGGCAAATCATATGGACGTATGTATTTAAAGTAAGCAGGAGAATTCCATCGAACTATTTGTTTGATGTATTCTGTGGGCATTCCCATTGAATAAGCGTAAGTAGCAGCTCCGATGCGGAAGAAATGTCCCGTAAACAGATTTGGGTACTGTAACAACTACGAACTGGGCATATTGATTTGAAGGTTTGGCTCTGAGGACCCGGCGACCTTGTGAATGTTTGTAATGGCCTAACTTGATCAGGATTTCTTGTATCCGGCCATGAGACCGTATGAAAGAAAGTGATTGGTAGGGGACTACATTTTGGGGACGTTTGACGATAGGGTAAGATCACCAACCTGTAACAAGCCAAAAAAGGCAGTCAAGAACATGGTTTTGTATAAAACCAGCATATATCGGTCGGTGGAGAATAATTGGATAATAATTGGAGCTTTAGAAGGAGTTGTTGCATGTGATCGATAGAAAAGGGGTGACGTTTATCTAGAGTACGAAACCTTTTTGTGCTGTGTAGAATTTTGTGGATAACAAAGTTATTAGTGGGGTTCCTGAGCCCTTGGATATTGTTGACGTAAGCTAATGCAGAAATATTAGAGGATATGGAAGATGACCTAAAACCTCTATGATGACAAACCACAGGCGTCCGAATTTCTATTACAGTACAAAATGCGGAAAAACACACAGTACCTCGTTAAGATAAGATACTCAAAAACGTATCTCTATATTGTCTATACGCTATGATAAAAATGATCGTAATGGTCATTTGGGGAATCCCGCACGTGTTACTATAAATAGCCCATCTCTACGTCCGTATAGTGTAATAATAATGACAAGGTGTGCAACGGCATGTTACCACCTTGCCTGATTCGGGCAATAATATCCGCATAAAAACGTCTCAAACGACCTGGTCCCAGGTAGAGACAGGTTCATAAATGATTTTTCTCATGACCCACCACATCAATATTTGCCATCTGACCAATACGCCGGCGTTTTTTAGCTCACTGTTTATTATATTTGGAAATTTGCAGTTGTCGTAACCGCCATGCGCTGACGTAAATCAGTGAAACGGGAACACCTCGAAGCTCTCTTAACAATACACCAGTGTGTGAGTATGGAAGAATTCTGTCTACACATGAAAGCGCTAGATCGATGATGTTGTTTTCTATACACACATTATAGTCAATTTGACCTAAACCTTTAAACTTTGACATAGGTTGGTAAAACTTGATCCCTCAAACTATTTTGGCACTGAACATGTGTATGGAATATGAATGAATTCTGTCCACAAATAAAAGTGTTCGGGCGTTGAAGTCGTTTTATACAAGTATATTATAGTTAATGTGAGATTGAACCCTGACCTAGGTCGGTGAAATCAGAACTTGTACAAGAAGAGATCATTCTTAATATATGATTAAAGTTTCATCACAATCAGATAAGAAATAAAGTTTCAAGAGTGATGACGTCATTCATACTACTCATAAAATATGCTGTGACATTGACCTTTGACCTTGGTCGAAATGTTGACTGATACAATATGTGTCTTAAAATTCATAGCGATCGGTAAGAAATAATGTCGCTAAAGCCACGACGTCGTTTGCACAGGCGTATATTAGTCACTGTGACCTTAACTTTGAACAAGGTCAGTAAAAAGCGAACTCGTACAAGAGGCGATGTTGGTCAACATGTGTGTTAAGTATCATACCACTAGAATACGAAACAAAGTAGGTAGAGCGACGACGTTGTATCGCACAGACGTATGATAGGTACTGTGCCATTGACTAATGGCGTAGCTTCCTTTAGGCCGTGTAGGCCGCGGCCTACACCTTTTCCCAGAAAGTCGAAAAAATAAAAATGCCAAAAATGCAATAAAAATCGGAGGGGGAGGGGGGTAAGGGTAAATGGAACATCAGAAACAAGATTTGCCAAGAATAAACTAATTGATTTGTCGGAATCAACACGTATGGAATGGTGAATAGGCTATATATAACCCAAAGGAAGACCCAAGTGTGCAAACGACTGGAGCCCGCATTAAGTTCCGTCTTTTAGACATTTTAAACGAAGTTTAGTGGGCGCTTTTTTTTAAATGTAAACAGACTCTTGGTCTGATAGAGGTCATCATGACCGAAAACATTCCCAAGTACCCAGATATCGGATGTTTAACTTTACCTTCTGTAGACGAAGACACCAAACAAAAGTTGTTAAATGGCACCTGGCCATCATGTCTTCAGTTCTCATTTCCCACACGGTCAGTCTTTTTCTTAGTTTCAAATAGAAAATATGCACTATTTTCAGTATTCTGCATAATTTAAACCAATTTTGAGTTGATTTTGAGGATAATTGTATATTTTATGAATGGTTTCTCCTTTTGACTTACGACAAATATTAGCGTACGACGTTTAGTAAGACGGGCCCCTGCCCTTGATGAGTCGGTAAATATTCGTAATGAGGAAATAGCATTGTGTTTAAAGAAGAAAAATGTTACGATTTCGTGGCCGAGTGGTTAAGGCGACGGACTTCGAAGTTTAATTGTTTTACCCGCTAAGGTTCAAAACCCACCCTCGACATAATTTTTTAATTTTTTTTTTGCAACTAAATATTTAACTCATTACATTTAATATGTTTCAAAGGAAATTACACGAAAATATATATTATTTATAAAAAAAATGGACTTGCAGATTGTGTAAGCACACGATTTAATAGACAGTACAACTTATTTCAAATTAAGACAGTCGAATGCAGTGGCAGGCATTTTCTTCTTCATTTTAATTAATGTTTAATTTAACTATTGAAGATAATATAAATAAGAAGACATTTAACATGAAAAACTGTTATAAAAGAAAACGGCGCTGTTATAACTGAAAGGAGTTCAAACAACCACAGCCGTCTGTGTTTTGGTTTGCCAAAATTGGGTAAAACCCCAAAACAAGACTGTTTTGCTATAAATAGCCCCTCTTTCTGGGTTATCAATTTAAACATGAACCAAATTAGGGGATTTTTAGAAGATGAAAAAATGCTATTATTAGAAACTGGTTTCCACAAATAATATTATATGAAGTCAGGGACCGCCCTAAAATCTGTCGCCTGTGACATAGCTCGCCCCACCCACTTTCTCATTATTCGTAAAAGACCGCACACATCATTTAAAATGTTTTTAATCTTCTGAACATGCTGCGACAATTTCGTGAAATTGACTTACGATGAGTTTTATCGTAAGTTGCTTGATACCGGGTTCGATGCCCCATCCGGCTGATTTTTTAAAAATTCTTTGTCTTGAACGAAACAGTATTTTAACAATTTTAATTACCATTATTTATTATTGTTTTCTTTTCCAGAGAATTTGGAAAAAGTAGTAAGCCGCGAAAACTCAGCGGGAAATGGTTAATGGAAACACCATGGTTGAGGTACTCTATGACAAAGGATGCCGTCTTTTGTGTGAACTGCTGTTTGTTCGGAGGACGAGAGAAAACCTTTACAGCTGGAACATGGGATTAGAAGAATATTTCCATGATAATAAAACGTCATGCAGATGAAAAATCTTATCTTGATGCGTCTATTCATGCCGAAGGCTATATGGATATCTTGTCCGGCAAATGTGAATCAATAAACAAAACCATATCCACCAGTGCAAAAGAATCGGTAAACAAAAATCGATACATATTGTCCAGAATTATTGAAGTAATTGTGCTTTGTGCAAAGCAGAATATACCATTACGTGGACACACCGAAAATAACAGCAATTTCATGGCTATACTGAGGACCTTTGCACAAAATGACGAAATACTAGCAAACCATCTAGAAAATGCACACTATAACAGTAAATGCACTTCACCAGAAATCCAAAACGAATTAATTAACATTTGCGCAAGTCAGGTGAAGAATCAACTTTTGGAAGACTGTCGGTCGTGCCCCTATTACGCCATCATGGTTGATGAAGCAACAGACAAATCGACAAAAGAACAACTGTCTTTTTGCGTGCGTTTCGTTGATGGGAGTTGCGAAGTCCGAGAAGAATTTCTTGGATTTGTCGAGTGTGAATCGATCAAGGGAGTCGCACTCTGCGCAAAAATTGTGGAGTTCTTGCAAGAAGCAAATCTCGATATACTTAAGATCAGGGCTCAGTGCTATGACGGTGCGTCAAACATGTCTGGGAAATTTCGGGGACTTCAAGCTCTTATCCGTGAACGTTCACCACATGCAAATTACGTGCATTGCAAATCGCATTGTTTGAATCTTTCTTTAGTCCATAGCTCTAACATTCCTTGTGTCAGAACCATGATGTCGACTGTTCAGGACATAAGCTTCCTATTTGACTATTCAGCTAAGCGGTTGTTTGCATTCCAGGACGAGCTGTCACGCGATGTTGCTACCCAAGAGGAAATGAACCAGCGCACTAAGGTCCGTAAACTGTGTGAAACACGTTGGTCCAGTCGGGCTGACGCTCTTGAAACTTTCAAGAATGCGTTCCCGGTAGTGGTTCACGCATTGGAGACGTTGCAGGCAGATAACGACGAAAAGGCGGGGCAATATCTGGCCGCCATATTACGCTTCGAATTTATAATCGCGCTGCTTGTGGCGGAACACATTCTGAGTAGCACCGTCCCCCTGACAAATCTCCTACAAAAGCAGGACAACGACTTGTTGCACGCTGTGAGTGAAACACGCGTAGTTATTAAACTGTGCAACGATGAAAGGGCTGACCAGTATGTTTGGGATGCTTTATACGACAAGGCCGTAAATGTTAGCGCTGATTTTAATATTCAACCATCAATGCCGAGAAGAGCTGGTCGTCAGCAGCACAGAGCTAACCCTGATGTCCAAACGGTGTCCGATTACTACAGGGTCACTTTGTATAATGTCTTCCTGGACCATTTAGTTCAGGAAATGGAAACTCGGATCCTGGGTAATGAAGATCGGTACTGTGCGCAACACTTATTGCCTTCCAAACTCGCTGACCTGCGGGAAAATATGCTGCCGACAATTTATGCCGCCTTTGCCCCCGACCTTCTTCAAACATACGAGACATTCAAGTCGGAAATTGCTAGATGGAGAGTCAAATGGAGTATTACAGACATTAGGGCTTCAAGACTCCATGACACCCTTCAGCAGACGTGCAAGGACTTGTATCCTTGCATTTGTACCATCATCGGGGTCCTTTTGACAATGCCACCGACGTCGGCCACATGTGAAAGGTCATTCAGTGGAATGAAACGCATAAAGAACTATTTGCGAACAACAATGACGTCTGACAGACTGTCGTCTTTGGCCCTAATCCATGTACACAAAGACATGAACATCAATGTTGACCGAGTGATTAACGTGTTTGCCTCAGAGAAATGCAGAAAACTAGACTTTTTCTAAATTGACGTTTGACATTGACTTGAAACGCATTTAGATGTTGAAAACTAATGTCGCTAGTTTTTCCTCTTGTCTTTTATTTGCAATATTCGCTGATATTTTATGAATTTCAAAAACATTTATGAGGAAAACAAAATACTTGAGGGTTAAAGCATAATGTTTAACATAACGGCATAGCATATATTTAATTAAACAATATAATTATGTATAATTATAATTTGAAGAAAACAAACCTCAAGTTGAAAATAGCCAGCAAATAGTGTCTAAATTAACAATATAAAATCAACGTCCAGTTGCTGTCAAATTTATTTCAGTCAAGAGAATAAAATCTAAGTAAAATGTCATGATATATATGGTCTATAAAACATTCTTATTTGTACCAAATATACCCCAAAACGCACCTCCGACATTCTATGGTCAATTTTTTTTCTAGCGCATTCGGCCTACACCTTCATTTCATCCAAGCTACGCCCCTGGGTCACCGTCACCGTCACCGTCACTTTTGAAATTGGTCAGTGAAGCGTGACCTCATACAAATTCTGCATGTTTATATTTCTTGATCATAATAGTTTGTCTCATGTTATTTCCATGCATCTGCCATGACAAATTAGATAACTAAATGCGGATTTAAAGGAAAGTTTCGCCAAAACATATTAACAGTTAAAAGATTATTTCTGATTTATTAAAATATTCGCCCGAGATTCAAAACATATATAATTTAGGATACATGTTCGTCTACAATTTGCTGAAGTTTCAAGAATATATATCGATCCGATTTTTAATAAATCACAATGCTGTTAAACGTCTGTCGCGCTTCGCAACGTACACTGCATAAATATAGCTAGATACGCATCCAGGGTAATAAAATGAACACACATGATTTCATTATAATCATCAATTTCAATCTTTTAAGTAAGCTATCCATCAATTAATAATCGTAGGTTGTATTAATTTGCTTCTCTTTAAAGATTCAAAGTAGCTACGATATTGCAATTTATATTGTAAATACATTAACAATACAACAAAAGAATACTTGCATTTTTACGAGTTAGCAAGGATTATATTTTCATCGATACCAATATGTCCTATCGTGAGAATTGTGCATCAGTAACGCAACATATACAACTTTCGTGAATTAATGAGAAGTGACGGGTTGATACTTATTCATGCGAAAATAATTACATTTCAGGTATACAACATTTACACAGCAAAATAGATGTGTCAGTATATACGAGGGGGGATTCAGAAGTGATAGGAATTTGGTTATAATTTCGACAAAAAATAAAACTTTTAGAAAATAATCTTTAAATTTTCAAAAGTTCAAATTTCTCACATACATGAAAATATATTTGAATAATCGATTGACAAATCGCCGTTTGGAGGGAAACGAGTAGGTTTGAAAACGTGAATAAATATTTGAACAACAGCTATATCAACTCAATTGTTGCATCAACTTCCCCAGAAGCCATTGCTTAAAGACATACCGTAACCTTTGTTCACCGAAATGTGTAACATGTTATGTGTAACAAATGACAATTATTTTGGGAAAAAACGACACTGAAACTGTTCCTTTCAACGTCAGAACTGGCTCCTTTGCAAGTGACATTTTCTCCCCTTCAATCGTAAACACAAGTGTATGTATACATCGCTAGTGACGGCATGACTCCTGGTGAACTCCACTGAATAAACATTTCAAATGACTATTTTGAATTTTTTCTACGTTGTGATATGATTTTACTATTTAGCATTTTGCAATCGTTCATTTGACGTTTTTTTTACGTGACGCTCTTGCACGTCGCTAAACACTTTACTATTTGAGGGTTATTATGGAATAACAACATTGAATTTTTGTAATTAGAACACAATAACAACATTGAATTTTTGTAATTAGAACACAATAACAACAAATTAAAGTCATGCACATTTTCGGTATCTTCTGTGTATGTAAATTTGAAATATACAGAGCATAAACTGGTACTTTCTAGTAAAATTACACTGTGGCCCGTCTATGCCTCAACTCGTTACTATGACAACGAAATATAACTAAACTAATGACAATATCAAAAAATATTAATTCGACGTAAGGTAGAAAAAAAAATATACATATGGTATGAATTTCCGAAATATGCATTAACTAATACAATAATCACTAAGAAAGTTATATTACTTTTGGATTACCCCTCGTATACATATTATATGATATTATATATAAACAGATTTCCAAGTATGATTATCATGTTTCCCGTATTACGTCTATTTATATACTGTATAGTTTGCAATAAAATAACTATTCGGGAAGAAATAAATTAAAATATCCATTTTTAGTAGGAAATAGTTTCATGATACCATAAAGTTGATAATTATTCTGAAACAAAAATGGTTTTCAATTTTAGATCCGCTACTTGCATTTCATTTAAAATATCGCAATGTACGTTCCGACGCGCGACATCGGTAAAACGGCATTCAAATTTACTAAAATGCGTTTAGGGAATCTAATAACACATTTAAAAGTGTCAAGGACGAACTAATTTTGCACGAAAGACCCGAGTCGTTTCTTCTTAGCATAGTTGTCGTTCTTTACACTCTCTTTATAGGCAGAGAGTGTGTTTTAAAATGATATAATGATGAGCGCCCTTGTGTTAATGATGCATAACAATTTGCAGATTGCAATCAAAATGCCTGTAGGGAATCTATGGACAAATTTAAAATTGTCAAGGACGAAATAATTTTGTACGAAAGACCCGATTCGTTTCTTCTTCGCATAATTTTCGTTTTTTACACTCTCTTTTTAGGCAGAGAGTGATCATTCAAAATTGTCTTAGTTTGTTCTTTTCGTCATTTTTTCGAACCAAATAAACATTTTAAATCACCTATAATTAACTATTTGTAAGTGATTGTAAAGAACGGCTCTCTGCAAAGGAGATTTATCTACGCAGTCGGTATTCGGTAGTCACTTGATCAACATATATAGGTTAGAAACAGATCCTATTTTAGATATTCTTGGATTAACATTAATATGAGTATAGGTACTACCTATTTCGGGTAAACATTTACACATGTATTAACTTTTGTGATCGGTAAATAATTCCCCGAGAACTGCAGTTAGCCCCTTGCTTGCAGCACTATCAGTTATTAACGTCAATTACTTGTCCTACCGACCTTAGAAAATAAAAAAAAATAAAAAAAAAATCATCATCAGCTTAAGCTTCTATTTAACTTTAAAATATAGACAAGATTTTAAATCCATGAAATTTTGATGACAGGTACAACTTAAATTGCCCTTCATAAAGTACTTCAAATAAAATGATTCCATAATTTATGTAACTACATTTGTGACAAGTCAAACTAACGTTTCCTATAATTTCTGTCGTTTTCCTTTTGATTATTTATTCATCATTTGGGTTACGCTAATAGAATGACGTCATATTGTGACGTCATATTACAGGAATTTTGATTTGTAACTTCCGGAAAGTCAAAAACCCCTTATGAGTTGTTTTTTGAACTCGTTTTAGAAATAGACGAGGAGTGTTATTAAACGGAAATTATCACACATAAAATTACTTGTGCTCGTTCCTTTATCGAGTACGTATTATCATAATTAATTATTTCCTCTTTACGTTTTGTTTGTTTCGATATTTTCTTTTCTTCCAATGAAAACGTAGCAGAATCGTGACTGCATCGAAACATCCACTCTGGACACAATTTTTGGAAAGACGGTATAGCAAAGTTTTACAAAGTTCATACACATGAACTATTGACGGGAATTCTTCATTAATCAAGACATCTCGTTGAACATGAAAATAACATTCAGTAAGTTAAAATTGCTACTAAAAGGAGAATTCGACGTGATTTGTTTCTCGATATTGACACATAACAGTCTGCAGCAAGTCTAGCAGGGACACTTATGTCTTCGTAAATAAAAAAAAACATAAATGCGAATCAAAAGAAAGAAACTGCAAATACTTAGAACATCGGATTATTTATTTTATTTTAGATGTGTCATAATAACTCTCCTCTCATGTCATTTCCGAAAAGCTATTCAAAATAGAAAGTCGCGGGCTTCTGCCCAGCGACTAATAAGAAAGCAAATAAACAAAACATTTTGATCAAGTGGTTTAACCGTTTAAACCTTGGTGAGATCAAGACACATGTATACGCGACAACAGCGCTCATGTATGTCACAATGTTTTCTCTTATGATTTTTTTTACTTTCATGTTTAGAAAAAAACAAGTATCGAGTTTTTCAAAGTTAAATTAACCAGACCTTTCAACACCTTTCAAGAACAGATAAATAAGTCTAATTTAAGCACAAAAACAACACATTTTGTTCAATTTCTGAAACAAATTAGCTCTTGCCGAAAATTGTGTATGCATCAAAAAGACATCTTATGAAAACAGTAAGAGAGAAAGAAACATTTTCATGATGTTTTCAATTCTATTCTAGAAAGTTGCGTAGATGCCTCGGAGTTGTGGTATGTGTAGAAAGGTTCAATCGTTAAACTACATTTAAAGACGAGGTTTATATGTATGAACAGTCCTCCTTCAAATGTTCAATAAATATAAACATAGATTGTGTCGGTGTTAATTCAACTATATATTAATGAATACAAAACAAGGTCAGTTTACATCGAAATGAAAAGTTAACTTTTGTCACAAACCAGAGGAATACAGACATTTAGTTCCAGATCAACCGCCATCAAAATTGCCGAAGGTCGATTTCTGCGTGGTTTCTCTCAGTCGTTAACCTGAAACAAACAGTTACTGACGTTTTTGCAGCAAATCAAATATCTTCATTGTATCCGCATTGTTAGTCAAAGAAATTCTTGTTTTATATATCAAAGCTATCTGCTTTGTTAACACCGGAGGAACGTTTTTTTTTTTAAATTGGAAGACTAATTGTGAACAAAGTTATAAACCATGTGAGAAAAGGAGAACTAGGATGAACTAACATGTTTCTCATTTTCCCATAATGCATTCTTTTTTTTATATCGAAATGACCCTTTAAGTTTTCTAGTTGCACAATGTTTCCGTGTCCCACAGTAATAGTTTTAACATTTAGATTATATTCTATGCCCTTCAAAAAAAAAAAAAAAGTAATTTATTTGTTATTGTTTTAAATCTGTAAAATTAATTATACATATATAACATATACATGTATACATTTAACAAAATAATAGTAAGGTTAGTATGTAATATACACATATACATACACTTTTTAACGAATTATTTTTTCTCAAATAATGTTTGCTCGCGTGCGAAAAAGATCCGTCTGCACAACTAATTAAACCTGGTTCGTTATTAAAATATATCAAAATGGAATAACTGCTGAGTTCCGCAATAGCAGAATACGTTTTTAATCAATTGTTCGATGACGTGGTAAATAAACAACAGCCAATTAAAAGAAAACATCATGAAACAGTTTCCCCCAAAACAATCGATCTTTGGATACGGGAGTTCCCGTGGTTGAATTTGACTGATGAAGTTATGTATTATGTCTTTTCGTCCCTAGTAATACACGATGTTTGTAAATGTCTAATTTTGCCTTAAATCATTGTTAATTTAATATTAACAATGTGTTTTCAATGTGTTTTACTTTCATTACGTCTGCACTCAGTATTTGCACGGATAATTGTTTTGACGTGAACTAGTGTACCTTGACCTTATAATATAGTGTTGTGTAACCTCCAGTCATTGTCACCAAGCGCTTGATTCTTTGATTGTTGCGCTAAAACGATACTGATTAAACGTTCGAATAACGAAAAGAACATTTTTAACGATTTCAACGTATTTTGCTTCATTATTGCAATGATTTAAGGACCTTGGTCAGAAGAACCAGGTATATGGATATTTTATATGATTATGCATTGAACGAAGGCTTCATTGTTTGTTGTCTTAAACGTTTAACGACTAAATATTTGTATTGTTGACAGAGCCAAAAGGTTTTGTTTTATTCAGTTCAGGCATTTAGAATTGTTTGTTTCTTAAGTGCTTATACCGAAGGATGAACCATCTTAATGTACAAGATTTCTGATATGTAATTATTGATTGTTTAACGTATAAAGGCATTTGCATTATGTTTAAGCTTGTAACCTTTTTGTTTACATGTATATTCATGACGTTGTATTGTTAATTTCAGTTCTTACGGTTTTCTACTAATAAAGATAAGAACCAGTCACGAATTTTCTTTTGAGACCAAGGGCTCCTTACAGTAAGAACTGGGTTCATCATCAACCTTCGACATGAAGACTCAGGACCCAGAGGTTTCGGACCAAACTAATCACCCAGTCGAGGAATGTCCACAGCGCGAGACGATTCGCACACAGAAGATGACTGCACACATGGAAGACGAGTCACATACAAGAATATCGCATCTAAATCGAACATATGACCAGTGGAAAATTCATATTAAGGAATGTAAAACTAGACTTAGAGAAAAATGCACTGATAGTGAACTTGGTAGTATGATGGACTCTATCCAAACACATGAGAGAAATGTAATACAATGTTTTGAAAGATTGAAGTACTGTGTAACTCCAAATGCAGACATCGTTCGTCGAGTTGACGCGTGCATCGCTGTCACAAATGATGCTTTAAAATTGATAAATGAAATGATATCTGGAGTTGAACACTATGATGACATTCAGTTCAAAAAGCAATTACAAAATACCGGATATGCAAATTCAATATTTACTTTGTCAGACATTGATTCACAATCTGTTAAGTCAGGCATTACAATAAAATCTGTCGCATCTGAGAAAGCTGTTGACGCAGCAGACGAACTTGCTGATAAAAGGGCTGAGCTTGCTGCTCTTGAAGTTGACAGAGAATACAATAACACTAAAAATAATCAAGCTTCAGAACGCGAAATAATAAACGCCAAAAAGAGCGTAGCAGCAGCAGAAGCGAGACTAGCCACTTACACTCAAGTAGCAAATGCATCTAGCAATCAGCCTATAGCTAGTAACAATGCACATTCAACCAGTGAATTAGCGAAGGCCCTAGCAGACTCAGTGAATTTGAATAGACTTCCTGTACCAGAACCATCAGTATTTACTGATGATCCACTTCAGTTTATTGAATGGAGGACTTCCTTTAAACTGCTTATTGAAGGCAAGGGCATCTCTCCAAATGATAAAATATTTTACTTGAAAAGGTATGTTGGTGGTGAGGCAAAGCGAGCAATTGAAGGTTTCTTCTTCAGCGGCAGTGCAAAGGCATACGAAAATGCAATGGCTATTCTAGAGGAACGGTTTGGACACCCATTCATTGTGCAAAAGGCATTTCGGACAAAATTGGACAATTGGCCCGGTATTCCTGCACGTAATCCAAGATTACTTCGTGACTTTGCTGATTTTTTTGCGTGCTTGCACAGATGCAAGTGAACAGTTTTCTAATCTTGGTGTACTTAGCGACTGCTTTGAGAATCGCAAAATGGTGAAAAAACTACCAGAATGGGCTGCAAATAAGTGGAACCGTGAAGTACAGTCAACCCTTGATAGCATTGGCAGTTATCCGACTTTTAAGCAATTTGTAAACTTTGTAAACAAAGAAGCGCGAATCGCATGTAACCCAATGTCGTCACCATATTTTCTTGAAAGCAAACCTGTTGACAAGCATAACGTTAAGACACTATCAACAAATGCAAGTGAAACGACAAACTCAAATCTCAATGGCGTGTACGGGCAAAAACTGTGTGTGTATTGTAAGAAGAAATATCATACAATTTCAGATTGCCGTACATTTATTCCCTTAACGATTGAACTGAAACGAACATTTATTAAAGAAAACAGTTTGTGTTTTGGGTGTTTAAATGGAGGTCACCGAAACAAGGACTGTCCTGAAAAGCTCAAATGTGACAGGTGTAATCTTCGACATCCAACATGTATGCATGAAGAACGCCCATTGCGTAAAAACGAAAATTATGATCAGGACAATGTCAAGGCCGCAACTGCCTTTCGTGTAAATAGAAACGAAGGTCACAGCACTTCGATGATCGTACCAGTATGGCTGTCTTCTGAAAGTACTCCTGATTGTGAAATTTTGACATATGCGCTTTTGGACACACAAAGTGATACTTCATTCATTCATGAAGATACAGCAGCAAGCTTACAAGTTCAAGGCAATCCCATAAAATTGAGCTTGTCTACCATGGCTTCTGAAAGAACTGTTATCCAGAGTAAGAGAATAACAGGACTTAAAGTTCGTGGTTTTCAATCAAGTGAAAAGCTGAGAATTAGCAATGCCTATACAAGGGGCTTCATTCCGGTTGACCGATCCCATATTCCAACGCGTGAAACAGCGTCAGCGTGGCCACACCTAAAGGAAATCGCTGAGAAGCTCGCGCCTATGCAATCCTGCGATGTCGGCCTATTGTTAGGCTATAACTGCCCGGAGGCCTTGGCACCTCGAGAAACAATTCATGGAAAGGGAACACAACCTTACGCAGTACTCACAAGCCTTGGTTGGAGTGTTGTTGGATATAGTGACTCCGGATATAACTCCCCACATAACATTTTTTCCACATGTCACCGTGTTTGCGTCAAGGAATTACCACCAGTATCCCCAAAGGATGCTGTTAAGGCGCTGGAGACGGACTTTGCCCATGACTGTGTTAACGATGTCAAGGTTTCGCAGGAAGATATTTTGTTCTTGAACATAATGGAAGAAAACGTGCACCAACGTAACGACAAACACTTAGAACTACCACTTCCATTCAAGGAAAGGCCTATACTACCAAACAATAGACACCTTGCCTTGACACGGTTATTCCACCTTAAACGCAAACTGAGTAGGGATGAGCAATACCATGAGAGATACAAAACATTCATGAAAGAGATGATTGAACGTGGAGATGCCGAACCAGTTCCTGAAAGGTCGGCATCAGATTGTCAGTGGTACATACCGCATCACGGTGTTTTCCATCCAAAGAAGCCAGATAAGCTCCGCATAGTATTTGATTGTTCTGCCAAATATCAGAATACTTCCTTGAATCAGCATCTACTTAGTGGGCCAGATCTCACAAACGGACTAGCAGGTGTTCTTATAAGATTCAGACGTTTTCCAGTTGCTATAATGTGTGACATTGAAAAAATGTTCCATCAATTCTTTGTGTGTGAACCAGATCGAGATTATCTACGATTTTTATGGTGGAAAGATGGGGACATGAACTCCCAAATTGCAGACTTTCGCATGAGAAAACACTTATTTGGTGCAGCCTCGTCACCTGGGTGTGCTAATTACGGTCTAAAGTATCTAGCTAAGTCCCAAGAAGACAAATATCCTAAAGCATCGTCATTTGTGCAACGGGACTTCTATGTAGACGATGGTCTTACCAGTGTGAAAACTGAACAAAAAGCTATGCAGCTAGTTAAGGATGCTCAAACGATTTGCAGCAATGGAGGACTACGCTTACATAAGTTTGTCTCAAATAGCAGATCTGTCATTCAGTCTATACCAGCATCAGAAAGAGCTGAAGACGTCAAAGATCTGGACTTGACATTTGAAACCTTACCTGTTGAACGAGCACTTGGCATTTCATGGAGCATCGAACAAGACATTTTTCAGTTTTGTGTATTTCGCGAATTAGACAAGGACTTAAGTAACATGTCACCAATCAGGCGGAACATATTGTCTGTAGTTGCATCGATATTTGACCCCCTAGGATTGCTCTCCCCTGTCACGTTGAAGGGGAAGAAAATATTGCAGCAAATGTGTCAAAGTGGTATAGGTTGGGATGACCAACTTCCGGCCTCTGATGAACCTGAATGGAACAACTGGATCAAAGATCTAAAGGGACTTCAGAACTTACAGATCCAAAGATGTTTGATTCCTAACAAGTTTGACGAAGACACTGTCATTGAACTTCATCATTTCTCAGATGCGAGCAGTTACGGATACGGTCAGTGCTCGTACATCAGACTAGTGAATAAGGACAGTGTGCATTGTGCGCTGCTTATCGGAAAGGCAAGAGTGGCTCCATTGACTATTGTGACAATTCCCAGACTTGAACTGACAGCAGCTCACTTATCTGTTAAAATGAGCCAGTTTTTGAAGAGAGAAATCGATCTGCCAGTGAATAGGGAATATTTCTGGACTGACTCGCGTGTAGTGCTAGGATACATTGCCAATGAAGCACGTCGGTTTCATGTTTTTGTCACAAATCGTGTGCAAATGATAAGACAATCTACGGAACCAAGTCAATGGTTCTATGTGCGGTCGAGTAACAATCCAGCAGACCATGCTTCACGTGGTCTCAACGTAACAGAGCTTCAAAATTCTACATGGTTTACCGGTCCAGCCTTTCTTTGGCAACGGCACATAGAGTATGAGACAGTGACACCGGAACTTAAACTAGGTGATCCTGAGGTCAGATCCGCTAGGTCACTCCATACCGAAACGTCAGAACATATAAACATTTTAGAGCTTCTTGAAAGATTTTCATGTTGGTCCAGGGCCATTTCTGTTGTAGCTAGATTGCAAAGACTAGCAAACGGTGTTAAGGGAACACATTCTCCAACGGTTGACGAACGTCACAAGGCTGAATTGACTATCGTAAAGTTAGTTCAACGCGATTCATTTCCAGGTGTGATAGATACACTGGGCTCATCTACAGCGTTACCCAAGTCTAGTAGCCTGTACCCTCTGGATCCCATACTGAAGAATAGTGTATTGCGGGTCGGAACTCGTCTACGAAAAGCTAATCTACCTGAAACATGCATTTACCCAGTAATCCTTCCAAAGAATGCTCACGTGACAAAACTAATTATATCTCATGCACATCAGAACATTAAACATCAAGGCCGAGGCTTTACTGTGAACAAACTAAGATGTTTAGGCTATTGGATTGTTGGTGGGAGTAAAATTGTCGCAAACTTTATAAGGGACTGTGTTGTGTGTCGTAAACTCAGACGACCTACAGAGTCTCAGAGAATGGCAGACTTACCCAGTGATCGTGTTGAAGAGTACCCACCTTTCACATACTGTGGCATGGACTGTTTTGGACCGTTTACCGTGAAACAAGGTCGTAAGGAAATCAAACGATATGGACTGTTATTTACTTGTTTGTGTTCGCGCGCAGTTCACATTGAAATGCTTGACGACATGTCTACAGATGTGTTCATTAACAGTTTAAGATGTTTCTTGGCAATCCGTGGTACTGTGAGACAAATACGTTCAGATCAAGGTTCTAACTTTATAGGTGCTAAAAATGAGCTAAGTGTCAAAATTGATGTACCTAAGGTAACATCCTATCTTGCTGAGAAACAGTGTGATTTTAAATTGAATGCTCCATGCTCAAGCCATACAGGAGGAGTGTGGGAAAGACAAATAAGGACCATTAGAAATGTTCTAAATTCTGTACTGTTACTGTGCCCAGGACGTTTGGATGACGCTTCATTGAGAACTTTGTTTTACGAAGTGATGGCTATTGTTAACAGCCGTCCGTTAACTGTGTCGGATATAAATGATCCGAGTGCATTAGAACCACTTACCCCGAACCACATACTGACCGGAAAATCAGATGTTCCTGCACCACCACCCGGAGAGTTCGTGCGTGAAGATCTCTTCTTGCGAAAACGATGGAGAAGAGTGCAATATTTACTTGAACAGTTTTGGTCGCGATGGCAACGAGAGTACATTGCTGCCATATCACTCCGACAAAAGTGGCATACGGCTCGCCGCAACTTCCGTGTGGACAATATCGTGTTGATCAAGGACGCGGACCTACCAAGAAATCAGTGGCCGCTCGCTTTCGTTGTTGAAGCCAATCCTGATGACGATGGACTCGTGCGTAGGGTCAAGGTCAAGGTCGGAATCCGAGGAACAGCTCCAGTGACAATTCTAGAGCGCAGTGTACACAAACTGGTTTTGCTTATTGAGCATCAATAGAACTTAAACGTCTGTCTTAAGTTTGATTTTGTGACGTTTGAAATCATGCTAAATGCAATATTTGACAATTGTTTCTAGTCAGTGTTGACTCTAGTCTCAGTGTTTTTCTGCATAATTACCTTATTATTGCCTTTAAAGTTGCATTTAGTAAATGCTGATTGTTTGTATACGAATGTTAAGATTATTAATGTCTTGTACTTTGAATATTAATTAATGCCAACAAGTTTAAAGGGTATTTAGGATAATTTAGTGAATACTTGTATTGTATTACATTTTTATCTTTAAAGACCTTAAGAAATCATGTATGATTTGGTGGGAGTGTAAATGTCTAATTTTGCCTTAAATCATTGTTAATTTAATATTAACAATGTGTTTTCAATGTGTTTTACTTTCATTACGTCTGCACTCAGTATTTGCACGGATAATTGTTTTGACGTGAACTAGTGTACCTTGACCTTATAATATAGTGTTGTGTAACCTCCAGTCATTGTCACCAAGCGCTTGATTCTTTGATTGTTGCGCTAAAACGATACTGATTAAACGTTCGAATAACGAAAAGAACATTTTTAACGATTTCAACGTATTTTGCTTCATTATTGCAATGATTTAAGGACCTTGGTCAGAAGAACCAGGTATATGGATATTTTATATGATTATGCATTGAACGAAGGCTTCATTGTTTGTTGTCTTAAACGTTTAACGACTAAATATTTGTATTGTTGACAGAGCCAAAAGGTTTTGTTTTATTCAGTTCAGGCATTTAGAATTGTTTGTTTCTTAAGTGCTTATACCGAAGGATGAACCATCTTAATGTACAAGATTTCTGATATGTAATTATTGATTGTTTAACGTATAAAGGCATTTGCATTATGTTTAAGCTTGTAACCTTTTTGTTTACATGTATATTCATGACGTTGTATTGTTAATTTCAGTTCTTACGGTTTTCTACTAATAAAGATAAGAACCAGTCACGAATTTTCTTTTGAGACCAAGGGCTCCTTACAATGTTTCCCTAAAATAATAAAGTTCATCAAGATTAAGTGATTTACCAATATTATTTAATATTTAATTCACATACTGGTCAATGAATCATTCTTGACACCTGACTTTAACCCATCGGTAGGGTCTGTTAGGTGTGTTCAAGTAAGAATAGAGTTGTTAAACATTAGGTTAAAACACATTAAACATTCACTTTAGTAAAGCAAGCATTTTGGACAAATTTGAAGTTGTACAAACAATTGATTGCATTATATAATGACGTTGCATATGGAATAGACCCCAAAACTAGGGATTTATCTACGTCCTTGCCTATTTCACACTATGGGGCAATCAAACATAAGCCTTTTGAGATACTTACAGAAATAAAATCCATTTGATATGAGTCTTTTGTCTTGAAATGCATTGTATACTTAAGTAGTCAAAGGGAGGTAATTAAACAAGATTTATAAACATGAATAAAATGTTTATTAAAGTATCATCAACATGTTGTCATTATGATGAACATTTCTCTTTTAAATTTAGTCTTTTGTGTTCATGGTCGGATACACAGCTAGTGTATATTGTTAAAGTCAGAGTTGTTAATTTACTGTTTAAACTGTTACATGGATACATAGGCAGTGGAATGCCTATTTAAGGTAAGAAGTATAATACATAAGTTAAAAACATGTTGACCTTCCTTATTTTGGGGTGATGAACGTTCTGTAGTGATTCACTCTTTAATAATTATTATAGGGAGTGAAACATATTTGACCTAAGTAACTGTCTGGAGCTCTGTATCACAGAGATGCCAACACATTTGTGAAAGTATCGTTGTGCATTTTTATTTGTTTCCTTAAGATGATAGTATAGAAATAAAATGACATACGTGTTAACACCTAAGCGCACACAGGGAAATCTCACCGTTTTGTTTCAGTTTCTAACTTGAAAACGGGGTTTTAATTATAGACCATTCATTTATATTTATCAGCCATTCGGGCAAAGGTGCGCTTCATAATGCTTGTTTTATCAAGAAAAGCGTCTAATTTGTGGGAAAGGGTTAAGTATGCTTGTCATTATCTATTGTTTGTTAGCATCCACAACAGGTTTGTCATGATGCATTTGATTTATCAGGGATCAGCAAATCATATATCCATACCACTACAGTATTGAGACAGTTATAACATATTTATACTTTTCACATTTTTAACATAAAATTGTTTGCAGAAGATTTGTGCACATTTCAAATATTGAAGCCTTTACCTTATGATGTAGAGGGTTTCTGATGATAGACATCTTTAGAACACATTTTGACTGAAATAGAACTTGCTCAATTCAAGTAATTCCAATTTGGCCATAATATTTTCTTCCCCTTTGTATTATACTTCCATTTAGAGAGCTTTTGATATGTGTTCAAATTCGTTTGCTGCAGATGTGTCGTATGTGGGAAAGGGTTAATTAACAAACCATGAAACAAGCTTTAAAAAAAATGAAGCAAAATTAGATAAGATTTTACTCAAAGGGTAAAGTAAGAAATGTTATGAAAAAAACATAGTATGCAACAGTACGGCTAGCATATTTTACTCGTTATGCTACTACATTATGCGTGTTTAATTTTTAAAATAAATCCTGTTTTACCCATACATTTTTCACAATTATCCTTTACACCCAGTATATTACAGTATATATTGAACATTTTCAGGACAATATATATGGAAAAAGTTTATTTATAATCATGAAATAGACTAGACTGTCTTAAAACTACTAAGTCTTAAAGCGAGTTTAAACCAAACAAAAAACATGATCAAATGCAATTTTTAATTACATTTTCAAAATAATTCGTTACCAGTACTTTGATTTTAGAATTGTATTTATTCACTAAACTGATGTTTTATGTATCAAAAATAATTGTGTAACGAAAACGTTCGGTATACGTTGCATTTGATATGCAAATTTACATCACCGTTTCGAAACGTTTCAAACGTTTTCGTTACACTACTTCCCACTCCGAGAAGACTCGTCCCGAGTCTTGGCCTGGGAAACCCATGGGTAAGGCAACTCCGGTATGGCAGTTGTCTTCATCCCACCGCGGCCACCAAATGTAACGTGCAGGGCTAAAGACGCAGAAGATCCCTTCAGCGAAAAGTATACTCAACCCTGAAGGGGTCCACTTGTCTTATATATGTAACCCTAAACTACATCACTTCGAAACGGTGATGTAAATTTGCATATCAAATGCAACGTATACCGAACGTTTTCGTTACACTACTTCCCACTCCGAGAAGACTCGTCCCGAGTCTTGGCCTGGGAAACCCATGGGTAAGGCAACTCAGGTAAGGCAGTTGTCTTCATCCCACCGCTGCTACCAAATGTAACGTGCAGGGCTAAAGACGAAGAAGATCCCTTCAGCGGAAAGTATACTTTTCGCTGAAGGGATCTTCTGTGTCTTTAGCCCTGTCTTAGAATTTAGAATGTCTTGATTCGCTTCAGTTTCAGTGTACATATTATAACCCTTTTCCCTGATAAGCTGACATCCATCCTTTGAACAAATTCGTTAGAAAAGAAAGAGATTGCTCGAAATGAAGACAATTTCTATAAGCTGTATTTGTTCAGCAAACTAATGTTATACAATTGTATCAAAATAGTTGTAAATTGTTTCTACGATCTTCAGTTTTATTTTGATTGTACATAGTTTCTAGTAACGCGCCCATTTGCATGCTGCTTCAACCCTTTCCCACAAACACCAAATTTGAAGCCGACGGTTTCAAGGTGCTGAACTCTAGAACAAATATATTATAGTCAAATTTTTAAAACTATTCCAAAGTTGTCTAAAAATATTAGAATCCTAATTCTGTGATAAGATAAAGTAATGATTTCACTTTCCGGTACCATAATTATCTTAATATTGATCGTTTATGCTTTATTTTCACTGGGTAGATATACCCAGTAAGCCAAATTTTGTATATTTTCATGACTTTCAATTGACTGTTTTTCAACATTTACTGCTAAAATAGTTTCGAACTACTCATTACTTACATTGGTGTAACTATTAGCAATAATTGCAGAAGTTTCAACATTTCAAAATGTTGTTCACCATCTGGAGCTCAGTACCTCTACTTACATTTAGACACATACATGGAAAAGCTCTATAAATGAAATTATAATATATAATTATTGACTAGAGGCAAAAACATTGTGACACAACGAGAACATTGCTATTTTCGTGAGAAATTATTTCAACCAAAGCGGGATGTTTCTTTTTCTATTCCTCTAAAATTATTTAAAGAATTAGTATGAACTCTGGTATCTGTGACATACAAAAATGAGGAAAATACAAAACTTTCAAAATTTTCTGAAACTGTGATCTGATTTGAAGATAATTTGAAGATAATTTGACATTAGTGTTACACTAAATGATCCTATGTACAAATTGTTTGAGTCAGACTGATTTCTACAAGACGGCATCAAAACACAGATAAAATGCTGAAGATAGCATGGCAAAAACGTTCTTTGGCTGACTTCCTTCCTGCTTTGTTTATCATTATTTGTTTTAAAACATATGGTCATCAGACGGTATCAGAAAATGGATAAAAGGACAAAACAATTCTTCTTCTCTGTGAAGCGGAGTTGATCAAAGTAAATACTATTAAGAGAAAAACAGTGTGATGAACCTTAGCCTTCACCTGATATGATATGTTTAAAGTTAAAGCCTGATTGGAAACATCTAAGGAACGAGAACTGACAATTCTTGAAAAAATGGAAACCTTCATTTTAAGATCGAGACAAAATAGTAAAACCTGATTCATATGATTCCCTCAGAAGCCATATTGTTGTTTGAAAGACATGGCCGCCAGGCGGCACAAGAAGGGAGTTATATGAAGGAAAATAACAGGGTATTCTTCTCTTAACGTGTTTGACTTATTTCAAGAGCATTTTTCACATCTGACCTTCTTGTTATTTGAAGACGTCAGAATTCTCAGTCGCGGCTTGCAACATAATCTTGAATAGATGTATATATTTAATCCGTTTCCCCGGTATGAACACCGTCTGACATTGACTGAACAAGGACTCTGCTGTCGAATGCTTAGTGAGCCAAATAATAGACCTTGGCGTTCTAAGTTTGATCCTGCGCGTGGTGATCATACAGGGGTGTCTTTGCTTAAATCCCATTTCTAGTTTAATGTTGAATAGTCGCCCTAGTATGAACGATTTTTGTCGTCGCAATAATATAAATGAAATACCTTTTATAACGAATGAAGTCAAACCGTATTAGGTAAGCTTTTAGCATTTTTCAGTAAACTGGATTGAGAAGCCTAAACCGTTTCCTGATACAGTCAAATTTTAACACGAGAGACAACTTCTATAAACATAGTTGTTTATAAAACTATTATTGAATAAAACTACCAAAATCTCCTTTTTAATAAATGACTTTACTAAAATCTTATTACCGATTTTCATAACAATGGTCATTTTCAGATTATTTCATAGCAGACGACGCTTATTCATATCATAAAAGGTAAGTTTGTAATGACAAATGAACCGTTCAACGAGTAACCCATATTTTGGATTATGCGTAAAGTATAGACCAGAATCAGCCTAAGCATGCCGCGCAGGCTAACACGTACAGACAACTTTCGTCTTCTACGGACTTTTTGTTTGAGGAAGCATTACTCTATACCTCTACCCCCCTTAGACGGAATTTGTCGTTCAGGACAATCCGCGCCGGCTGATCGCAGACGGTACATAACGCAGACGGTACATGTTGTTGGTTTTTTCGTGAAACGGCTCAAATGTTGATCTGAATAACATATTATTTCCCTTGGTAAATGAAGAGTAACGTGAGATTTTGAAGGATTTTTATATTGAAAGAGTGGAAATATCAAGTGAGGTTAAACCTATATGAAATCTAGAAACAAGTTCTTAAAATTAATCTTTTACATCGGGAAAATGGAGAAAACAAGGACTTTGAAGGATGCTGAGCTAGAAATATCGTGGGGAACAAAAAGTTAAATGTTAATATTTGAGCCATTTTCTCCGTTTTCCTAAAGAGATAACACAGTTTTCATCGAACTATACGGTAAACGTTTATGACAAGCCATGGGAATACAGACCGTATGAGTTTGCAAACAGTTTAGACTCAGATCAGTCTCTTTCAAAACCACAGATGGTCGATCTTTCCGTGGTAAGGCTCACGTGTAAACATTATGCAGACAATTGTTGACTTTTCTTCAGCAAATTTACTATTCGCATTGATATCAAAAGTGGGTCACTTCCTGTTAGATATTTTCAGAAATATCTGCTTTGTAAACACATGTGGTACACAAGGTAATTTTTTAAACATTTGAAGATTACGCTTGAACAAAGTTAAAAAACGGGTGGGAAAGGGAGCAATGTATGAATTTAACATCATCCCTTCTTGTCTCATATTGTTTTCTATTATTTTTTCAAAATTACCTTTTCAGTTTTTGAGCTGTCACATAATGTATCCGTGTCTCACAGAAATAGTTTGAACATTTAGATTCTATTCTGTGTCGTTCAAGAAATGACAAATAGTGATGGTGGCATGAGAAAAGGAGGAAGTTACTTGTATACGTTCGCGGTATAACACTATTGCAATAATTTTCCTTTAATATGTGACCATCCTTACAATTATTCAAGTCATATGTATTTTTACTCAAACTGATGATTGCATCTATCGGGACACATATTTTATATGTTAGTGCATTTATCATGGCTTTGGGGATATTCTCTCAAATGTCATGGTCATACTCCGATCTATACTATTTCAAGCTCATAGGAAAATGTTCAAATGCACTGTTGAAAGTAGTCTTCGACATTCGGATAGGAAGTTGACTCAGCTTGATCTTGAACTCTCAACCCCTGGATTGACAACTCTATCCATTATCAATTGAGCAAATAGTAAATGCGTTATTGCACAACAGCTTTTTAATCTTTTGAGTTGGGGATTAAATCTGTTGAGACTGAATGCACTTCCCGAAACTTTCAGAGGCATTGCCTTAATTCATATTATAAATATAACATACACACGTACATGTACTTTTGATATTTGTATGTATTCAACAAACTGATAATATATATAAATAAAACAGAAACGTTATTCGTTTGTACCTTCTTTAAGTTCTGCGTGCAGATATAATAAGTTCCATGAACAGAGGTACTTAAACTACTTGCATCAGATTGCCGTTTTCACCAATGATACAGTACTATCACGGCGTAAATCTACCAGTTTCAATCTTCGATTGTCACACTTTCTAAGCGTTTTTCATGTAGAACACCATATATCATTGAAAAGAGTTACCTCCAAGCTTTAAATCAATCCAAAGAAAATGTGGGGTCATGCATTATGCAAGAAAGAAATCACAAGGCGAAAATGGTAACCGTCATTTTGGACCAAATCGGGCCCGGACAAAACCGGTGTTTAGCATTCTCTACTTTCACTTTCAAACAAGGTCAAAATACTAAAAGTGATCAAATCAATCATTTACAGTGCATCCTATACAAATTCACAATGCATTTAAACTCAATGTCATATATTCAATACATTCTGGTAATGGTAAACACTCATTTCTATGCAAACAACGGTTTTTCAGGAACTATAGTACTGTAGATCAGCAAGTCAGCGGATGTATTTAGCGTAATTTGACCTCTATTAGATCTGCAGACAGCACATCCCAACTACGAATTGCATTTGCCAAACGCAGAACACGTTTAACGTGTCCCTGTGTTATGCTGTCGTCGTCTTGACAATCAGACAAGTCAGACGCTAAGTCACTAACCTTTTGCAAATTAATAAACAACCAAAATGGTTCAAAAGCTTGATTTTCTACTGTTTTTGTATATTGATCTGATTTTGGTGTAACGCATTCTACATTCAGTCTTATCAAACATGTTTTCATCTGGAATAAAGTAATTCTGACATTGCCCCTGCATTTGACCAGATACTCAATCGGAATATAAGCTTCTAACATATTTAACGAGGTTTTCCGGTACCCAGAATTCACAGGGAGAGTTTTCTATGGTATAAAACAAGGCTGTCTTGCAATGATAAGATGTAATAGACTCTCCTATTGTTTTCCGTATAATGTTCTTCTTTACCATCTTTAAAAGAATGTAGGACTTATATTGTGTTGGATTTATACTTAATATTAGTTGTTGTTCTTGCTGAGTGAAGGATATTCTCCATTCTCTTTCCTTTCTATATTCGTCACTGTCTTAATGTCCAACACCAACAAAGAAACAATCGGAAAACTCAAACTCTGACAATTGATCAGAAAAGGGCCAGTCGAGGTCCTCTGCAACTATTGTCTCGCAAAACGGTTGATTGGGGGACTTTTCCTATCATATTTTGTAGCATTATATATCCCGATCGTGTATGAAATTCACGATGTATCAGAAAGAAATCATGATCATCCGAATTGTCCGGTGGGACGTCATGTACAGGCCTTAAATAATCACAAACTAGAACATCAAAATCAAAATTGTATCCCCAATAATTTATATTTTATAACTCCCGAAACGTAATATGTCATATATACTTTCTAGAATATTGGGTAAAACTGTGGGAAAATGAGAACTTAATAATGTCAGAATATTATCCCATTCCCACAATGATTACAATTATCATACAGTGCCAAATGCTACAGCTAATTGCAAAGTATTTCATGGTGGATATTTTCATCACAGAAGTATTGTCCGATGATAGAAAGACAATGCCCGACGGATTAAGCTCTGGGTGTCTACGTGACGTCAACATCGGGACAAAACTATTCGTCTTGTCTATTTGCGTAAATCACCACCTTACTGTCACATAAACCGTGAAAAAAAAACCAAAATGCGAGCAAAATCGTTTGCACGAGGATTGTGTCTTCGTTTTCACAGATGAGTCCATGACCATTCTTTTTCGACCAATCTATGCACAGAAGATAAAGAGTTTATTCTACTTACAGTTTAGCATAAGTATGATAACAATCAAAGTATTAAAAGAACTGAATTGCAAGATTTTCCTTCAATTTGACCTAGTGACTACCGTTTGACCCAACATGATCATGTTAGAACTTGACCTATATATCATCAAGAAAAAAAACATTCTGATAAAGTTTCAACATGCTCGAGCTAAAAATGCAGTATCAAGAGTGTTAACAAGATTTTCCTTCAATTTGGCCTAGTGACCTAGAGTTTAACCCGGCATAACCCATATTCAAACTTGACCTAGATATCATTTAGATATAATTCTGACCAAATTTCAAGCTGCTGTATCCAAAAAAGATGCTTCTACAGAGTTAACAAGATTTTCCTTCACTTTGGCCTAGTGACCTAGTTTCTAAATCCAATGTAACCCATATTCGAACTTGACCTGTATATCATTAATACTAACATTCTGACAAAATTTCAAACTGCTGAAGCAAAAATTGCGGCTTCTAGAGTGTTAACAAGCTTTTCCTTCATTTTGACCTAGTGACCAACTTTTTGACCCAACATAAGCCAAGTTCGATCTTGACCTACATATCATCAAGACGAACATTCTGATAAAGTTTCAATATGCTCAAGTTGAAAATAATGCCTCTAGAGTGTTAACAAGATTTCCATTCAATTTGGCTTAGTGACCTAGTTTTTAAACCGGCTTGACCCATATTTGAACCTGGCCTAGATATCATATAGATAAACATTTTGACTACATTTCAGCTGCCTTACCAAAAAATGTGGCTTCTACAGTATTAACAAGATTATCCTTCAATTTGGCCTAGTAACCTTTCTGACCCAATATGACCCATATTCGCACTTGACCTAGATATCATTATTACAAACATTTTGATAAAGTTTCAACATGCTCAAGTCGAAAATAAGGCCTCCAAAGTGTTAACAATATTTCCATTAAATTTGGCCTAGTGACCTAGTTTTTGACCCGGCTTGACCCATATTCAAACTCGGCCTAGATATAATTAAGATAAACATTCTGACTTAATTTCAAGCAACCTCAGCAAAAAAATGCCTAGTTTCTCACCCAATATGACCCATATTTGAACTTGACCTAGAAATCATTAATACAAACATTCTGACAAAAAGTGCGGCCTTTAGAGTGTTAACAAGCATTTCCTTTAATTTAACCTAGTGACCTACTTTTTGACCCGACACATGAATCATGTTCGAACTTGACTAACATCATCAAGACAAACATTCTGATATAGTTTCCACATGCTCAAGTTGAAAATGTGGCCTCTAGAGTGTTTACAAGAGTTTCCTTCAATTTGATCTAGTGACCTGGTTTTTGACCTCAAATGGCCCAGTTTCGAACTTGCCCAGGATTTGATGGAAATGAATGTTCTGCAAAATGTAGCCTGTAGAGTGTTAACAAGGGAAAATGTTGACGATGCACAACAGCCGTATTTTTCATTGCAGGGATGTTCTCAAAAGGTTTTTGAGTTACCCGCTTTCAGGCTACTCGTTTTCCATATATTTAAAAGAAACATTTAAGATCCTTATGTCTAACTTAAATTTCTAAATTATGTATACAACTTCATGGATTAAAACTTTACATTGTGTACGTTTACTTTGTATAATGTGCATACTGTTTAGCTTGTTGTGAAACGTATTTAACTCATCCCTGGACAATCAAGAAAATTTGTCCATTCTGAAAGAAAGAAGGCAGCACCGAAATTTAACAAATTTACACTTCCTGAAAGCTGGGCATGACAATATACGGAGGTATTCAGCATAGCTGAATCCCCCACATAAAAACGGGAGTATATAAACAAAAAATACAAAGTAATTTTAACAAGTTTAAAGATATTTATTTTCAAAATTGAGCATTTATGAAATACAAAGTTCACATGTATAGTCAATATATAGCAAGAATACAATTTTCTTAATGAACAAACTGTATGGTGAGGAACGTTTTAAGTTTAGAAATACAACTGAATTTTATAAATAGGCAAATAGGCAAAAATATCCCTCGAAACATTTTTATTTAGGGCCGTCAACTAAACAATTAACAAGACATGGAAATTCCATGAAACCAGGTTTTCTATAATTGAAGGTGTTTGATTAATAATTAACAGATCTGTCAAATCTTTCTGTTAATAGTTAATCAAAGCTAATAATTCAAGTAACAGGGAATATTTCTATTGATGAATAATCATAATTACTTTGTCAATTAAATATATCACAATTTTATCTAACAAATATCAGTTCAATACAGTCAATCGTGTGTTGATGGCCTCATTTATTAGGAACATATAATAGATAACAGATATTAAGCAACCTTTTGTTGTAAGCAACCGCATTTTAGGCTCCCTAATGCCAGGTTGATAATCAGTGATCTGCTTTAACCCTTTACTTGATAGTAACGCGTTTATGCCTTTGCAAACAGACCAGATCCAGGGCCCGAGGTTATGAAACTGACTCATATCCATGCTATATTCTTTTAAATTGCCAAGTTATTTAATATGGAGCATATTTGCGCGAAGTTATTTGAAAATATCTATATGCATGGTAAAGTTATGGTCTGAATAAGACTGTGACCTTGACCTGGAAGCTAAACACATAAATTGTGCATATGACACAGCGTCTTGATATGGTGTATATCTGTTCCAAGCTATTTGAAAATATCTCTATGGATGAAAAAGTTATTGTCCGGACAAGAAAAGTGCAACTGATGTCTATTTGTTGTCACTGTGACTTTGACCTTGAAGCTACAGACAAAAGTTTTGCATGTGACACATCATATTGATATAGTTCATGTTTGTGCCAAGTTATTTGAAAATATCTCTATGCATGACACAGTTATGGTCCAGACAAGAAAAGTTCAATTAAAGTCTATTTCTTATCGCTGTGACCTTGACCTTGAATCTACATATTTTCATTTTGCATTTGGCACATCGTCTTGATATGGTGCATGTTTGTGCCAAGTTATTTGAAAATATCTCTATGCATGGCAAAGTTATGGTCCGGACAAGGAAAGTTGACAAACCCAACTGCCCAAACTATTAAAACAAGGGTGCCGTGATGGCCCTGGATCGATCACTTGATTTTATTTTGTTCATATTGGCCATATAAGCCCCACCCCCTGGCGGTCATAATTTTCGACCAATCAACATGGTTTAAAGGAATCTGATAGTGGGTCAACTTAGGAACATTTCTACCAAATGATTTGAAAATCGGCCTGACACTGTCAGAGGAGATTTTGTAAGTTTTCACTATAGCCATACATAGCAAAATAGCCCGCCCCCTGGCGGCCATGTTTTTCGACCAATCAACATGGCTTGAAGGAATCTGATAGAGGGTCACCAAAGGAACATTTCTACAACTTTATTTGAAAATCTGCCTACCAGTTTGGGAGAAGAATAATTTTAAAGTTTTTCTCGTTTCGTTGCCATGGAAACCAGAATTCTGCATGGATCCCAACAATTTGAAGGATTTTAGGTGAGGTCATTGAGAGGATGCTTTCTGTGAAGTTTCGTCCCAATTGACCAACTGGGTCAGAAGAGGAAGTTGACGGACGACGCACGACGGCCACCGGACGACGTACGACGGACAAAAGGCGATCACTCAGTTGAGCTAAAAAGCGGAGCCTAGGAAGTTGGGGAAATGTTATTAAATATAAGTTAAATGTTTAAAGTTTTCTAATAACGGTAGAAGACATACATATTTTGTATTTTGTTGTTTCTTAAATCAGTTAATATATTAATTCATAAAGGTTGTTTTTTTCAACCATTTAAGTTATTCTTCACAATAATAATGTTGGTTGCTCCCTTTTCGATTACGTCATCCCATGGTGCACAATTAAAACCTATTCAATACTGACGCCGCGTGGAACGGAAAATATCCTTACTGATATATATAATAATTATGAACTGCATGTCACAGAAAACTTAAATGATCGTCCCATGATTGAAGCCCTCTCTCTTGTGAAACGATATGTAGCATGATCACACTCTCTTTGTACTATTCCAATATATAATATATATATATTAGAGCATATTTGCTCTCTCTCTCTCTCTCTCTCTCTCTTCAATAAATAATAATTTTATGCTGACATTTGATTTTCTGGTGTTGTCTATTTTTAAATTTTATGAGAAGAAAATGTAACATAATTAAAGGTCAGATCTACAAATTGGGACAGCCTCAGTGGTTTGGTATCGGTGCGGGAGGCCGCAGGTTCAATCCCGGATAACCAATAATGATAAAATGGCATTTATTGTCGGGTTACCATTACAACTGACTCGATGATGCCAGGGTATATGGACCAGAAGTACTGGTAACTTACCAAGGAAACACCGTGATATAACTGAAAACAATGATGTAAGCGGCATAAAACACCATAACGGTAATGCCTAGCTGTTTCACGGGGAAAACCTCGATTCAAAACAATACAAATGCACTGTTGAAACAAGTTCAAACAAACTATGCTGCTCGTCAGTAAATCATTTTTAATAAATAATCGAAATACAAATGTAATAAAAGAAAATAACGATAAAGTTTAATAATTAGTATATTCAAAACAAAAAATGATGCTTGTCAAAGGTCATGGTTTGTAACACTCGATTGATTTAAAATTACACGTACGGTCCACATAGAGTACCGTCAATGACAGCCAGTGGTTTTTCAAAAGATTCTTGCGTTTAATCTCGCAGTTAGTAATCAAGCAAGATGGAAGCAGCTTTGCAAATGTTACATGATTACAGTAAATATCATATATAAAATGCAATATAGAGTGCCTCGTAAAATAAGTACATATACATATGATGTAAGATCAGTTTAAAAGTATTACATTGATTTGTTACACTGGAATATAGACGGACATTAGTGTTATTGAACAACTGTGTACCCCACCCACCCATGTCTCACGATAGACTTGAGACGTTACAATGCAATATGTAACGGCGATATATTGAGACTAGCGCACCTAATGCTTTAAAACTTTGGACTCGATTACATTGGACGATTATCAATTGACCCCGAATAATATTTATAAACATGTACAGACAATTCGTGGATGTTCGCGGACTGGTTTACACCCTTTTTCCTCTTTTTCCAAGTACATCGGTCCAAAAGGTAAATGTACAGGGTTTTTTTCTGAAAAAGGGGAAGGGGCCATGGCCTTTAAGAAGGGGAAAATTTCGCGGCGTTTTAGAAAAAATGGGGAAAAAGTGTAAACTAGTATAATGTGCATGTTTAACTTTTATCATTACAAGGCCATCTCTCTATTTTTCATGTTCTTGAACTCCTCCACTAGATTGTCATAATCCAGTTCACTCAAACTTTGCCACTGTCAAGGGTCGAAATTAGCAAGATTTTCTACTTGCATTTTTTCGCAAGTGCTATTTTTTGTTACTTGCTAATGAGAAAAACAAATTTAATTTTTGAGAACTTATTAGAACTTTAATTTTAAGCAACACAATGTGAACTACAATAGTGAAATACACTGTTATGGTCAATCATGAATGTAATGTAAACATGGTCCAAACCATGCTGTGAAAAGAAGCTGCTGAGACTGTCAGATATACAGTATAGTCTAGAAACCGTGTTTCAATTTCTGGCTCCATATGGCACAGTATGGGGTCTTTTCTGTCTTAGTCCAGACAACAACCATCTTGTCACAGCAGTTTTTGGGGGCATATCCTATTTAGTAGAGCGGAGTCATGGAGTGGAGTGGAGTGGAGTCTTGGAGTGGGGTCATGGAGTCTAGTTTTGTAGTGGAATCGTGGAGTGGAGTGGATTTTGGAGTGTCAACTTTCCTTGTCCGGACTATATCTTTGCCATGCATAGAGATATTTTCAAATAACTTGGCACAAACATGCACCATATCAAGACGATGTGCCAATTGCAAAAACAAAATCTGTAGATTCAAGGTCAAGGTCACAGTGATAAGAAATAGACTTTAATTGAACTTTTCTTGTCCATAACTGTGTCATGCATAGAGATATTTTCAAATAACTTGGCACAAATATGAACTATATCAATATGATGTGTCACATGCAAAACTTTTGTCTGTAGATTCAAGGTCAAGGTCACAGTGATAAGAAATAGACTTTAATTGAACTTTTCTTGTCCGGACCATAACTTTGTCATGCATAGAGATATTTTCAAATAACTTGGCACAAACATGCACCATATCAAGACGATGTGCCAAATGCTAAACAAAATTCTGTAGATTCAAGGTCAAGGTCACAGTGATAAGAAATATACTTAATTGAACGTTTCTTGTCCGAACCATAACTTTGTCATGCATAGAGATATTTTCAAATAACTTGGCACAAACATGCAACATATCAAGACGATGTGCCAAATGCAAAGAAAAAATTCTGTAGATTCAATGTCAAGGTCATAGTGATAAGAAATATACTTTAATTGAACTTTTCTTGTCCGGACCATAACATGCATAGAGATATTTTCAAATAACTTGGCACAAATATGAACTATATCAATATGATGTGTCACATGCAAAACTTTTGTCTGTAGCTTCAAAGTTAAGGTCACAATGACAACAAATAGACATCAGTTGAACTTTTCTTGTCCGGACAATAACTTTTTTTCATCCATAGAGATATTTTCAAATAGCTTGGAACAGATATACACCATATCAAGACGCTATGTCATATGCACATTTTTTGTGTTTAGCTTCTAGGTCAAGGTCTTTAGCTTGCAGGTCAGGGTCACAGTGACAGAAAATATACTTTACTTGAACGTTTTTAGTTCAGACCATAACTTTACCATGCATATAGATATTTTCAAATAATTTCGCGCAAATATGCTCCATATTAAATAACTTGGCAATTTAAAAGAATATAGCATAGATATGCATTATATCAATACAATGTGTTGCATATAAATATTTTATCTATAGCTTCTAAGACAATGTGTTGCATATATAAATAATTTATCCGTAGCTTCTAGATTAGCTTCAAGGTTTTCCCTTATGATTATCCATCAATAGAAATATTCCCTGTTACTTGAATTACTAGCTTTGATTAACTATTAACAGAAAGATTTGACAGATCTGTTAATTCTTAATCAAACACCTTCCATTATAGAAAACCTGGTCCATGTCTTGTTTATTATGTAAGCTAGCAATGGTTCTCCTAGTAGGCAAGTATATTGTGACTAAATTATTAGGAAAAGTGAGTAAAGCTTGTTAAAGGTACGAAGACCAGGTCAGGTATAAATTTCGGATAATATGAAAAAAAGTACCATTTAAAGATCTACTTTCTTAAAACTGCTAGAAATCATAAATTACAGTTTAGTGATTCAGAATTAAATGGGCCGTTATTTAAACATGGATTCAAAACATAACTTTTATATGAGTCGTGTGGTTTCTGTTGCCATGTCTATATACATACTAGCTTTAAATTGCATTGTAACCAATACCAGTAATTTACATACGAGGTTAATGTGTCTAAATATTCCTAGGATTCCTGATGCATAGAGGTCAGTTTGGTCCATACTATTTTATGAATCTCCTGGGAAAAGATCGGGACATTTGGACTATACCTCCACTCCACGAATCCACTCCAAAACTAGACTCCATGACTCCACTCCACTCTACTCCATGACTCCACTCTACTAACTAGGATATGCCGTGTTTGGGTCATATTCTCTAAGGGCACCATCAGCAACTTTAATTCTCATCAAAATATCAAGTATTTCAGCACCAAGCCTATACCTCAAGTAAAATTTTATTCTGTTCATTGTGGAAAGATAAATTATGATTTAAGCTAATGTTCAAAAGTTAAATATGAAAAAAAAAAAAAGAAAGATAGTTTATCGTCACAAAATACTGCCTAAGGATGAATTGATGAATTGCTGTTAGTCAACCGTTACATTAATTAAAATAAAATAAAATACTTTATGTAGCATTAGTCATCAGTCCTTGATAAGAATATCATATTTAATATTTCAACCCAAATTGGGGTGAAGAAAAATATATACTAAAATAATACACACATAAACATTTTGTTATTGAATACTTTGATACCTTTTCTTCTATTTTCCATGTTAAAAAAAAGATGCAATATCAGTTGATATTGCACGGAATATGAAAATATTGCATTCTGATCTTTTTCAGGTGCTGCTATGGACGGAACTATTTACACAGTAACGTTAAAGAGCGCTCCCATCGAACCTTAAGTTTTTAGAGACCAGCTAACAATATTTGGTACATCTTGTGTAGATGACACGCTGTGAAAAATCGATAGACCTAACCAACAAATATAAACCGGTCTATTTAGAGCACTTGCTGTGTGTACGACTTGTAAATACAAACGTAGTTTCTGACGTAATAATGTGACGTGTATTTTAAGACATCGGTATTTGTGAACTTTACCATTTGTCTTACGTTATAAGCCTAGTTTTTGATATTCGTTGACGGTACGCGGTAATTTGACCACAAGTAATTTGACCACAGGTAATTTGGCCACAGTATTTTGACCACAAGTCATTTGACCAAACAGAAAGTTGACCACAGGTAATTTAACCACAAGTTAATTGAACACATGGAAAGTTGACCACATGGAAGGTTGGCCACAAGTCATTTGACCACATGGAAAGTCGACCACATCGCGTGACTCCACATGACTTCGCGTGACTCCACGTGACTCCACATGACTTCGCGTGACTCCACATGACTTCGCGTGACTTCTCGTGACTCCACATGACTTCGCGTGACTTCGCGTGATTCCACATGACTTCGCGTGACTCCACATGACTTCGCGTGATTTCGCGTGACTCTGCATGACTTCGCGTGACTCCACATGACTTCGCGTGACTCCACTTGACTTCGCGTGACTCCACATGACTTCATGTGACTCCATGTGATATGGTCAAATTACTGTGGTCAATTTGCTCTGTGGTCAAATTACTTGTGGTGTGGCCAACTTTCCATGTGGTCAATTTGCTTATGGCTAAACTTTCCATGTGGTCAACTTTCCGCGTGGTCGAATTACTTGTGGTAAAAAAACTGTGGCCAAATTACCTGTGGTCAAATTACTTGTGGTCAACTTACGACGACCTATATAAGTTTATCTCAATTACATATGACTAACACAATCAAGGGGGATTTAATAACGGCTAGGACGAATATGCAAATGATTGATTTAAAAGGTAGATTATTTTTGTCATTCTACGATGTGATTTTAATAGAAGATGCGTGTTCGCTTTACTGAACATACTCAGTAACTGCGAGGGCGAAAGGGGAATCTAAATCGCAATAAAGAACACAACTATCCAGGCGTAAATACCAGAGTAAGATAAGTATCAATGAAAGCGTTACACATAATTTTGTCGACGGTTTAATGTTGAGGCGAAACCGAATGGGGAACTAAAATGGGGGCTCGTAACTTTATATTATCCACTACCCTAGCAATCATTTTTCAAAGAACAATAATTGAGCGATAAATCGTAAATGTTAATTTATCAAAACAATGGTTAGTTTTCTAAATGTTCGAAGTGTTTAAAACACACACATTTTAAATAGCCAATACCAAATTATACAATTAAAAGGTTATTGCATCTGTATGGACAACTATTGTAGTAGGACTCGTTCCTTAGACGGAGTTCTGTCCTCGCTACGAAGAACCTCGTTCAACGCAATGTTTTCGTCATAGAAGTTTCCTGATTTTACCGAAAAAGGTTTCGGTAAGAAGAAACATTGTCTTTTTAAGTGGTGTTTTAAGACTTTCAAGATATTGAACGACTTGAACTTTTAAAAATATCATAAATAAAGAGTCAAATATACACTGTTGAAAACGTTTCGGGAAAGGGGCAATGGTCAATTTTTGCAATTTCTCACAACGTGCCCGAATTTAACCTCCTTAATCAGCGACAACCTTATGCACATGGCAATGTGTGAATGACTCAATAAGTTAGTATGTACTTGGTCCTTTGTAGTCCATAGGCTTTTTAGCAAACATGTGTCTCATATGTAATATTTGGTATACTCCTTGAAACTGTCAGGGATCATTTTTAACATATCGGGGAACATGAAAACCAATGTTGACAATTTTTCATAATCCCCCAACAGCGGCCATATTGGATTTCAAAATGACCGCTTTTGAACCCTACTATCCACCATATCTCGGCCTATAAACAACATAAATTCATGATTTTTGTGATTTTGGTGTCTACACCCACATTTTCAGAGTCCAGGAACCCACTTCCGTGTTTACAGATAGTGTCAGCTGACAGCCTTGGCGGCCATGTTGGGATCCAAGATGGCCGCCATGCAGAAATCTGGATTTCTTTATATCTCACCTCCTATATGTCTAGAGACATGATTTTGGTGTCAAAAAGGTGGACACCAGTGATGGAAAGAACTGTTTCCATGCATTGGCATCAAGTGTTTTCCAACCAGTTGGTGTAGGCGAGTCATTAGTAGAGCCACCTGATCTCTACGAAGTATCACATGTTGCACTTGTAGACATTCCATTTACATGCATCAAGATTAGCAAATGCAACACAGAAGGCACTCCAAATCCAGCCAGTAGTCCGTGCTACCGATCTTACGAAGTCGGAGGTCATAAAGAAATATTTGAGAATTCACTCAAGATTGATATGACATGGATGGTGGCAAGGTACTTGCATCGACCGTCGAAACATGCATCTAAAGTACCGATACCTTCAGACATTACGGAACAAACTGATGTCTCCAACGAGATAACAATTCCGATGGGGATTATTGCACTTAATGATATCCCTAGTCTCGAGCTAGATTCTGTCACAACGACAACGCAGACAGTGTTAACTGTTCCTGTCGAATGTGCAGCTGTAAATAATGAATCAGAAAACAGTGACAATCAGCAAATACCGGTGTGGTCGGCATACAATTCACTTCTGAACAGTTCGCCATCTGACCAGCAGTCACCTGTGACTGTTGACAAAATGTATTCACTTCCAATCATAAATGCTTCACCACAGGCTATGAAGTCATTTGTTGAGGAACGAATTTGTTGGGATTCCAACCTATGGGATAAAATTACAAAATGTAAGAACATTTTCTGGATGCAACAACGAAGGTATTGAGGCTGCAAGCCAAATCTGAAGTACTGACAATTCGTGCATCTGCAGGTCCAATTTCAAGATTGCTCATCATTGCACGTTCATCTCGTCCGATCGATCTTGAAGATGTGATTGGCAACTACGAATTTTCCGTATCTAACCGTGTACTCATGAAATTAGATGGTTCAGTCTATCCAACTGTAGACAAAAGTAAAGTTATTGCTATACTTGAAAAGCTTCCAACAGATGTTCCTGATGCAGCTCCAATACCGATTCATTACACAAACACGTGCCTAATAATTGATGTTATATCTGTTGTACAGGAGCTCATGTCAGTAAAACCACTTGTGAACTGTAAGTCACTTAGTGATGCATTTGTGTCAATCATAGACAGCAAGGCGCGGAGGTATGATCTCACCAGAGTTATATTCGACAACTACTCAGTCGACGGTTCACTAAAGGAAGCAACCCGTGAACGGCGCAGAGGGACCAAGTCACCCACCAAAGGACATAAAGTGGAGGACTCAACTAAAATCAGAAACAACAAATCATTTCTTGGTAACATCGTAACAAAGGACTCGCTAACACTATACCTGGCACAGAAGCTATAAATAGACAATGCACAAGTACATTTCATTACAGCAAGTCACAAAAGCGTCATGGAAAACAGAGCTGGTGATGTAAATCCAGGTGTAAGTTCCCAGGAGGAAGCTGATACGTTGATGATCCTAAATGCAACACATGCAGCAAAGGATGGATTTACTGTTCACATCATGAGTCCTGACACGGACTTATTGCTCCTTGCCTTACGACGTGTTCCTCTGCTCGGAGGCAATAGTGCAATGATCATGGATGTAAATGAACGACGCCGAGTTATAATGTTGAAACTAATTTACGATGCTCTAGAATCAAACAAGGCATGTGCCTTGCTAAAGTGACAGGCTTAAACTGGTTTTGATACAACTGGGAACAGGATCTTGTACTAAACCCTTTGTTCCAGACCCTACCAAGCTTGGTTGGACAAAACAGGATGACCGGTTGGTACCAGAGTTATCCAAGATCGCACTAACTCCGGCTACAGTTGTGGAATTGGTAAGGTCTTCATGTGGTGCCAGTAATCCGAATACGGTGAATAAATGTGCTTCAGTGAGATGTTCATGTCGATTCAGTGCTCTAGCTTGTACAGAACTATGCCGATGTGAAGCAGAGGCAGACATGTGCCAAAACATGAAAAATAATACCGTGGATACTGATGACATTGAATCAGGCTTATATTGTATTACTTTTGTGCGCGTAAAGGTGTTAGATAACCATTAGTGCTTGATCATGTTGTTCCAGAAAATTCACGTCTTGTGGTGTCTATTGTGTGATTAACAATTATAAATTCTCCAGCAAATGATGGAGATGACTATTACTACTTCAGCCAGACTCATGATTCTAGAAATTCCAGATGAAACGGTCTGAAAAATGTATCTTCTAAATGTTGCATATAATACATGTTATTTGGACAAAATTATTATATTTGGACTAATAATTATGCATGGCAGCCATCTTGGATACCAATATGGCTGCCAAGGCTGTCATCTGAGGTTATCTGTAATTACAGAAATGTGTTCCTTAAATGTGGGTATTGACACCCAAATCATGACTCCATGACATATAGGAGGTGAGATATAAAGACATCCAGATTTCTGCATGGCGGCCATCTAGGATCCCAATATGGCCGCCAAGGCTATCAGCTGACACTATCTGTAAACACGGAAATGGGTTCCTTGACCCTGAAAATGTGGGTTTAGACACCAAAATCATGAATTTATGTTGTTCATAGTCCGAGATATGGTGGATAATAGGTTTCAACAGCGGCCATTTTAAAATCCAAGATGGCCGCTGTTGGGGGATTTGTGAAAAATTGCCAACATTGGTTTTCATGTTCCCCGATAGTCTAAAACTGATCCCTGAAAATTTCAAAGAGTATACCAAAAATTACATATGGGTCCTATAAAGTAACTGACTATTGCATTGCATTTCGGAATTTACTCCTTTCAACGTAGAGACACTTTCTGGAGCCTCTGCAGACGACTCGTTAACACGTGTTGACTAAAAGAAGAATTGCTCAAAACGAGTAATTTCACTTTTATCTAAGAACTATGTTTTAACCCTTTTTTTTTCAAATTCATCTGCTGCAGCATTGTTGTTTTCGGGAAAGAGTTAAATGATTGCTTGTTACTATGTTCATTTTAACTATTTCACATATTATAGCTAGTAAGCTACTCATTGTACCTCCCCCTTTAGAACTCGAGAACACGAGTGGAAGCTCGCAATGACACCAGCGTTCTCCTATAAATAACGCTTTATGGACCGTAACCATTCAAAGTACTACCAAAATTCTTACAAGACAAAGAATGCTAACAAATTGATTGTTTCGGATATCCAAATGGTTTGAGTATCCGATTTAGGAGCTGGAGATCGAACCAGATTTAGGCCAGTTCACATACTCATATGTTTCCTGGTTTTCTAACACCAGTACCCCACACAACATACTCTCCAAGCAACTTGCTGCTTTTCCACATAGACTGTTAGCCCATTGGTGAAATACGAATGACGCTTGTCATAGTGACTTTAGTCAAACGTCGGAAAGAATAGCTTGGATTCGAACTCACAACCCCTGGATTCACAAGCCGCGTCGCTACCGACTGAGCTAGCAGGAGGTATAATATATCAACACTGAATAGTCAAAATTATTGTTGAAAATAGAGTATCCTGCTATTATGGCTTATTTTCAACATTTAGCTTCAAACCAAGGTAGGTTGCCTGTATATTCACATCATAAGTATATACTCCTAATGTAATGACTTCATTAAAAGAGCTTGTGGACGGTGTATCCTAGAAATAACAGATGTGTTAAACTCGTATTAGGCTTGACTTTCAGAAGTTGTTTAAATCACGTGGTCTACATTGTTGAGTAACGTTTGGTACAGCCATATGCCTACTTTGATATTTACGTGTTTCTTCCCTTAATCGAAGCCTTATGGTCGATACACACTATTGGTAATTCATGGGTTTACATTTCTCTGTCAGTCAATAAATCGCACGTTATCCGTTGGAAATGACTGAAAAATGAATCGCTGGTAATGAAAATGTCGTGTGCTTGAGAGACTCTCCTGTTATAATAATAATAGTTATAATAATAATATGAAGAAGTTTATTTCAAATATAAATTCAATAGACCACATGATCCGTGAGAAAAACAAAATACACAAATAAATATTACCAATAATAGTGATGATAAACATAATAATAATTGTAATTATTTCTGTATGATATTACCGATATTAATAATAACTAAATACATGAAACTAAATAAATAACAGAAGAATGGCATTTTAATGCGATCGTTATTTATTGGTTTACTAGGTTTATTTTCATATATTTCACAAATGTTTGTATTTGAATTTCTTCTCACGGTCTTCTCTCAGCGATTTTGGAAAAGTACGCTTATACCACATAATTATGCAGACAAGTAATACCTCTTATTGTCAAAAATATGTTTGGTGATACTATGTGAATTCTCATTTGGTTTGTAATGAACTGTGTGGGTATTTTCAAATTTGAAGGTCAAACAATTCTAATAATCGTAAAACGAAATTATGGAGGAAGCGATAACCGCTCAGCCAAAACAAACAATGGCACAACGGGAGTAAGCGTAAGTGACTCTTTACATTCAGCAAAAGAAGAATTTTTCGAAGATGTTACGTTATATGACAGTGTTTTCTTAACTAAACCTACATCTACAAATCTTAATTCATTTTATACACATATCAAATATGGATGCATCAGTGGATCTTGTGGACTCTCAGGCGGACGGCAGCGCTAGCCACACAACGCCTAGTACTACCCCAACCTCCTGTATCATAACATGTCTAAAGCATTTTTATTAGAAACCTGGGGTGACAGTACTTCTAAAATGGATATTGACGGTTAAAGTTCCTTCAGTTTTTACCGTAAATAAACGTGCAAGACGATGTAGCGGAGGAATTGCACTATATATTAGAAACTATATTGTAAATGGTGTATCTGTAGGGAGATTTTAGGTAAAAGCTAAGACAGTCTTTCTTTCTTTTTGACAGTGATGATTTTGTTTCAGGTATTAACATATGGCCAGAAAACTCGCCCATGTACAACGTAGTAGATATTGTTTTCTTTAGAAAGATGCAAAATTACATGAATGAGTTTTTCATGCACTAGGCAAGTGTTAATTATCGGTGACTGGACATCACAAACGGGTTGCCGTACATTGTAGGTAAGGACTGACTCCATTGATGACGAAAGTCATGTAGCTGACATTACATTATAACGTCACTCAATTGATAGCGTGCGTTATACGTCTGGTTTAGAATAAATCGACCTGTATAAAATGCCAAGAGTCGACTGATTTACTACATATATGAACGATCTTAAATTTACCGGACATACAAAGTCTAGTGTAATCGATTATTTACTATTTTACATACATGACATGTTTAATGTAAATGATTTCAAAGTATTTCCTTTTTTAGATCACCTGAGCCGAAGGCTCAATGTGATCTACTCTGATCACTCTCTGTCCGTCGTCCGTCCGTCGTTAACTTTTAGGTTCAAACATCTCCTCCTCCTTAACCACCGAACCAATTTCAACTAAACTCCACAGGAATGTTCTTTTGCTAGCCCTCTTTCGAAATTGTTCAAAGATTTAAATTCAGTTTGAGAACTTTGGTTGTTGCGGCATTAGAAAGGTGGAAAAATGTCCAAACTTTAAAAACCTTCTCCTTTGAATCTGCTCGTCAGATTCCAATATAATTTAGTCGAAATCTTTCTTGGGTGACCTTCTACAACAATTGTTCAACCCATACTGATTGGTTGAAAACATGGAGTCAGGATACATCAGAAAAGGAACAAATTGACAAAATTTGAAAATAATTTTTGTTTAAAGTCTTTGTCTGATTTTAAGAAAATTGAATAGGAATCTTACTTCAGTGATCCTCTACCCAATTTTTTCAATCCGTCTTGATTTGTTTACAAAATCATAGCAACCAGGCGTCATCACAAAAGGGGTTAATTGAACTTTTAGCTACAAATGACAACTCCTACCATTAAACTGGACCAATTTCAACTCCACTTCACAGGAGTGTTCCTTTGTTGGTTCTCTTTCATAATTGTTTAAAGACTTACATTCTGTGTAGAACTTTGGTTGCTGCAGCATCAGAAAGTGAGAAAAATACCCAAACTTCAAAATCCGTTTCCTCCATAACCTGCTTGTCAGATTCCAAGATAATTTGGAAGAAATGTTTTTTGAGTGACCCTCTTCAAAAACTGTTCAAGCCATATTGATTGCGTTGAAAACAGGGCAGCAAGGCGGCATAAGGAAATACGCAAAATGACAAAACTTTATACAAATGGATTTTACTGATAGGCTATTTTACTATTTCTTTAACAGTGTCCACCACTCCTTGGTGTTTCATTTGCACTCCTCATCAAATTTACCCAGAAATTTGAAGTTAAATATTTGCTACTAATTTACTTTAATTCAGGTGATCGATTTCGGACCATCTTGGCCCTCTTGTTAAATGGTCGGATCATGCTAAATTATCCTTTACTATTTTATGTTATACCTCTATAAATATTTCCTAGGATGTTTATATTAATAATACACAGGTTAAATTGAACACAAAGCTAAACAATAGGCTTCGAAGATGGACGATAAGAAAGTTACCGACATATAACAATCTTGTCAATAGTATTGATAGTACTGTTCCAGAAGCCATAGACGCAAACATTGACAATGGAACATGTACGTCAATCATGCATGTAATCGCGGATCCGTTTTTTAGCGAAAACTAATACTCATGTGCAGTGACCATGGGGTACAATGAACAAAGTCGATTATGTAAACATGCAGACTGCCTGGATTAGAAATATCGTCAAGCACATAATACTAATATATGAGCCGAATTACGAGAAACCCATCCTTGTGGAATCTACGTAAATTATCGACCCGGATCAGCCTAAGCATGCCGCGCAGGCTAACCCGTACAGACATGTTTAGCCTTCTGTGAATTGTCTGTATCAGGACTTGTTACTCCGTCTATACCTCTATCCCCCTGAGACATAATGTGTCGGTCCGGATTAGCATTCACAGGCTGATCTGAGTCGATAAATTACGCAGAGTCCATAATTTTAGTTTTCTCTCAGAACGGCTCATATATAAACGTTGAATAATTTTAACAGGATTAAATGTGCCGAATTAGTAGGTGTACACAAAAAAAAACGTTTCATAAAATATTTTAAAATTCGGAAAAAAAGAAATTGTATGGACTAAATTTCGGCAAACAGTTAATCTGTGACGTTTAAAACCAAAAGATTTCCTGCGATTTTTCAGTACAAAGCGAACACATTCTATTCGTTCTATTAATTAAGAGAACTTTCATCAATATATTTTTTGTTACAAAAATGATTTTGTTTCTGAAAATGACGCGTAGTCTGACACATTTTTGGCGAAAAGGATTTTATATATTATCTGTTGATACGATAAGCGCCTACTTCGTTGATATCTTTAATGCAATTCTAAATTGAGGTCGTTTTCCTGTTAAATGAACAAAAAGTATTCTTGTACCGTTATTTAAGAAAAACGACAGATCTGATGTAAACAATTACAGAAGCCAATGGTCAATACGAAGTAAAGACGACCCAGCAATGTTTTCTGTTTGAAATGCTTTTTTTTCTTTCTACGAACTGGATCATGCACGCAACGTGTCTATTGCATTCTTATTACGACCAGTCATATCCTACCACGTGCTTACCACATTCGCATTGAGTTGTGAGAACACAGTTGACGTATCAAGAACGCAGTGAAACCTATATGCACGATTTCCCCTCCGAACCGCGCTTGTACTACGTCAATGGAATTCATTTAACATGTTCAAAGCTCCAGGGGCCCGTTTCATCAACTATCGCATCGCAAGTTTTTAATGTTATTATCGCAAATCGCAAGATCGCAAAATATTTCCGTTTCATTAAAAAAATCGCATCGCAAAAGCACCTGCAGATCGCAAAAGAATCGCAAATACTTGCGATTGCTCAAACCCTCCCGCAAATTGTACATTCCATCGCAACTATGGCCGCGTTCCTTGCAGTAATTGTCAGAAACAGGAGAAATAGGAGAGAGTTCCAGGCCAGATTAACTATGGACAGAGTCCGGGATATGGACTTTGTGTCCAGGTATCGTCTGGACAGGACGGGGGCTGAACGACTACTTCAGTTAGTCGGCCAAGATCTTTTCAATTCCTCTCGAGGTGGACAAACGATTTCACCCGAAACACAGGTATGTAGAAACACAAAACACAATTTAGAACTATATGAGTGTCGAAAGGGGAAGTATCTTTGATATCTCAAATGACAAAGCCTTCATACTTATGTCCCTTGAGTTGTTGTTTTGAACGGAAGTTCCATTTTTGACAAAATGGCTCAGGAGGACTAAGGGGAACCTGGCACCCGATTTTTAAAATCTTACAATTAATGACTGAAATAATATCGAGTTGAAAGATTGAGGATATATCAGGAGTAAATTTGAGATAAGTGCATTTTTTTAAAATGGATAAGTGTGTTTTCTTTTAAACTAGCGTGAAAATACTGCACCGAGTTGAAACAAATTTTAAAAACTGCGCATTCGGATATGTTTTAATTTCGGGTGGTAGAGCGTAACAGACGGCAAATTTGGATTGTTTTTGATATGATGGGTAGATACCCTCTTTCCTGCTTGTGGAGTATCCCCTTATACAAACACATAGCTACAGAATTACCGTCTATGTGTGGAATAGACCATTATACTACATACCCCCCCCCCCCCTGCATATGAATATTCGCCCTCGAATAATTCAAACATTTACACCTACTACTCAATCTCACATCACTGCTGGTTATTTATATTGGGCGCCAAGGTAACCCGGTTGAAATAGTCCGACCCGAACAGGGCTCGAACTCTGGATCTCTTGTCCCGGAGGCGAACACTCTAGAGATCTACAACGTCGCTATAAAAGCGAGATCTATAGCAAGGCAGTATAAGTATCCCCTTATACAAACACATAGCTACAGAATTACAGTCTATCTGTGGAATAGACCACTATACTACACAATAATGTTACAATATACTACAATTAGCAATTAAATTCCTTGTAACTTTTGGAATCTGCCGTATTAAAACAAGTTGTGGTGGGTTGATTGTCATGATTATTTATTAAACTGGAAAATGTGTTTTAATTACAATAGGCCTACAAATAGACTGATGACCCCTAAAGTAAAACATGATGGTTTCACAGGTGATATTAATTTGCAACCAACATCACCTGATTGAGGTGCATTGATATAAGAAGAGTAGAAAATTTATATTTTGAATTGGCTCGTATCTTCCACACTTCACATTGTCATTGACAATGGTTCACATTGTTTGACATTCCTCATGGGCCATACTTTATCATTATATAAAAAATATGGAGAGTATAAAGGGGTAGGCTTTGAGGAGAGTGAATGCAACATGAATTTCACATGAAATAAATAATGTTGCAGTGCCTGTGGAGATACAGACTTGTATATTCCAACATCATAAATAGACTTTTAATTAGTAAAGAAAGGGAGTAACTGAATTAAAGTTATTTGACCGAAGGTAGATTTTTTTATTTTCATTCTTGAGAAATTTGGAGTTGGAAATTCAAAATTGAAGTCATTTAACATTTGCAGTTGGGAAAATTCATTTGTGATCCTTTTATGAAGAATAGTAGCAAAAAGACGTACAGTAATGTATTTATGTGTTAGATATATGTTTACAATGTGTAGTCTTTACTGCAAGTGTATGTAAAATGAACGAATATACAACAAATTCTATGTTTTATTTCAGCTGCTTGTTTCCTTGAGATTTTTGGCTAAAGGTCCCTTCTATTCAGAGTTGGCAGATACCCATGGGGTTAGCAGGTCAAGCGTTTGTCGGATCTTGCACACTTTTATATCTTGTGTCAATAGGCATTTAGATAACATCAGGTAAGTTGCAGTGTATTAGTGTTTGCCAACAATTCAATGTCAATTATACAAAATCACTTGCACAGAGAAGGAGAGGCTTAAAAGAAAGTTGATTACTTATAGAGCAACTTGCTGAATATGCATACATTAAATGTGATGAAAACATTTAATTGGCAATGCATCAGGATGCAAATTGCTTGTGAATTTAATAAAGTGTTTTCAACAATTCATTTTATTCAAATATGTTTTATTCAAAATTTGTTTCGACTCAGATTTACATTGATTTTAGGAAATGTCAGACAAAAATGAGACAAAGAAATTAATATTGTAAAAGAAGAAATCTCAAGTAAATATTCTCATTTTCATTTCAGATTTCCTGAAAATAGAAACGAAATCAGTATGGTGAAGAGGAATTTTTATATTAATTGTCATCTTCCAAATGTGGTAGGGGCAATTGATGGTACTCTGATACCAATTATTGCCCCTACCACAGATGAACATGTCTATGTATGTAGAAAAGGATATCATGCCATAAATTGCCAAGCAGTGGTAGACACCAATATGAGGTAATTGTTCCTAATACTTTCCAATATTGAAATGCATGAAAGCCACAAAGATCAAACAATCATAACAAAATGTTTCTATTGAACTTTATAAATAGGTAACCAAATATTAAATATTAAAATGCTATAACTGTTAAAAAATAATGGTCATGTATACTTCTAGGTTTCATTGCAATACTGCTGGAAGTCATACACGTTTTTTTATCATAAGGGAACCTTTTGTAAATAATGCCAATTTTGGTGCCATTGCTTAAATTAGGCAAATTCCCCTAAATTTTCATTGTTACAATGTTCAAACTTAGCACTTTCCCACATATATACGCTTTCTGACGCCTCTGCAGCAGACGGCTTTTTGAAAACATAGTGACAAAAGAAGATATTGCACAAAACGTGCAATTTCTCCTTTTGCCACAATGTTTTCCACTTTTTGTCATAGGTTATCCATTCAATTATGGAGATTTTCTATGTTTTGACAAAATATGTTCAAAGTCATCAGCTGCAGAATGGTCATATGAGGGAAAGGGTTAAACAACAGTTTTCAAAATAGACTTTCGTTTGAGAGGAATAATATCAAATTTTATTTTATGCTAAGTCATGAAATACTGTGTTCTTTCAGTGAAATAAAATACATATCGTACGTTAACATGTACAATGACACAAAACAGTTCCCTACTTTAGTCGTCAATAAGCATAAAATAAAAAGAAAATTTGTTCGTATCAAGTGTATAAAGATTATATTTCATCGAGAAATGATAAAATTAAATATTTTCACAAGCGCGTAGTTCGATACGAACAAATATTCTCATGAGTTACATTTGTCTTGCACTGAACCCATCATACTTCCTGAATTAGATTGAAGTGAATAAGTAAATACAGACAAAAATGCAAAACTTCTTCAAATGAAATGGTCATGTATAACATTAATTAACCCATATTCATGTAATTTGTTATTTAAATGTTGAAATTTATTTTTCAAGATTCCTAGACGTTGTAGCTAGATGGCCTGGTTCCTCACATGATGCTGGCATTTTTGACAATAGCTCTGTCAAGGTAGGAACCTATAACACATAATAATTTGAAAACTGTTTTATTGAATTCCCTACATAAGCATGTCTTCTGTCACGAAAATTTGGTTTATCTATTCAACATCTACATATTAAAGCATATAGTTGTCATTGAAACAATACAACTTTTGAAAACATTGTAGCCAAAGGAAATATTGCTCAAATTGAGCAATAATGTTAGCCACAATGTTTTCAAAATATTTGATAGGAAAGTTGACTGCTGTAATTTTGTTTCAAATGTTTAAGAGTTAAGAGAGAAAGGGTTTATGTTGTCCCCTCTCTTCTCTTGATATGCCTGCCAATTAGCATGCATGTGCATACTTTTCAACTGTCCATCATAAAAGCATAGCTTATGATAATTATAAAATTATCAGTAACAAACTTACATTCATCTCCCTACAGGATCGCCTAGAGCAGACTGAGAATGTGGTCATACTTGGTGACAGTGGGTATCCTCTTCGGCCTTACCTGCTGACACCAATTATGAACACAACAACAGCAAATGAGGAGCGTTACAACAGGCGGCACAAGCATGGGAGGGTGGTGGTGGAGCGCACATTTGGTGTTTTGAAAATGAGGTTCAGGTACAAATGCCTTCTCACTTTTTTTTTATCCATTGTGCTTAAATTAGAAGTCAAATGATTCCATACATCTTTTTTTTAGCCTTACTGGCCAAATGCCAGAAGGGCTTATGTCGTGGCGATTCGTCCGGTGTCTGTGCGTCTGTAAACAACTTCTTGTTAACACGATACAGTCTTTATTTGTTATTGTATCTCAATCAAACTTATACAGTAGTTAGATATCCATGAGAGCTTTGTTCCTTTCTTAAACCTGCCAGATCCGCCTATGTATGACTGGATTATGGCCCTTGAAATTGTCAAAATTACTATAATAGAGCTTGTTAACACGATACAGTCTTTATTTTTTATTGCATCTCAATCAAACTTATACAGTAGTTAGATATCCATGAGAGCTCGGTTGCATTCTTAAACCTGCCAGATCCGCCAATGTATGACTGGATTATTGCCCTTGAAATTGTCAAAATTGCTATAATAGAGCTTGTTAACACGATACAGTCTTTATTTTTTATTGCATCTCAATCAAACTTATACAGTAGTTAGATATCCTTGAGAGCTCGGTTCCTTTCTTAAACCTGCCAGATCCGCCTATGTATGACTGGATTATGGCCCTTGAAATTGTCAAAATTGCTATAATAGAGCTTGTTAACACAATACAGTCTTTATTTTTGATTGTATCTCAATCAAACTTATACAGTAGTTAGATATCCATGAGAGCTTGGTTCATTTCCAAAACCAGCCAGATCTGCCCATGCATGACTGGATTACGTCCCTTGAAATTGTCAGAATTACTATATTATATCCTGGTTAACACAATACAGTCTTTATTTTTGATTGTATCTCAATCAAACTTATACAGTAGTTAGATATCCATGAGAGCTTGGTTCATTTCCAAAACCAGCCAGATCTGCCCATGCATGACTGGATTACGTCCCTTGAAATTGTCAGAATTACTATATTATAGCTTGTTAACACAATACAGTCTTTATTTTTGATTGTCACAATAACACATTCAAGATCCATGCCAGTAGAGCATAGTCCCTCATGGGCCTCTTGTTTATTGTTTGTTTGTTTGTTTAAGGTTTAACACCGATTCAACAGCTTTGGTCATTTAAAATCATGTTTGACCTTTGACATTGACACTGGACTTTCATTTGGAAAAAAAAGAACATTGGTAATAATTTTTGACGAAAAAGACACAACAGCTTTTTATAGCTCACATGAGCTTTGCTCAAGGTGAGTTATTGTGATGCGTTTTGTCCGTCGCCTGTTTTGCGTCAAATTTTCTCCCTAGTAACCAGTGATTGGTTGAAAAAGCATGGACACCATTGGGCGGGGCTAATTTGCCTGTTATGCCTGGCATGTTTGGCATGTAGGCTCCTTGTGAGATGGTATACAACCATACAAAAAATGTGAGAACCAGTATTTTGTGATTATTACAGTCTTTTCGTCCACCATAGCCAGGGACATATTCATGTTTCACAAACACATCTTGTTTCTTTTTATTTTGTGCTATGTATAAGTATCCATACAAAAATCAAAATTCACTTTTAAAATAAAGTAAATTCATGTGTATAAATATGTTAACATTTGCTCTAAAATATTTTAGATGTCTCCATAAAACAGGAGGATGTCTGCCATTCACTCCTGCCAAATGTGCCAGCATCTTTGTTGCCTGTTGTAAGCTTCATAACTTTTGTATGGATTCCGGACAAGATGTTTCTGATGATGATGATGTCCCAGAAGATGATGACTATGTTGAAATGCAGCCGGTGCCAGCTGATAGAAGGGGCATGCAAATACGAGAGGCATATGTTAACATGTAAATATATTGAGGTGTGTAAAACTAGGGCTTTTAGATGATTTGTTTTTTCAAATTTTATTCTTTAAAATATCAAATTGTTTATAAATAATCATGAAACAATAATCACAGTTGATGGTTATTTACATATTAATTTTAAGTACAAATGTTTTCATATGACACAGTAAATTTCGAGAGCTCAGTGCAAGACTGTCGTAGCTCAGACAGGTTTTTCATTCTCTGATTTAAGGGAAGTTTTGACCCTTTTGTAACCAATGCAATTTTAGGTTCCATTGCTCACGATGAGCAATGGCACCTAAATTTCCATTATTAACAGAAAAAACCAACCACTTTTACAAAAGTCTTCACAATTTATTATCTTTTGTAAACTTAAATATCTATTTGAATTAGGATAGTTTTGCGCTGAGCACTGGAGTTGATATCACAGATTTAAAACATCAATTAAATAAATGCCAAGTAGCTAGGTAATAAATATTATCACAGACAAAGAGCTGATTCAGATCAACTGTAAATGCACAAAGTTAATACACAGACTAAAAGTATTATCAATTTTGTTTTTGTTGGAGTTTAACGCTGCTTTCAACATATTTGGTCATATCATGGCAGTCAGTGCACCTACCCATGTTTTCCTGGCTTTGCCACACCAGTACTTACACAACATTCTTTCTAAGCCACTGACTACTTTCTCATATAAATCAGAGGTGAGAGGCAATGGGAAAAATCGCCCGAAAGAATGTTTGCCTCAACTGGGTATCGAACCTGTGACCTCCAGATCACGAATCTGATACGCTACCAACTGAGCTACCCGGCCGGGCACAAAAGTAGTATCAAATGGGTATGTTTTTCTGAATGCCAGTGATCTGTTATACTCCAATAAATAAATAACACAAAAAAACTTAAAAATAAAGCTGAAAGCAAACATTTTAAGTCAAAACGATGCCAAATAAACCTGGAATTACAAATCACAGGAATATCTTGTATTCAGTAATGGACACTTCTGAAAGTAGATCATTCATAATGATACTGCCATCAAATAAGGTATAAAGTAATGTGTCACTAAAAAGAAATATTGATAAATTTGAGCAAATTTTCTCTTGGCCACAATGTTTTATGCAATTTGGGCTATATGCTTCTTCAAGTAATGAATAGGTAACCATATAACTTGACCCATGCAGATTGATTGAAAGATTAGGGTTTAACGCCATCTCAACAGTATTTCAGTTTAATATGCAAACTACTATGTAACGACAATACATTAATTTTTTTTCCTGAGTGGAGCTAAATATGGACATTTCAACATAATTTGGAGGTTACAAAATTTAAAAAGAGTTGAGTATTAAGAATAGTAGTAGTACTATTAGTATTATTAACAATGTAGAAATTGTATAATAATTATAGTATTATAATAAGAAGTAAATGTAGTCTTGACAGTAGTAATAGTAGTGGTAGCATTTCTAAATCAACAGAAGAAGTAGTAGTTGTAGAAGTAGGCAATTTCTCATTTTGCAAAAAAAAAATCAATGTAAATGAACATGGACATGTTAAAAAAATGGTAATGGTTTAACCCATTAACTCTCAGATACGTCTTTTCATGTGTCTGCAAAAGATGACTTAGAAAAGCATTGTGAGAAAAGAAAAATAATACTCATAATGAGCAGTTTTTCCTTTTTCCACAATGTTTTCTGTCCTATAAGAGTAAATTACTTCAAAAGATTCAACATTGATTTTGTTGTGTGATAATGGGTTAAATGAGTCAACAGTTTTTTAAAAGGATTACATCAGAAGTGGAGTGAACCATTAGGGGACATCATTTTGGAGTTGAATAATTGCATGGTGTTTTAATCCATTACCAAATGAAATTTTTTGGACAGCTTCAAGTTGAAATAACAAGCAGACAAAAAGGTGAAAACACCAATCCATATTAATCTAAATACTCTTATGTGAAAAGGAGAATTGCTTATTATGGGCATTTTCTGGACCCCCCCCCCCCCCCCCCCCCCTATTGCTTTTTAAGTAATTAACCACATATACATGTAAAGACGTGTCTGAATGTTAATGGGCCATTTATACAAGGTTATGGGTTATGTTGTAAAAAAAGATTCAATAACACTTGATTCAATTTGTTTGTCTATTATTCTGGATAAGTTGTAATTCATAGCAGTTAAAATTTCATTTCTTTTTTTACTTTCCTCCAATATTTCCCTCTGGATCTCTACAATGGTATCAGAGCAATGGCAAACTGGAAATGAACAGAAAATATTTAAAAATTATATATTTATTTACATTTTATCCAAATACTGATATATAAATCCTAGATAAAATTTTGTTATTATACGTAAATGACTAAATGAACTTAAGTGTACATTAACCCTTACTATGATGGAAGCAAGTACATGTATATTTCTTTTAAGCAAACAGTGGAGATCCAGAATCTGACCAGTGTCTAATGTTTGCTTTAAACAATTATTGAAGGCAAGTCTCCATGTTAAACTAATACAGTCTTTAACACGTATTGACTGTTCCTTTGAAAACTTTAGGCAATTAATAATTAAAAGGTCGTAAGTTAACTTGAAACATTCAGTAGATTAGGGGTTAAAAGTAATATTAAAAAAATACAATCTACACTTCAGTCTCACTTTGCCAACTTTACGAAATTTGGCAAACTATCTGCCTATGGCAGACGAGTTGTGATGCCTCTGTCGAGGAAGATATACCTAAAGCTTGGCTAAGTGAGAAGACAACCAATGTAAACAGTCATGTAATGTTAATCAATTACTGATGATTACCTGTTTTTTGTTTTGACTTTTTCTGGTTGTCACATTCATTGTTACTTGGTCCAGGCACGGGTGACATGTGTAGTTCCAACAGATCTGCAATAGCATTATATATTGTACACATTTTAAGTTGAACACCATGAACACTGATTATGGACATACATGGGCCTCTTTGCCTGAGTGGTTAAGGTTGCTAACAAACAATCTCTTAGCCCCTCTTGTGTGTGGAAGCCATCAAGTCAGTTCTAAATAGGTGCCTTATGTGCCTGAAATTGTCATATTTATGTCGCCCAGGATCAACCTTCACCAATAATAGCTGGAAAAACTTAATTTGATTGAAGTACTGTTTAAGTGACATATAACCCTTCGTGATAGCTGCAGATTATTTGTTGATGAGTAATTACATGTATATTTCAATCAATACAGTCATGAGTATTGCATAAATTTTAGCTCGACTGGCCAAAGGCCAGAAGGGCTGATGTTGTGGCGATTTTATTTTTGATTTTATTGCAACTAAACTTATACAGTAGTTAGATATCCATGAGAGCTTGGTTCCCTTCTAAAACCAGCCAGATCCGCCCATGCATGACTGGATTATGGCCCTTGAAATGGTCAAAATTGCTATAAAAGAGCTTGTTAACACGATACAGTCTTTATTTTTGATTGTATCTCAACCAAACTTATACAGTAGTTAGATATCCATGAGAGCTCGGTTCCTTTCGAAAACCACCTATTTATGACTGGATTATGGCCCTTGGAATTGTGGGAATTGCTATAATACAGCTTGTGAACACAATAGAGCTTTCATTTACTATCTGATCTTCACCAAACTTGGATGGTATTTGAATATTTATGACATATTGGTTCCTTTTTAAAGCCAGTAGAGCATAGGCCCTCATGGGCCTCTTGTTTTAATTCATTTGTAAAATATATCTTTCTGCATGTTTAACATTTATAGCATGAATGATATGCATGCTTTTCTTTTTCAGATTACCTTAAAGAAGACTTAGACCTGTGAATAAGATGCCTGCTGTTACAAAAAGTCAGTCAGTAAAATCGATAGATGCTCCCCAACGGGTTTTTAGCTCACCAGAGCACGTAGTGCTCAAGGTGAGTTATTGTGATCGCCTTTTGTCCGTCGTTCGTCGTCCGTCGTCAACATTTGCTTGTTACTACTCTAGAGGCAACATTTTGCATTCAATCTTTATGAAAGTTTATCAGAACATATATCTTCATAAACTCTAGGCCAAGTTCGAAACTGGGTCATGTGGGGTCAAAAGCTAGGTCACTAGGTCAAATTTAAAGAAAATCTTGTTAACACTCTGGAAGCCACATTTTTGGCTTGAGCATGTTGAAACTTTGTCAAAATGTTTGTCTAAGTAATATCTAGGCCAAGTTCTAAACTGGGTCATGTCCGGTCAAAAACTAGGTCACTAGGTCAAATGTAAGGAAAATCTTGTTAACACTCTGAAAGCCACATTTTTGGCTTGAGCATGTTGAAACTTTGTCAGAATGTTTGTCTCAGTGATATCTAGGCCAAGTTCGAAACTGGGTCATGACCCATTACAAACTAGGTCACTAGGTCAAATTTATAATAAATCTTGTTAACACTCTGGAAGCCACATTTTTGGCTTGAGCATGTTGAAACTGTCAGAATGTTTGTCTAAGTGATATCTATGCCAATTCCGAAACTGGGTCATGTCCGGTCAAAAACTAGGTCAAATGTAAGGAAAATCTTGTTAACACTCTGAAAGCCACATTTTTGGCTTGAGCATGTTGAAACTTTGTCAGAATGTTTGTCTAAGTGATATCTATGCCAATTCCGAAACTGGGTCATGTCTGGTCAAAAACTAGGTCACTAGGTCAAATTTATAATAAATCTTGTTAACACTCTGGAAGCCACATTTTTGGCTTGAGCGTGTTGAACCTATGTCAGAATGTTTGTCTTAGTGATATCTAGGTCAAGTTTGAAACTGGGTCATATCCGGTTAAAAGCAAGGTCACTAGGTCAAATTTAAGGAAATTCTTGTTGACATTTTGGTGAGCGCTCCAGGGCCATCATGGCCCTCTTGTTTTGTTTATGTTAAACAAATAACTCCATGGTTGTGGATATAAGAAAACTATTTTGCTAGTCTTTCAGGGGATAATGCAATAGTATGTGAGAAAATGAATTTTAAAGCCTTCTATTACTATGGCACATTTAAGATGCACTGAGGACCCAGAATGTTCATTCTCTTTTAATTCTTTTAGCTATTATGGTGCATTTAGCAGAAAAGCTGGACAAAATTATTATGAAATATGAATTAATGCATTTTGAAGCTTTATATAGGGGGAGTACACTTTCGAACTTTTGCAATTTTACTGTCTGATGCCTGGAATTATTTAAATTTTCAAATGACTAGTTGTTAGAGTGAGAAACCTTTAATTGTAACAGGTACATAGCAGACAAATAATCATTAATGAAGTACATGTATTTTACCTTCTGTCCTAAGGACCTTTTGAGCATCATTGTTTTCTGAAGAGCAAAAAGATAAAATAACGATAATTGATTAGAAAACAGCTGAACCAAAACAATACCAAAGCCTACCATCAACAGACATAATTTCTTTACTCTGCTTTCCTGTTGATGGGAATTATGTTTAACTGCAATAGTCATGAGCAATTAATTTTGAGAACATTTTACATGCTTTATCAGTAGCTTGCATTATAATCAGTCTTAAAAGTTTATCATATTTATATATTTCTTTGGCCTTATCAAGCCATTGTGCAGTAGGTAACAGTTACTTGTTGTTTTCTGATATTTGAAATATGGGCTTAATGTTCATGGATTTTTTTAAAACAATCATTCAGTGTATGCTGATGAATAATGTAAAATTGTTCCAGTGTTTCAAATTACTACAATTTGTCATAGGAAATTAACATCACTTTTAAAGTTAAGCACTCTATGTGCGAATTTATAAAATTTTGCAGACAGGAAAGATTAAGATCAGACTACACAGAAGAAATTCAACACTTTGAAGAGTCTACCTCCTTCCCTTAAGGTGCTGAACCACCTGGTGGCTCATTGGTTAGAGCGTCTGCTTTGGGAGTGGAAGGTTGTGGGTTCGATCCCTGACAATTGACCATTATTTAATGGCAGTAATGGCTTTCCCCCTTGGTGCTTATGATTCCGGGATAGCATTCTGACTGGAAAGCCAGTACCAGGATAAAATGACTGGTAGTACTGATTATAACTTGGATAAGTGAAACTGTCCAATTAATATAACTGAAATACTGTTGACACGACGTTTAACCCTAATCAATCACAATCCCTTAAGGTGCCAACTTTTAATATTTAAGTGCATGTAATACCTTTATCATCTGTTACTTTCCTTTTCTGTGAGCCTGCATGAGAAATGGAAATAAATTAGAAGATAAGTGGAAAGTTATCCCTTTCAATTCAGTTATCTATTTTGAAAGAAATGTACATGTATATGCACTTTAGCTCATTCTGATGAACATGTCTGTTGTTTTATAGTTTTCATTATTGTTATTCTTTCATGTATATCTTTGATGCCCTGAATTGCTCACCTGAGCCTATTCATACATTTCAGCAATTAAGAAGCTTTAAAAAGTCTTAGCAAAAAAAAATCAACCCTTGAAAGTAATAAGGCTGAAATGTAGGATCTACATTGTTCAAATGAATTTCCTATACTTTTGACACCTCATAATCCAGTTTTGACCTGTAATATATCTTTGTCATGGAAATTGTTCTAACCAAGTTTTAAGTTGATTAGACTAAAAATGTGGCCTCTAGTGTGTTCATAAGCTTTTTTTAGCTCTACTGGCCAAAGGCCAGAAGGGCTTATGTCGTGGTGATACGTCCGTTGTCCGTGCGTACGTCTGTAAACAATTTCTTGTTAACACGATAGTCTATATTTTTTATTATAACTCAATCAAACTTATACCATGTATACAGTAGTTAGATATCCACGAGAGCTCGGTTCCTTTCTTAAACCAGCCAGATCCGCCCATGCATGACTGGATTATGGCCCTTGAAAATGTCAAAAAATTGCTATACTATAGCTTGTTAACACAACAGTCTTTATTTTTGATTGTCACAATAACGCCTTCAAGATCCAAGCCCTCATGGGCCTCTTGTTTTTATTTAACGTAGTGACATAATTTTTTAATTAATATGACCAATTTCACACTTGATTGAAATATTGACAAGGATATGATTATGACAAAGTAATCAGTGAATTAGGCCAAAAATATGGGCTCTAGAGTTCTCTCAAGCATTTTGTTTGATTTGACCTTGTGACATAATTTTGGACCATGCATGATCCAGCTTTTGTCAAGGACGTCATTCCGACTAAGGTATAAGTAAATTAGGATGAGAATGTTGCCTCTAGAGCATTAGTAGGCTTTTTCTAACATTTGACATGGTGACCTACTGTTTTGCCCCACATGACCTAGTTTCGCAATTTATTGAGATTTTTACAAGAACATCATCTTCACTTAGTATGAAGTTAATTAGGTTGAAAATGTGGCCGCTAGAGTGAACACAATATTTTTCACATTATGCCATTAGTTTAGCCCCATATGAACCATGGTTGATTAGGCTAAAGTGTGGCCTATACATTGAACTCAAGGTTTATATGAGATTATTCAATTATTTCACCTAGTGACATACTCGTTGACCCTACATGACCCAGTTTCAAAATAATCTGAGTTAACAAGACAATCATTCTGACCATGCATCATGAAAAGGTGACCCCTAAAATGCACACAATGTCAACATTTGACACCATATGCCAGATACTGCACAATAAATCACCTCAATCACTTTGTGCTCAGATGAGCTAAAGAAATATAAAATTTGATTTTCCCATGTAAATATATCATATTTCAAAAAGAAAAGGATATGTCATGTTTACCTTTCTCTCCCGTTTCCAAACCTCCATCTATTCCATAGACTGTTACTTTGGGTAACAAATTAAGCACCTAGTGAAGAAATTAATATAATTACTTTGCAGTCTTGCCCACAAATGTCATATCAGGACTACTACTACTTCTTCTAATTATATTGCTAACACTTCTTATTATAATACTTCTTCTTATAATGCTACTTCTTTTACTACTACTTCTACCACTACTACTACTACTACTACTACTACTTCCTATTACTACTATTTCCTACTACTACTTCTACTACTTTTATTTCATCATACTACAACTATTTCCTACTACTACCACCACTGCTATTACCATCAATACTATTTTACTAAATAAAATCATGGTATAAATTTGTTTTCACTGAGTTTCTTGCTTTACATGATAAATAGAATCTTACATTTCTGTTATCATGCTATCAATTTTTAAAAGTCATTGACTATAATTATTTTGTAAACTTGTTTGATAAAAATGATAATAAATGAGCACTTGTGTAAGATTATCAATATATAGCTTATTGACAGTATGTATCATTAAATTGATTGAGTAGTATAACAAACCTTTAAATCAATATCGTTTAATTCAAGGGACCGTTTTACTGGTCCACGGCCACTCATCCCAATGGCCTTATGCCGCTCCTGTTCCTTTTTCTTTGTTCTACTCTGTAAAAAACAAATTTAATAGCCTTTGCAAAGACTGTACAAATATTTATGCCACTGAATACTTAAGTATTCATTGCAAAGGAAAATTCAGTTAATCATTGAATTATCTACCTTATATTTTAGTTTAACTCTTCAACACATGAAGTTGCAGCAGACCACTTAAGAAACAATATAGGGCAATATTTATTTTTGCCTCAATGTTTTCCACTTTATTAATTATATAAATATTTATATTGTTTCTAACTTTGCATATTTTTGTTTAATCTTTGAAAATTTGATGCAGGTGGTGAAGAGTTAATGGAATGTTGCAAAGTTATGGAGATTGTTTACACTTTCTTAATTCCGCAAAAATGTATATAAATGATGTATTGTCTGTAAATGTTAAGATAAGTAAGGGAAACATATTTGAAGTATGAACAATTATCTGTTTGGTTGTAGACCAAATTACAAGCTCATGACAGGTAACATTTCATATGTAAATTGACTCATTATCTGTTTATCTTACTACATTTATAATCAAGTATTCATGTGTTGCCTTTATGAATATCTATTCAGAGGTCCAGATAAGGAGGAGTATTCAGCTCTTTCCCCCACAATTTCTCTCTTATTATTAAAGCAAACCCTATGTTGTGGGTACTCAAAAGAATCGTCTCGCTGAGACGATTCTTTTGAGTACCCACAACATAGGGTTAAATGTTCAAATAAGGATTTTAGAACATGCAAAACGCCCCTTATCTAGAGCTTTGTCTATTTATTGTTTTACTTGTATTGCTGCTGATTTTAAGTGATCCTTTTGTTGCTGATAATTTAATATAAATGAAATATTATTACACATTAAATTTGAGCAATATTTCCTTTGGTCACAATATTTTCAACAGTAATTAGTAGAAATATTTAAAATATTTAGATTTAATTGAGGAGTTAATTGAATGTTATTTTCACAATCAATTTTTTTTTGTTCAGGTTAAATATTTGTATCATGTGAATGGTTTGTGTTGATGATCAGACTGTAATTATTTACAGACTAATTTCAGCACACACATTTCACTGATTGTAACTGTCATATTCAGGACTGAAAGGTTTATTTTGTGTTTTGTACATATATCAATCAGCTTGTGTTTATAATTGTTGTTTGCCATATTTGTAAATGACTAGCTAGCAAGATAAGTCTAGAGAATATTTAAACCTATCCAGGTGTTTAGCTTATTCTTGTTGATCCAATTCTGCATTGGTAGGTGCACTGACAGCCGTGATATGACCAAACTGTTGAAAGCGGCGTTAAACTCCAAACAAACAAACAAATCTGATTTGAAACCAAACAATCAGCCTTCTACATACCTTATCAAAATGAAGTTATAACACGGATAAATATCCATGTATCATATATTATGCTTAACGGTGTAAACCAAAGACAATGTGAGCACGGACGATTTGTACTACTTTTTTAGAAAAAAACATAAAACATCATGTCATATAATGTTATGTTTTGTTCATGTTTTTGAATGACAATACATTGCATAGAGGCCCTTATCATGCATTGAGTGTCACAAAGCTTGTCTAATTAATATATATATATGAAAACAGTTAAGAAATAATTACTTTCTCTTTAGCTTACTTTCAAATCTGACCATTTTTTCAATAGTTCCTCCTTCGTTCTGTCTGCTCCCCCAACAGCATTTACTCTGCAATTTATAAAGGATTGTTTGTGATTGCTGACAAGTTTTTTATTCAACTTACATATGTATTGTCAAGTAAAGGTTGAAAAAAACTCATTACTTTTTCATAGATAAACCAATCGGATTGATCGTGATATCGGAAAGAATTGTATAGAATCTTCCAGTAGAAAAGGATATGTTACATTTCCTCTGTTTGAATTTAAAAAAGACTTTCATAAACCAGGGACAGTGTATATATGTATACACTGTTCCTGCATAAACATACACCCGGCCGGGTAGCTCAGTTGGTAGCGTATCTGACTTGTGATCTGTAGGTCACAGGTTCGATACCCGGTTGAGGCGAACATTCTTTCGGGCGATTTTTCCCATTGCCTCTCACCTCTGATTTATGTGAGAAAGTAGTCAGTGGCTTCGAAAGAATGTTGTGCAAGTACTGGTGTGGGAAAGCCAGGAAAACATGGGTAGGTGCACTGACCGCCATGATATGACCAAAGCTGTTGAAAGCGGCGTTAAACTCCAAACAAACAAACAAGCATAAACATACAAAAAAAGTAACATCGAAAAAATTCACTTCATGATTGATTTTTTTTTTACCTGCGAGTCCCGAGGCCGAGTCCTTGACCCTTGAATATTGATGGGGACCCATGATTTTGAAAGTTTGGAGTGTCAAAATGTAAACTATCAGTTCCAGTGAAAACGTCTGTAGATCTACGTTGTCATATCTTTTAACTGTTTTGTAAAGTACGACCTACTAGGATACTTTCATTTCTCAAATTAACAATGCTTCATATATCAAGTAGAAAAAACCTACAGATGAAAGTCATTACGACGAATGGGTATTTGAAGGCAGATGAATGTTTCCAATAATGATGACCGTCGTCAAATGTTTACTTACGATAAAACAATCTCCTCCATGCACCGGTTTTTCTCCTGCGTAGTTATATCTTGGGAGAACCTGGAGGAAAGTACGGAATGGTGTGTTTCCATTCCGCAAACCAATTCCTCCAGTTCTCTGAAGCTCCAGTTGGTCTTGCGTTTTTCTGACATTTACTGTACGTCTGCTGTCACTTTTGACAGTTGGAGCGAACTTAGCAGGTGCGCGTTACGTCATCCAGCGGTCACATAATATTTACTTGTTCGTAAGAATCGGTTCGACGTATTTGCGATTTTGTAGCAAAAGTTGCGATTTGTTTGATGAAACGGTAACTGCGATAGGTCGCAAAGTAGGTCGCAATTTCTGCGAGATGCGATTTTCTGTTATCGCATCGCAAAAATTTGATGAAACGCTGTCCAGGTCCATAATAATCATACTGCGCTCTTACCGGTATCTACGGTGTTCCTCCTAGGTTATACAAGTTCTTAATGTGTCTGCTCAATATTTTGAGGACGTAGAGGGAACTTGGTCTAAGGTGATCTGGGTTTAAAAATTGTGAAAATTAGCCGTTTCACGAGTAAACCAATAGCATGGACTCTGCGTAATGTATCGTTCCAGATCAGCCTGCGCAGTCCACGCAGGCTAGTCTGGGCCAACACATTCCGTCTCAGGGGTATAGAGATATTGAGTAATGATTCCTGGAACAGAAAATACACAGGATGCGAAAAATGTCTGTCAGGATTATCCTGCGTGGCATGCCGATCCGGGTCGATACTTTACGCAGAGTCCACAATGCTGGTTTTCTCGTGGAACGGCTCATTTATTAAGGGACAAACTAGACATTTAAAATAAATAGTGTTGGGTTGCCTGGTCTGAATGTCGTAATCAGCACCCTGGGGGAAAGCAATCGTGTACATCTGTTTCGTACCAACGATTAAAGTATCCGTCTAGTGATGGACTACTCCTATGTATTGACACTAATACCCTTCTTGGCTTGCCACCTTCTATATTATGTGTTGTATAAGTATACAATTTAGCACGCTGAGAGTTGTTTGGTTTGTTACACATATAAGTGTACACATCCTGTTGATGACGGATCTTATTATGTTGGAGACTCACACAAATTATAACCGGTGACTTACTGGGTTTCATCATTGCTGGCGGGAACATTACAGTTAATGCTACAGAAAGCTACTTAAATAACTGTGTACAGAATAGTTTCCATTTATAGATAACAGTTTAACGGATATTATAAGATACAAATGTTTCTGTCTGTGCTGACCTTATCCCAGCCTGGTTTGGAAATAAAAACGCATTTTGAGCAATATTTCCTTTTCCTATATCGTTTTAAAAGACCATCTACTTCATAGTCGCCAACAGTCAATTCTAACAGTGAAATTGCTCAATGGAATCATTTACATAGGAAAAATTATCTGATACTTTTTGCTCCTCCTCGCTGTGTCGGTAAAGACTGGGGCTTTAAATATCATGTGGAAGAATTATTTCACCGTCACTTGCTATCGGGGATAATTTACCATATGAAAATAAAGAGTAGTTGTAACTTTAACGCGCTATAACTCTTTAATTAATTAAGTTATCGCTTAGGTGCAAACGGCTCCGTAAAAAATAATTATCTATCTTTAATAGGTATATTTATTTTTTTCGAAATAAAAATGATTTAAATGGTCTTTTTTTAGGTTAATAAACGTTGTCAATATCATACAGACAAAGAACAAAATAAAAGTACCCATTCACTTATAATCAATGTATATCAAATATTGTTATAGATACTTCTTAGGTGCAAACGGTCTCGGATGCGGCACTTCTTCATCTACAATCTAATTTTAATTTCATTAAAATTAATTTAGATTTAGATGGTCTTTTTTGAAGATATATTTGTAACTTCATGATTTCAGATTTGTTCGTGAAAGTTTGGCAATGCTCCCGATTTTACCCGAAGTTTTATGACCCTCATAAAGTCAATTTATATCACCAGGAGGTTTGAAGCGAGTCGCGTATCCCTATTACATAATCTATAATAATATATACATAATCTATACGATAATCTTCAATGTTAAATTATGTATCGTGAACAACTGCGAATAGAAGACAAGGAACATAATTGTTAAAAGTTAAATAATAAATGAATTGAAACTATGATATTAAATTATAATAAAACACTATCTTGTAAATGTCTTTTTGAGTGATGCCTTTATATTCCACGATTCAATTAAGAAGATGTACTATTTTGAGAGACAGCTGTGGGTCGATTAAGTGTCAAGGTGCGATTTGTAAAATTTAACATTAAATAGATACACCAGTCTAAAAGTAACAAAATGGACGCAACACACGACGCCTTAATTTGTCGGAAAAGGAAAGAAGATCATTTAAGTAAACACACTATCCGAACAAAACGTAAATATGAAAAAGATGATGATGTATTTTGGAATTTCAAGAAGCCCGATCTGGCAAAAAAATAAGAAAAAACGCATTGATGAAGAAATAAAAGCAGCCGATCAAAATTACAAAAGTGTTTCAACCCAAGCTTTCACACCTGCTTTCACACCTGAAACGATGTCTGTTGCCGAAATAAAGACAATGCTTAAGGGTCGAAAAAAGAAAAGCTTATTGAAATACTTAAATCAAATATGTGATTAACTGCGAATAAAGTTGAAAACATTGTGACAAAAAGGCTAAAAAGCTCCTGTTGAGTAATTTATACTTTTGTCACAATGTTTTCAAAATGGTCTGATGCAGACGCGTCAGAAAGCGTTTGTATGTGGGAAAAGGTTAAGGTAAAATCCACTTTACTATGTTGTGAATTAAAAACTAAAATTCAATCAACTCTATTGGCCGCAATTTACAAATATCAGACTTTACCCATAAATACGCATTTTGACGCATCAATAGTTCACGGGTTTTAAAAACATTGGAGACATTAATCATTAGTAAATCAATGAATGTTTTCCATTCTATTCAATTGTTATTTAATTTAGTTCAACATCCATGATTTAGCTATGGAGATTTTCAATAATTTTGCATACTTATATGATTATTACTAGTCTAGTATTTGTTGTGTTTCACCATGGAGATGCTTATGTATATACTGGTTAACATGGAACGTGTGTCAATAAATAATATTAATTTACAGATGTTTTGGTTTTATCCATATTAAGCTATAAACCAGTTTATCTGGCTAACTGTCCGACACGACTATCCCCGAGGCGTTAATTGTGTTATTATCCCGTTCACAGTGTGTGATCAATTATCGGTAAATAACGGAACCTAATGGAGATTAACGAATGTATTGCTTCAGAGCGCAGTTAGGCTTATCGATATTTGATATTTATCTGATGATCAAAATTCTTGGGTATGTATAGGGTTTGGAGTTCGAACTACGGCTCGGCTTCTCAGGAGTCCTTCAAAAGTAATTTAGACTTAGCCCGTGTCCTACAAATTGCTAAACATAGTATATATATATATATAGGATCTGACATGAGTTGTCATTTCATATATACGGAATATTACGTTGTGGGAGCGATAAAGGGGTTTGTATTGCTCTACAAGTAGCGTGGAAAAATCGATATCTTTCATTTATCGCTCTCGCAACGTAATATTCCTTTTATTATATACCTACGATTGGATTTGTACCCGGTGCTTCATGTTACGTTCGAGATGAACGATTAGTACCAACTGGTTTTCGCTCTTTGCTCTTGGGGAACTGACTTCGCCAATTTCTTTCGTTTATTTTTCAGTTTTCTACTGGCATGTTCAAAACGATTAAAGTGACATTTACAAACAAACAAAACAGACTTAATAATTCTTGCTATATGTTGACTATACATGTAAACTTTCATAACGCTCAATCTTGATCATAAATATCTTTCTTTCTTTGTTTAATTACTTCGTATTTTTTGTTTATATACTCCCGTTTTTGCTATCATACTTCTGAAAAAATGGAAGAAGAATAGACTTTCACCTCTCCTTCCAAAGCTTGTCTCATACTTAACTATAACTAGAGGTAATACACCTTAATATATATTAATATTTAAGCACCTATGTTTTTTTATCTAATGGATCTAGTAAGAGGATTAAAAACAGTTTATTGTTAAAAGAAATTGAGAAACTTCAGCTTGAATGACACATTATAGTTGCAGTGAATGTTAAGCAAACCGTAAACCAAATGGTTTCAGGACTTAACTTGTCATTTCACGACTAAACTTCACATGCTGAATATCACATAGATCGTAGCATATCAAACGTTTAACCCCTACGTCAATATTGACCCTTTCTGTTCTTGTTTACTTTCTTGTATAGACTATGGTAGCCAGGTGAGCCAAATAGGCACATCTTGGCCTTCTTGTTTAAAATATAGGGACATTTGGCCCTCGTGTACGAAAAGTTTACATCCTGTCAGCTTGCACAGGTTATTTAAATATACTGAACTGAATCTGCTTCCTTTAAGTCATGCTTCAAAATCATACGCGGCGTCTTTGATGCGTTGCATCAAAATTCTTTTTGTCTTTACTTGCGGGGTTTTATTCAGTTTGACGCTAGGTTTTCGATACATACAATAGAAAGTAGTCTGCGCACTGTCTGACGTCACAATTTTGTATTTTCACCGCGTGTAGATACGGAATTTTAAACCGTCGTGTCTAAACTGTGTATGTCAATCTGCATGTATTTCCATCGGAAAATGTACAGGCATATAATAAAACATTTTATGAAATGACAACGAATGTCATATTCTTTTTATCACATGACGAAACACACAAAGAAAATCGGGTTTTCCAAAGCTATTTTAATTTCGTCAGTAAACCGTATAATAATGCAACAATTAATTATGCCGAGGTCATATTAAGCTTAGTTTATTAAACGTAATAATAAATAACACTCATGAGATATTATATCTATCACTTAAAGTGACTTATGAGGCGTATTTCGATAAAAATGTACTTAACGTTTATAATATTTCTAGATGAAATTTACGGGTTTTGGCGCCAAAGTGACTAACGTATGACGTCAAAACGCTGATATAACGTCATTTTCCTAGTATTAGGTCATGTTATATTACATACGTTGTATATAAAGAAAAACGTAATTGGTATATTACATCGGATACAAGCATTGTCATGTGATAAAAGCGAGGATAACCTGTGAAGAAAGTTGTGTTTTGGTGCGAAAAACCAGGAAACGCATGTAATGTAAATTAACCGCCGTGATATAATTGAAAACTGCTGAAAATGGCGTTTAACCCTTTCCCTCATATAGACGCTTTCTGACGCCTCTGTAGCAGACAGCTTTTTGAAAACATAGTGACAAAAGAAGAAATTGCACAAAACGTGCAATTTCTCCTTTTGCCACAATATTTTCCACTTTTTGTCATAGGTTATCCATTCAATTATGGAGATTTTCTATTTTTTGACAAAATACGTTCAAAGTCGTCTGCGGCAGAATTGCCGTATGAGGGAAAGGGTTAACAATATATACATATTGCATGGCTTCCAGTGTGACAGAACATAGTGTCAACATGAGGAAAATACTGTTAACCGAGCCAAAGCCGAGGTTAACAGTATTTACCCGAATGTTGACAATATGTACTGTCACACTGGAAGCCATGCACTATTTATTTTATTATACCGAACAAAATTACACGTTTATTCAATTTATTATGTACCTTTGCAGGGGGAGGTGAACATTGGTAGATATACTACAATGTAACACACACATATGAATTATACAGGTCAACAGTATACTGTTACATGGCAAGCGCGTCTAAAAGGTGACGTTATTGTTTGAAATGACGTCATGCACGTGCATAACCAACATTTTAACGCGCTTGCCATGTAACAGTATACTGTTAACCGATCAAAAACGTACTGTTAGCATGAGACAGTAATAAATTGCCCATGATGAATATATGAGAATTTAACATTACAAAGTCACGTGAGGTATAATAATATTCATTTACCCTCGGTGCTGTATAACCAGGGTATACCGTATCCATTAAGTATTTCAGCCAATCAAGTATTACCCGGGATAATTTGGTCCTCCTTGGCACCTTTTTCGATTTGTTGTATCCACCTATGGTGCAAAAGACCAGGGACCGCGTTACCAGGGACATTGGGAGCTGGACACCAGGGTTCAATCCATGGTAGCATATTTAGTGCTTAAAATGGTAGCAATGGCTTGCCTTCTTGATTTGCATTCTTGCGGGAATTACGACTGTTGCATTGGTGTCTAGATAAAGGATAACAGTAGAAGGGGTAAAATACTCAGGATCCTTTCTTTGCCACAAAGTTTTCATAGTAATCTTCTTTAGATACATCACATTGCATCTGGACGTGGCAATTGGTCAATGTAAAAAACATCATCAACCCACACTCAGATCCGCTGTTTATGATAATAGAAGTGCCATAACGTTTATGACCAAAAATAATTGAATAATAGATTGGGTTTTAACTAACGTTCTTTTTCTAGCATTCACGTACGATTATTACCGACAACATTCTTCCCAGACATCTGGCAACCTTTCTACATATACACTTTAGCTAAATTGTAGAAGACGAATCACACGATGACTTTTGTCAATCAAGGAAACCAAGAAATGTCCAAGCCGGGGTTCGAACTTACGACTCCTGTATTGATACCGACGGATATATCTGGGTTCGCCGTACAATCATTTCGGAAGAATCAAAATACTGGTTTGACCAAACGCTAACTGTACGTCTGACTTTACGCTCCAAATATAAGTAGCAACAAGAGATGCTGCAAGATGCAGCAATTCGATTTTGGTGCGGGAATCAGCATTGTATGGCTTAAGAAATACTGTTTGATTCGAAAAACACGAAACTTTCTTTTAAATATATGATATAAATATAGGATAACACCTTTTTTTTAGTTAAATACGTAAAACGAAAACAAAAATACCTTTTCCCAACGTGTTGACCTCGATCTCCTAAAATTATTGTAAATATTTGTTAGTGCATGCGCCTCCTTTTTTTTTTCTTAATATATTCTTAAAATCGCAAAATTTAGCACAATAAATTTGCATTTATGAAAACGTTCCCATTACCTGTAATTAAAACCCCGGTGGTTCCCAGTGGTGTTACATAGACTCCGCTCTGGTATACTGCATGTGTTCAGTTGTGTGACTTCGGGTCGAACTCAAGAGAAAAAAGAGAGAAATGTAACGAGAACGGGGAATAGGTTTAAATATCACTTCTACAGCCTTGCTGTGGAAGCTGGCTTTTTTAGCGACGTTGGTAGAGTGGTTGACCTTTTCGTAAAGTTAAGCAACGTTCATCGCGGTTAGTGCATGGATGGGTGACCCGCGATGGCTTAACGCCTGTACACGTTACACAGTGGTTTTAATTTACATTTTAATTATACATTTCTATTCAATATTAAGATGAAGTAAATAATGGCGTAAGTGCTTGCTATTACTAATTGCATCTTGTTATTGCAAAACCACTGATCATACTATAGATTTGCAATCGGCCCAGAAACCTAAACATGAATTAACAAGCTTTTCCATTTCACTGGTACATAATGTGTTCGTGAAACTATGCAGATATATTCTGTAGCGTAATTTGTAAGGGCAATTATAATTATACAGAATGTGGTCACCAGACTTCAGCAGTCCTTGTCAGTATTGCGCCCTTTTTGTGCATCGTTAAAGCCAAATATGAAAAGTTGAATAATAATGAAATCCAACCGATTTAATTGTCTAACAGTGCACAAACTAAATACATAGAAAAAATAAATATATAAACATAAGAAAATCAAGTCAAGGATTAAGCAAAAATAAAACACCGCTTTTAAAAATAAAAATTCTCCGCCTTCACACTGATCAGTCAAAACAGGTGACCGTTACAGTCATTTGTCACTGCACAACAATTTACTGCATGGAGCTCCAAATAAACCCCGTAACGGACGTGTTAAGCCAAAAGATACAGATGACATTAAAGAATTAAAATTATATAAACATTACATCAATTTACACCAGATTACTTTTTTACATTATTTAATCATGGAAGTAATGTCTTCCTTCCTTTTCGCACGTTTTCTATCATATTATTATAGCATTAATATAATACTATCAGTAGTACTGGTAATTTAGCATGGAAACGCCATGATATAACTGAAATAATGCTATAAGCGGCGTAAAACACTATTCAAACAAGCAGAACTCAGAAGAAAAACCGACAAGTAATACTTGTCCATTTAATGGGTAAGAAAATACAATGTTCTTTAAGAAATTGACCAACATTAGACCCAAACAGTGAAGCATTATTAGTACCACGTGTTTATGAAAAGACGTTTACGGTTTATTTCAGAGTCGCTTGATTTGTGGAAGATTTACACTTTTACTACAACATAGATCAAATTGTGGAAAATTTAATAACATGAATATTTTGCCATACTTGAAATTCTTGTGTTTCAAATTATTATTTTCCTGTCTTTGCAGCACGTTACATATAAAACATGTGGGGGAATGATCCAACAATCAAAACACTTCTCTGCATTACGTATTGTCCTAGCGACTGAAGAGATCACGGCAAATACCCATTTTAACACAGAAGGCATTTTTGAGGAAAGCTGTGGTCTTTTTCCCACGCGCCAAGTCGGTAAACTATGCAGATTTTTGAAAATGAGAGGTAAGGCATTTCTGTTTGGTTAAGTGTTGGTTCAACTTAAATTTACAAAGATTACAGTAAACAAATAGATACAACATCTTACAAAAAAATTCAGTTAAATGACCATCGAAATGATTCGAAGTCCATCTTAAAATCAACATACACAAGCCATTATATTAGTACTTCTTTTATTATTGTAATTATTATTGTTTTTATTATAATTATTGTTATAAACATAATTTTATTCTAAGTAAAATATATTAGTAGTCGTAGTAGAAGTAGTTGCAGAAGTATTAGTACTAGCAGTATTACGTAAGTGTCTCTCAATCAGCCGTAGTGATCAATCTAGAAAACATTAATTCCGTGCTTCTTTCAGAGCTGTTCTTTACTTTCAAAATTACTTTTATCTTAGAACCATCACACATTAAGCCTTCAAGGAAAAAGGAACCATCAGAAACTTTGACAGTGGTTTCGTGGTTGTTATCTTGCCAAGAGTATGCAAGGTTTCTCGTGCTTCCAGACTGTTGGTGCAGCGTGCGTGGGAAGAGATCACTGTAATTAAACTCGATACAACCAGGAACAGTTATGCCAACCATAAGCTCTCTTCCCGGATACGGTTCGCATGTGTCGATGCTCCAACTGACCACCACCCGCCGTGGTGGGGATGACTCAATCAACCATGATACAGCTATATATCTTCTTGATACTTGACTTGCTAGTACAGTGTATTGCCTGGATTGCTGTGAAAACTCTACAATATCGTTTTCTCCAGGATCGGCCCACCCTGGCGGCTTAGATATATGCATATAGTCTTCAAGACGGTGTGTCTGTCCATCGTGTAGAAAGTGGGGAGTAGAGTTCTTTATTTCAACGGAACAAACTTGCAAAAAAGATGGATATAGAAACGATTAATGAAAAAAATCACATGTTTAAGCTGTATATATACTCGTATATATTGTAGTGGTAGTGATTAAATGACATCAAGGGATGTAAAATAAAGCTCATTAATTTGAAAATTGATTATCATTTAACTTTTAATGAACAAATCATATGCATAAGCTATTTACAGTTTTTATATTGTAATGGTACTGACTAATTGACAGCAAAGGATATAAAATATAACTGATTAATTTAAAAATGGATTGTCATTTATCTTTTAATGCACATATTATATGTATAGGCTGTTAACAGTATTTATCTTGTAAATGGTATTGAATAAATGGATGTAAAATATATCTGATTAATTTCTTGATTGAGTATCATCTAAGACCGTTTTTCAATATTATCGAGGTATTATAACAGTGGCTATGTCATCAGTCGGTGTATACATAGACTCTCCCTGCACTAATACATCAAACAGCATTATTCCCGTGTAGATTTGAGATATTTCGCCCGATAAATGTAAGTAAATGACGCTGATCGCAGAGCTTTTTGTCAGTAGAATGCCGTAAACAGCAAACGTTTATATAAATCCCCGTAGCGACCCGGGCTGTCAAACCAGGGGTTGGGATTTCAAATCCCAAATCGGCCAACATTCTTTTTGACGTTTGACAAAAGTCTCTGTGACATGCATCATTCGTCCTCAACAATGGGTTACAGTCATGTGGAAAATCAGCCAGCTTCTTGGAGAGTATGTTTCGTGGGGTACTGGTGTGAGAAAGCCAGGACATGCATGAGTAAGTGAACTGTCCACCTTGACATGACTGAAAACTTGTTGAAAACGGTGTTTAACCATTATCTATCAGTCTTTATTAAATGATGTATTGGACTTCGATGTCTATGACAGAAATGCACTAATTTATTCGAGACCACTCGGGTTGAACTGGTGATGAACACATTTCAGACCTCAGTTCAAGAATTACGAAGTCAAGATATAACATTCCTAATGGGCTCGGCGGTATCCATGGCAGGTCGTTGGAGAACGGTTATGTTCGTGTCATGTTGTTGAAGGTAGGTTATGTTCGTTGGCTTGTCCGTTATTTCCAACGTAAAGCGTGTAATGAATTTATTGCATAGACAGAGAAATATAAACCAATGAATAACCATTTATTTTGTTTCGACCCCGGTATTCTAAAAAGGGAAGAAAAAACGTTATTACCAATGAAGACTAGGCCAATCATTGTACCAGTGCTATTCAGAAATAAGGACCACGCAATTGTAGCTACTTCTGATTGGCTAGACGAACATTAGAAACGTAGAAGAAAACTATCTCTAATTTTTAGGATACTTTGTCCATAAGCTGTTTTAATGTGGAGGAATCAGCCTTGGCCGAGTGGTTAACGTTTGAGATTTGGAATTGGACGTCCCGGGTTCGATCACCAATCGCGGCGGTCATGGTGGAGTACCCTTCGACAAGGCACATTTTCTAACTTAGGAGTGGTTTTTTTACATAAGGATCATGATTAAGTTAACTGACGCCATGCTATAACTGAAATAATCTTGAAAAACCGCTTTCAACCCAAATAAAACAAACACACTGTTTTAATGATGGCTTAACATTACGAGCATAATCTAAACATTTGGGAATAGCCAACCTACTTATCAATGGAGTAGCCATATTGGTAGGATATTATATATTGAAGACTATTTTGAAAGGTTTATCCGTAATCCCGCCTGACAGCAGTCTAATCTGAAAAATAAACAAGACGGCATTGATGGCCATAGATCGCTCACCTGAATTATGCAATGTGATTTTTAATGCAAAACACATCACGACAGTTTTTCTGACAAAGATTCAAAATGCTCAAATTCAAAATGCAACCTCCAGTAAGATTCCTTTCATCATGTGATCACCGTATATATAATCTTACTCGTTAAGTTACAACGTATCATATATACGGTTAATTGGGAAATATAAAAATACCCGTTATTTATTAACAGAGAGAAGAATTCTCACATAACACGAAACTAGTATCATCATAAAAAGGTGATGAAAGTTTCAGGATTCGAACCGGGACTACTGTATTGACAGCTCTGTGTGCCAAGTAAAGGTTAATTACGATATTTGTTTACAAACAGTGTTAAATTGGACATTTGACCCCTTATTTTTTGGCTGGAATCATAAATTTTGAATAAAACGTTAGGACTATGTATGAGTGCTATGTAAGTTTTGTTTACATCCGAAACAAACAAATATTGCAAACAGAGAGATCAGACGAGACATATATAATACGTTATCTTGCCATGTATCATTAAAGTCCAACGTAAGTGTTTCATGTGCTAGCTTGTAATTCGTACCCTCTTTAAATAAAGTATTATTATTATTATTATTATTATTATTATTATATATTATAGTCGTCTGATTTGATAACACATACGACAAAAGGCATTTCACGGATAACACGTATCGCCTGCGAAAGTTGGATAATCAGTGAGATCATGGCCGGACAAAATAAACACACTAGATATAGAGAATATTATGTCCTTGACTTAAGATATGAACTTTATCTGACGAGGTTGGGATATTTATCACTTCTCCCAGAAGAGTAAGATCAAATTCATGTCGAAAGTCAAGGACGTAATATTCTTTTTTCTATTCATATGGCACAATGCCCGTCATGCAAAAAAACAGGAGAGACAATGTACCACTGTTTAAGCCGTACTAATTGTTGACTAATTTGATTGTTATCTGCTCTTGTTATCATTTTGCTAATTGGCGGAAATTACCGGACATTTGTGTAACATTCGGTATGTATACATCGATAGTGCGGCCGGAGGGCAGTAGAGAGATGCACAGGGTACTTCAACATGGGATTATAGGGTAATAAAACTAGGGTGTTATGATATCGATATTTTTTAATCAATTTACCAATAAATAGTCGAGCCGGTTTTTTTCATCATTATCAATTTCATAATACATGTACATTGTTACAGACATGGAGCTCTTTTTTTTTGTTATCATTCATAACGAAATAATAGTGTCAATATTGTATATATAATTATTCGTTCCTCCATAAGTGTGTTTCCTCTTTGAAACAAAGAGCATCAATTAACAAATTAGATCCATCAATTATGGTTTTATTTTGTTAAAAAAAAAAGTCGAAAACATTGCAAAAAGAATTCAAATATCTCGTAACGAGCAATCTCAATTATTCTAACACTGTTTTCAAATATGTGTGAACTCGTGCGTTTTAGTAAATATGGCTGAGCCTAATAGACGTAACCTCCCGTTCTAGAAAATATGGAAAACAAATTCGGTATAGATCTATATGATAAATAGATATTTCTGAGTATATCTGTTTAGGACAATTACACAACCTTATTATGTGAGTGGGGGTAATGCCTATTAAAGTTCAGTTAATACAAGTCTACTTTTTTTTCGTGCTATGGATCAGTTCAATGAGTTTTTCTTTTTTACGCAATTTTGTGCAAACTCCTAGTTTTTTTAATATGAGCTTGAGCTCAGGGATGCTCAATTCGTTGAGGCTTCTCCCAGAACTGTCCTGGGTATCCTGTACTCCGCGGTAATCGACTTCTGCCTGTTTAAGTTCATCCTGAATTTTCTGTTTTTTGTTTTTATTTATTTCAGCAGTCTGAACAGTTCAGTAATTTGAATTGCGTTTCTTGTACCTTCTTTTGTTTCGTGATATATTCGATAAATGTCCGATTTCCATTATTTCTCTGACCAAAAGGGCATCTTTGGTTGCATCATGTTTATTGGTTTTTGTCTGGTGAATTTGTTTTATAATGTCATTTGTTTTTTGGATGGTAGCCTTCTCGTTTTTTTCTGTCCAATTTCCAAAAACTGCGTAATAAACCTATGCACCGTAGTAAAAACAGATTTATATACATTCCCTTTGATGAAATTAGTTATACGAATTAAACCAATTTTAAACATATCAAATTGAACAGTTTGACAAACAAATTTTGATAGAATTCTTAAACTTACAATGAGTTATGACATATTATTAAACAACGTTAAACGCAATTTTAAGCATATCAAATTGAACAGTTTTACAAACCAACTTTTATAAAATTCTTACATTTACAATGAGTTATGACAAATTATTCAACGTTTTAAAATTTCATTCATAAATTTGGACAAGTCATACAATATGCATGGATATCGATCACCTTATGGTTTTATTTAACAATTGAATAGTTATAACATTCATCCATTTGATTTTAGATAGGATAATATTAACAAATGTTGACATTTATCCGCTCTGACTATACAATCGCATTTTTTTCCTAAAATAAGTAACTGGGGCTAATATCCGTCCGCTTGTGTCCGTATTTACATTGTATTGCATCGAATCTAGGTAAAAGGCATTACATGCTGATATATATGTAAGATAACGCAATATACACAGTCTGCACAGCGGGGGTAATAAATAGATTTATTCCATACCTAATTTATACGTCCAATCGTAGACGCTCATTCGAATCATGTGACCGTACAATATATTTCCGTATCGGGACGCACGCGCGTACAAAATAACCCGTATTCTTTTCGTATTGTACGATTCACAGGTCCCATGTTAAACCTATGATAAAGACCGAAGCGCGTGAAAAGGTTCCGAATGAAAGTCTGAATCGACAGGCGCTCTAGATAAAGCGTTACGATAAAGCTCCTGTTGTCACCGGATCATTATTGTCGTTTGCAAACAAGGAGTAACACTGAAACTAAAATGTTATCCGATTCTGAAATAGATGACTTTGTAATTGAACAGAAACCAAAAAACACTGTGAAAAAAACTAAAAGATTGCCATTGGCGATGAAAGAGTGAACAAGTTAGCCTGTAGTTTATAGATTTATTTATAGTCTTACAACTATTATCTTGTAGCATTCAACAGTTCAATAATGTTCACAGATCAATGTTTATTGTTGAATAAATATTGTTGTTGATAATATTTGAAGGTATAAAATAAAAAGGTCATTTAACATTATTCTGCACAATACAAAATATATTTTGGGGGAAAAGTCGAGGTATAGAATAAAAAGATCATTTAACAGTGTTCTGTACAATACGGAATATATTTGGACTCGTACACAGCTTGGAAAATCATATTGGACTCGCCTAGCGGCTCGTCCAATATGATTTTCCAAGCTGTGTACTCGTCCAAATATATATCCGTATTGTACAGAACACTGTTAAATAACCTATAAATATGCCCCATCATAAATCGTCCGACAATGGTCGGTAATCATCGGAAGCTTTCGCTAGCAATCACGGAAACGTAAATGTTACCCTAAAACGTTAGTAGTACTTGTAGAAAATGTTAAAAAGGATCAAAATGTTATTACTTTATTTTAATACAATATATGTCAAATGAAAGGTAAATGAATTTACTACATTATGCCGTAAGTGCCCTGTTAATTTTTTATTTCTAAAAAAGATATTCACTGAAGAACGTGTAAAATTTAGCGGAAAAATACAGTTTTCTTAACGGTTTATATGTAATAGAGGGACATTAGGGTGACTGTATTCAAAGTTAAAAAGGACCAAAATATTATTAATATAAAACAAATAAAAATATATATTTATATTCAGGAGATATTTGTCTTGAAAACTTGATAAGTGCCTTAGTAAATTTTTGAAAAATAAAATTGTTATTGAGTAAAAACTAAAAAGCTCTATAATCCCATGTAATTTAAGTTATCGATTTTTATAGTCGCTGATTCTCATACATGTAGTTGGATATGTATCTCGCGTGCTAAAATACGTTTTCAGGTAGATGTTCAATAATTTGAACTACTTTTGATATAGTACATACAAAATCACAACGGCCCATTCATAAATGACTTCACCAAACATAGAATGACGTCACGCGCGTGCATGAATACGCGCCGAATTGCATTGTGTACACGACATACGAAAGCTAATTATTTCCGACTTTAACTCCATATTTCTCGATTGTTACTACTTAATTTGTGTATTTTGTGTAACAAAATATTTTTACACGGCAGTATTAACTCGAACATATTCTTAGTAGAAGCGTAAGTATTGCGGATTGGCCGTCGCTTCAGTTCACACGATAGGTCAACATGTATGTCAACCGCCGTGTTTTGGAAATGAATAGTTGTGTTGGATCTGAAAGTCGTTGTTCAAAGTTAGGGTGGACTATGGAAGTTCAAGTAGTACTAAGAGTTGAAATACAGAAGACTATATTCAATACAATTGTGATGCTTAGTCGTCGTTTATATTGGAAATATTCATTATTGGAAAGGATACCGTAACTGTTGTGGGTAGACATGTCGAAGACACGTTACGGCATGTTTAGCTTTATAAATTATCATAAACACTTGCAGTACGTAAATGATAAAGTTATATAACAAGAAGAAACATTTTCTGGATATCTTATTCAATTCAATTCAAATTTTATTGCATAATCGGACCAAAGGCCCATACACAAGTTATATACATTTATACATTTTTACAAGATGTGATTTTGTAAGTGGTTTAAATAATCGAATTAATACTTATACAAATAAACAATCATGTGCCCTATCTACAAAAGCATCATTAATATAACAAATCGCTTTACATTAATATTACAATAATCAAACATGTCGCAACTTTTTTCAAACTATAGTATATAGTAGAATATGTATCATATCAGTTACATATGATAATCATGTAATACAAATATCATCTCATATACAAAGAACGAGCTGAATCCACAAAAGAAAATCATAATTCCTGTCCAATGAGATATTCTGATCTCCTATTGAAGGCATAGAAAAGATGTAACGCATAATGATTTTCTGTTGGAACTGCTGTATGAAAGAGTAGACCAGGCTGTTCGTGAATCCTTTCTCGTAGTAGAAAACGGACTGACGATAGAACTTCAACATTTGTCGTTTATCGTGGATGCATTTACGTGTAAAACTACTTTGGAAACATAGATATGCTTTTCATTATAGGACAGGACTTGCTTTAGATTGTATTTAAACAAGGTTACCTATAACGATCATGAGAGAATAAACAGGTCAATGTATGCTACATTTCCAACGGAGAAAAATAGTTCATGAAATAAGACTGAACATGCATATAAAATGTGATTTATATAACGATATTCTTTTAGATTTGTATTTGCATTGTTAAAATATGTTAAAATGTAATTAAAACAATAATAACTTTATTTCTGCATTTTATTTGTGTTTGTTTATTGCTTTGACAGCTATACTATCAATATATTTGATCCGTTCCAGGAGAAAACCAACAGTATGGACTCTGCGTAATGTATCGACCCAGATCAGCCTGCGCAGTCCGCGCAGGCTAATCCGCGCCGACACGTTCAGTCACAGAGGGATAGAGGTATTGAGTAATGTGAGGCACGCTTAGGCTGATCCGGGTCGATACTTTACGCAGAGTCACCACTTTTGGTTTTCTGGTGGAACGGCTCATTTATGTTTTAGAAAGGTAGTTACAGGGATTACGTCATTTCTAAAGAATAAGTACACATGTTAACGAAATGTTTATTATACCAGTGTTATATATTCCATAATCTGCTCATTTCAAGATAAAACTCAAACATAAGAAATGCTAGATTTATGTCCTTTATATAGGATCTGACATAACTTGTCATTTAATATAAAGTTTGATTACACGAGTTCAAGAATTTTGTTATTAAGCGAGCCTTTGGCGAGCTTAATAACAAATTTCTTGGACGCGTTTAATAACATTTTATGAAATGACAACGAATATCAGATTATTTTTACCACATGACGAAACACAAAAAGAAAATAGGGTTTTCGCGGTCAGAAAATAGTCCCAACGTTTAATACTTAATAAACTGTTAACTAATCACAAAAAAATAAATGATGTTATGTACGATAATGGTCCCTTTATCTCTTCCATCTATCGTGACGTTTGTGTTTATCGGATACACGTTCTCAGTCATGTTGTAAACATTCGCGGATGAATACAAAAGAAATTATTCGGTCATGTTACATGTTACATATAAAGAAATACGTAATAGGTATATTAGATCGGATACAAGCATTGTCATGTTATAAAGTGTTATATTATTCTAGTCAATATGTATAAGTGTTGCAAGTGCGAACTTAATCCTCCAAAGGAAACATATCACCAATTCATGCAACACTTGAAGGACAGACGGACAGACAGACAGCAGACAAATAATTGATCCGTAAACATTTTGTTAAAACATACCGCTGACACAGTCTGGCAATACGTTACCATTCTGTTGGAAAAGAAGTAATTGCCCGGTATCTTATATTCTCACAGTGTTTTTTAAACGTCGTATTCTGCCGTAAAGGAGACCAGAAGTCGTGAATATAAAGTAGAAGCTTCAATTAAGCATCACATTAATAGTTAATGAATTGCAAACCTTTCGAGAATAAATAAACTATTTTATGCCAATTGTGTTTTTCTGTTGTGTCTTTTACTTCTTTAAACAATGATTTATATCTAGATGATTTCCTATTTAGAGGCAGCTTATATATCATAGACGAGCAGTTAAACAAATGGGCCACATATTCATTGAAGTTTCACTATATAAAAATGCGATAAAACACTTGATAGTTTATTTTTATATCATTCCTTCTTGTTTTGATACGAAAAACGGACGAAATATATGCCATTAATGCACTCATTGCTATTGCATTAAGATCCGTGTCATGTGCCAATAAGGGGGGAACTACTTTAACACATATAAACGTTACAAAGCGCTTCCCTTCGAAATGTAATGAGTTTTACTATTAGCCTACAAGTTTTACATTGTAAACATTACAAAGAGCTTCCCTTCGAAATGTAATGAGTTTTACTATTAGCCTAAAAGTTTAACATTGTAAACATTACAAAGAGCTTCCCTTCGAAATGTAATGAGTTTTACTATTAGCCTACAAGTTTAACATTGTAAATATTTATGTGTGTCATTGCACGCAGTGTCATATCAATAGGTATTTACCCTTCATGTCTATTTATAGCGATAGCTTTGTGTATGCAGGTTCTTTCTGACATTACATGGTGTGCATTACCTATACGTCAATGACCACACTTTATACAGTTTCCCTCTTCTTATTGGCACAGTACGGTATTCAGTAGTGACTTTTGTGAGTTATTGCCGGTCTAAAAAAGTTCATTTAATACAGTGTCAACAAAATCAAGATGGATTTAAGAACACCTACGCTGACTTTGCAGAGTATATGTCTGACTCGTTCTTTGGTAGAGTTTTTTCATACCAAGCTCGGGCAAGTCTGCCGAAAGAACTGATCCAACACAATATTTTTTCAAAAATATGTAATAACCTATAAATAGCCAAACGAAGTAAAATTAAATCGCACGATCAAAAGATCAAACAAAGAACACATCAATGTAGTAATGGTGTGTATGGAATCGAACGCAGGAATGACCTACGAGTCGGCGAATTGAGGCTGGTATCTCCTTGTTTGTTATCCTATAGAGTAATGCAGTTGTGAATTTAGTTGAGATTTCCGTCTTATTGCTTTCGTCAACAATGATTTGTCCACGTACTTATCTCAATTCAATTTCAATTGTGTATTGTATTGTATACTATATGTATGCAGTTACTTAAAGCACTCAAAATAACTTCTAACAGCCAATACAAATGTCGCCTTTTCAGATGTACGTCAATATATGGTTTAGTTTAGTTTCAGTTTATTTTAATAATCTTCCATTGGGCATAACCATGCCACCACGGAGGTGCAACAAGATTCGTCTTCTCCACACATAACTCATTAATGATATCAAATAAGTGCAAAACAGTTCTAACGGTGCTGATTTATTCCATGTAATCTTTGAATGATAGAATAACACGCAAACACGACAACTAAAAAAGTGTCGATCTGAGGTAGTGGCATATTAGCGCACATGCAAAAAAAAAAACCACACACACACACTGCCTTGTTCAATATGTTAGCGAGACAGGTGTTGTTTCAGGCGCCAGAATGACTAATTACTTGTGGTTTGATTAGTTTAATTTATTGCTGTTTTGTCGTGAATAAAATTATCCCGTTGGCGTGTTATTTAATAGTTTTTGCTTGTTGCCACGTTTGCGTTTACCGCTAACTACACATAGCTGTATTACAAATATGGTGGTCTGTATTGTTATGATCTGTTTCATACATATATAAATATTTGTATATTATACAATGTACTGTGTTATCACTTTTGGGTAAGTCTACGAAAATAATACTATTTGGTGACAAGTAGGAATTAGATCGACCGGATGAATCCTGTTTCGTATTGGGATTTTCTTTTTTCAATGATGTGCCTACTAGCATGGGAACAAGGAATTATTTTGAAAACGAATATGACCACAACATATTCTTAGAATGTATGCATGCAGAAACTGATCGGAAATCCATTTTTATGTATAAGAAGCTAATATGGTTTGAATTCGTATAGCGTGGCTGACACTGAAAGCTCTGAACAAACTGTAATGGTGTTCGTTACAGATGAGCCTGGTCTAGTCACAATTGATCTTGTTGCACTATATTAAAATGGCATGTCAATTAACAGATATATTTCAGTATTTAGCAGCGATTTAAAATGTTTGTAATGATGGCAACGGCCAGATTCGTTGATTTGTATATGCCAGTTTTGTTTGAAATAGTCTATTAAGCGCTGTATGAAACATTTTAATAAATGACTGGCGTTTCTAATTTCCTGTGCAATCCATACATAGCCAAACAGGCAAAGAAAAGGTAAGTTTTTGACGTAAGTACTAAATGTGTATGTATATTTTACAAGTTTCTCTTGAACACCTAAACGTTCTAACAACAATTTAATATATAACCTTCATAGTTTATAAACCTATGCGCATGCTTATCGGAAGTCACAAACACGCCAGAATGACGCAGGATTATGACGCATGATTAAGGCGTTTCTCAGTCTCATTTGTTGGTTTTTGACATCTCGACGAACGCCAATTAGACAATACCACACAATTAAAATGCCTACACGACATATATAATTTGTTTCGTACTAGGGTCATTGTACTGTTTTGTTAGCGTGTTTATTGTTTACGCCGCACTTGTATTTCTAGACGCCAACACACAGTGGCAGAAATCGGCAACCTTAGTTTTGACATTTTGTCTAAATAAACCACATAACATTCGTCGAAAAGTATCATTGTTAGTGGTAATAACTTTTTTCTTTTTCAAATATTGTATCAATATTATAAACAAAAAATAATAATCTGAAACATGACAAACACCTACCTTATAATGAGCTGAACGAAAGTGATACGTCAAAAGCATAATTATCTCAATTTATACGAAATGTTTCAGATAAAGTACTTTGGCCTATGTCGGTATCAATTGCTAGTTAGAAGTCCAAACGTAATCATGTGTGTGTAATTAGACGTTGATAATAACAATAAGGTCTGTGTACTGACATGACCCGCACCAACAACAAATTTAATATATTAAAAGCCAAAGAGTCAGGTCTTGCGTTAAACCAATGGGAATACGGTCATAGACTTCTTCTAGAAGTGACATGTAGGTGTATATTGTATGTATACGGACTGTACACACTCTAACGGGACGAATGTGCGGATGAGGCTGGGAAAACGCAACAAAACATATTTTCGTCTGACGCGGTTCAAATACGACTGCAATAAATATGGTCACTTCTAACAGTAATATATGATCACTTCTAACTGTAGAATATGGTCACTTCTAACAGTAAAATAAATTGTAATACAAATGATAGATTAGAATCTTTAGGCAAACTTTTATTATTTATAGTTTAAAAAAATCCCTGATAAAAGTTTTATCATATTCTAACAGGCCATAGAATATAGATAAGGACAGTTTCTTTTATGCTGGAAACTTGGAGGCGTGCTGCCAATAGAAGTTTTGAATCTTGCCACACACTCCACTGCGGCTGTGATATATGCGAGACATTTGATAAATCAGAAAGTAGATGGTTATGTTACCACTCTTTCGGTACTTTTTACACAACAATTTCAGAAACTCATTATCTCATTAGATCATTTTAGTTTCATTCAAATATATTATAACTAAAAACATATGATTGGAAAACCTTGACACAAAAAAAGCTTCACTTCTTATACAGAGCGAGAAATGATGTCCAGTTTTGTCGACTGCAGGTGCGCTGAAGGTCGTCTGTTTTATGTAAAGTAAACGCGGCTAATTAGGCCACGTCACAGGAAAACCTACCTTTGGGACAATGCAATAAGCAGAGATCAATAACAGCCTGTACCTCCGCATTCTGATAACGATATTTCATGTAAGTCAATTAGCTCTACAAGAAACATAAAAGTTACGTGAGAAAGGCTATAACCGAATGACTGACTACATATACAAGTGCATAATTCCAAATTAACGTAAATGACATTCATTTAAAAACATCCAAGTTTTCGCAGGACGTGTTCAATTATTTACGATAAAAAATGTCAACGAGATCATACAAATGACTCCCATATTATCTAACAGGGTCACTTCACACGAAAACCGAGCTAAAACAGTATTGAAAGTAATGGTAATTACGGTCCTGGGCTGTATAAGTACTTGTATTATTAGAAGGTTTCCAACATCGTTTTCCAGATTATTCCCGGATGTTTGCACGGCTGGAAGGTGGAACAGGAAACTACGCGAAGACGCAGGAAGATCCGGGTATTCACTGAAGGACGGTTGATGTATGCTATGATGCATACACATTGATTGTTTAAAAAGTCCAATGACAAAAGTATTTCTAACATACCATCAAGTTTAGTTAAGGACAATTGATTTTATCTTGAGAAATTGGAGAAGTGCTCCAAACTGTAGTCTAATTATTGAAATATACCCACTGACTCCACTGTTCTGATGTGAACAAGCTGTGCGATACATCAGAACGAAGATGGGTGCGGTTGCCACGATCTCGGTACTTTTAACACACCATTTTAACAAACCTATTATCTCATTAGATAATTTCAGTATCATACAAATGCATCGTAATTCAAAAAGAAATGTTAGAAAATCTGCACAACGAAACTTAACTTGTTATACAGAGCGAGAGAAAATAATCATCCTTAAGTCTAATATTGTCGACTGTAGGTGCGTCGAATGTCGTCTGATTTAGGTGCATGGTAACGTAACAATGATAACATGACCGCATCACACGAAAATCTAGCTTTCGTACATTGCGACCAGCAAAGTTCAACATCAGCCTGCGCATCCGCATTCTGGTAAGGATATTCACAGTAAGTCATTAATTCAACAAGCATAATAGAAGTGACAAGGGAAAAGGCTATGACAAAATACAAATACGTGTATGCAATTTGATCGTAAATGCCATTAATTTCTAAGTTTCCGAATGCAGGTGTTTGCACCACGTGTTAATTATGATAAAAATGACAATGATATCTTATCGAATGACTCCCATTCTATCTAACAAGGCCACATCACACGAAAACCGACATAAAGAAGTCTCGGAAGTAGTTATAATTACGGTCCTGGGCTGTACACAGTACATTGTATTTGAGAAGTTCTCCAACATCGAGAGCTCCAGAGAGAGAGAGAGAGAGTGAGAGAGAGAGCAATGAGGAGAGAGAGAAGAGAGAGGAGAGGAGAGAGAGTGAGCGGCTGCGGCGGCGGCGGAGAGAGAGAGAGAGAGGAGAGGAGAGTAGAGAGAAGAGAGAGAGAGAGAGTGAGAGAGAGAGAGAGAGGAGGAGAGAGAGAGAGAGAGAGAGAGAGAGAGAGAAGAGAAGAGAGAGGATGTTTGTAGTGCTGGTATAGGGAATAGATCAGAATTATTTTATGTTGCTTATTTAACATTTCAACTGTAAAGTTTTGCGATGAATTAGAGACTCACACACACAGACGTATACATTTCACGTATCTGCAGTAGATGACTTTTGAAAACTTGTGACAAAAGAAAAATGAACAAATTCCTCCTTTGCCACAATGTTTTTTAAATTAGTCTGCTGCAGATGTGTTGTATGAGGGAAAGGGGTTATTGAGGACGGTATCGGACAAACAGCAACAGGATAATAAGCAACGGTCAAAAAGTAACAGATTTTGCCCGGATAACAGGCAACAGGACAAAAAGCAACAGTTCTAATATTTTTAGGTTAATTCATTTATTCTTTGACTTGATACATTTGTAACACATAAAAGACACATGTGAATTTTCTTAAAATGGGAAGTAAACATATTTGACAATACTTAATACCCACCTCATTCCAATAAGAGATATATAGGATCCATCATGAGTTTTCTTTGGAGATCAAGATTTCTTAAATGAGTCTAGAAAAAGACGGTTATTAACCGAGCCTCTTGGCGAGGTTAATAACTCTCTTTTTCGAGACGAATTTAAGAAATCTTCTCCAAAGTAAAACGAGTGATGGATTCTTTTTATCACCTAAACAGTGTGTTTTAATGAAAAATATTGACAACATCAAAACAAAGACCGAATAACATATTCTTCATAAGAACTTGTGATTCACCGCATAAAAAAGTAGTCCTCATCATTTTTGAATAAGAAGAAAAAAACAAACAATGTCTTAAACAATTAAGACTCGTTATTTATTCAAAATAACGTATTATTGCATTTTCAATGTGTAAAATTTAACAACTTAACAATAAACATAATAAAGATAAAGGTCAAAATGACGTCATCAGTAGTCGCGTGTATGACGTGTATTTGATATCACACATGTTGGATATCGTTTATCCGTGATTTGTTCTCAACTTGAAAATAAGGGTATTTATGTGATAAAATTGTTTTCCATTTTTGTTATTAATCACAACTCTGTATTTGCATGCTCACACATGATAATATTATTTGTATGACGATTAGCTATGTTATGCTTAAGTCTAATAAACTGTTCTGTATTCTGTATTTATAATTAATTCCAATCAAGATCATACATCAACAAGAGCTGTCGGAGGACAGCGCGCTCGACTACATGCCGCTTATTCACATAAAGCACTATTTCATTATATTGCACTTAAGTACTATTAAATCATATTATATACTCTATATGTAAAAGCAACTGAATAGATAAACATACATTTAAATATAATTTAAAAATAAAATTTCCTAAGTCAATTAAGGGCCATTACTCCATATTTAGGATACAATAGAGTTATCTAACCTACATGTACGATGGTCCTTAACCCTTTCCCTCATATAGACGCTTTCTGACGCCTCTGCAGAAGACGGCTTTCTGAAAACATAGTGACAAAAAAAGAAATTGCTCAAAACGAGCAATTTCTCCTTTTGCCACAACGTTTTCCACTTTTAGTCATAGGTTATCCGTTCAATTACAGAGATTTTCTACTTTTGACAAAATATGTTCAAAGTCGTCTGCTGCAGAATTGTTGTATCAGGGAAAGGGTTAACAAATATGTGAAGTATGAAGTGATTTGAATGATGTAACTTTAACGTTGAGCTAAACGCAAATGTTAAAACTGACAAAGTCCAAAATAAGCAAAACCTTAAAAAAAGGTTTTCCTAATGTTTGACACCATGCAAAACCCGTTTGATATGTTGAAGAATTATATTTGATAAATAAATGATCACAATTAGAAAGAAATGTAACCAAAAATTAAGAATTTATCTAAAATTCTCAAAATCAAACAAAAATCATGTTTTTTACTCCCTAAAAGTCACACTCAGCATCTTCAACATACAATGTGAAGAAAGGTATTACATGTAATTATATTCCAAATATGGAAGCCCTAACACAAGTACTTATTTAGAATCAAAGTACAAAGTACTGAAGGTAGAATTGCGATCGTTTAAGAAGAGATACAGAAGTGCATATATGAATATTTATTTCACCGGTTACCTTCAGGCAAAGTTTCAAGTTTGTAACCCTTTCCAGTGCTGATATTTTGCCTCAACCTGAAACTTTAACCAAAATGTTGACGAACAGACAGACGGAGAGACAGACATCGCCAATCTATAGACCGGAATTGCTAAAGCAATCCGGCCAAAAATAAAAAAAAATCATCAATTTTAGCAGTAAAATCCTGCCAAGAAGTAATGAATTGAGAAAAAAATGTGCCGAGAGGTCCATAATTTCAAACTTGCTAAGATTTGGTCTGTGCAATGAATGTACAAATTGAAAAATGTATTGTTGACATGTATTTTCTACACCATCATTGTAATGTTGTTTATCATAAATAAAGTTATTCCTTTTTTTAAATAAACTTTTAATCAAAATGTGTGTCTCAGTGTTGTCTTCTTCAGCAGTTTGACAGAAACAAAGCCTAAATCTGAAATTGTGTCAATGTGTTATTTGTCAACTCTGTCCCATAAGTTTTGCTTGTGATTTGAACTCTCATAAAAAAAGCACGGAAAGGGACAACTTTCCCAACTTTGATTAAATATGTTTTCAATTAAATTGTAAAAAATGTTTTTCTGTTTTTTGAAAGTTTTGTCATTATTATTTAAGACGGACATTATATACTAGAATAGCCAACTGACTATCATTTGAAAAAGTGTTTCTTATTTAAACCTTTCCCACTTGCATACGTAATTGCAGCCGACGACTTTTGAAAACATTGATGCAGAAGAAGAAAATGCTCATAACAAGCTTTCTCCTTTTGCAACAATGTGTTCAACTATATTCAATGATTACACTTCCAATAAATGTGATTTTCTGTATCTTTGCTCAGATTTTTTTTAATTCGTCTGCTGCAGAGTTGTTATATTGTGGGGTGGGTTGTGATTTGTTAAAGGGCAAGCAGGATTGGGAATTGAGTGTTGCACTTATCCTAATGAAACACTCGCCTGCCTGTGCATGTTTTAGCTAAACTTAACTTGTTAATGTTCTTTCCATCATCAACTTAGTCATCTGTTAGTAATCAACTCTATGAACGAAATAATCGCGTCAAAATCTTGAATCGCGTCAAAATCATAACGAACAAACTGTCAAAATCTAATTTTGAACTGTGTAATACAAATTTAGAATAAAAGGATGAATCAGTTATGTTGTAACAACCAATATCCGCGGGTCATTTACCTGATTTTGGCCGAAAGAAATGATCGATATCTTGCAAGATTTATTCGTTATTCGTTCTGCCTATTATAATCAAAGTATTCTAAACGCTTTATAAACAAGTGATTTAAAGCGCTCAAATCATTTGATGAAATTTGTTTCTTTAGACGCGGACCTTGTCGAAAGCACCTATCCAAAATGCAAATCGTCGAAGGAATAGATGGACTGAGAGAAAGAGAAAGAAAAGGCTTAGCAATGCATACTATCTTTATGAATAAGGACATGAACGAATATGTATGGACTAGCGCCTAGAATTTCGTACTAGCCGATCCTTCATTCCACTCGCTTATGCTAGCGGGCGAGTGGATGTTTACATCTCTGCCGAGAGGGAAAAAAGGGTTACAATTTACAAAGGGTAATTGCGCGGTGCAGTGCTATATTGGCGTAGTGATATCTAAATAATTGTGTACACTTTAAATATGATATTTACACTTACAAGACTTGTTATTTTCTATTATAAGCTTGAATAATCGGATTTTTTTTCGTTACTCTATGTTTGCTTTTGTGAGCATTCGTAAATTGCACTTAATTGTTGGTGGTGAAGGGCATATACATCACGTGACTTCAAACTCACTATGACTATGGCAGCCTCTGCGCATGCGCAAGTCTACCAAAAATTAGAAAATTAAATGAAAAAGCCAACTTGCCCTAAAACTTTAACCACCCAAAAGCATGTGTTTTACCGCAAACAGAAGGTCACACTCAGCAACTTCAGCATATAATATGAAGAAATGTATTAAATGTAATTATATTCCAAATATGAAAGCCCTAGCACAAGTACTTATTGAGAAAAAAAAAAAAAAAAAAAAAAACCAACTCATGTTTTTTTCCCCAAAAGGAAGGTCACACTCAGCATCTTTAGCATTCAATGTGAAGAAAGGTATAAGATGTAACTATATTCCAAATATGAAAGCCCTCGCACAAATACTTATGAATGAAAATCCCAACTTGCCCTAAAACTTTAACCGGACGCCGACGGAGACGCCGACGCCGACGCCGGGGCGAGTAGTAAGCTCTCATATTCTTCGAATAGTCGAGCTAAAAACGGACAACAATAGAGCAAAATATATTAAGAAAACTGTGATGATTTGCACCTAATTAATTATGTTATTTATAATTTAAAATAGTACATAAAACCAATTAGAAATACAAACTGTTTTAATAATTCTTTCTTTGATCTTAACAATCAAAAGTGTGCTAGAAAGAATAATGTTATACAATTGTGCCTTTTTCACTATAGTGGTTTGTCGGTTGGGATTTTAGTACAAGTTAATCCTTTACTGGAAAAATGTATTTAAACTATCTTGTAAAAGGAAGGAATATAGCATACTATGTGTTTTGAAAAGCAAAAGACATCCAGAAGTTAAACTCATCTAAACAGTGTTGTAAATAGTTCAATTCGACTCAATTTCTTTGAAGGTTGTATTGAGGTGTATTAAGGTATAAAATACAAAAAAAAATGTATCAAACTCAAATAAAATCATTACAATACCAAGAAGATACATTAATTATCTACTAGTCTGTGTCTTTTTCATATTTGTAGACTTACAAATATTGATTTTCATTGTACTTTGGAAAATGTGTTGCTTTTTATCATGTTTCTTGTTGTCCGTTGCTTTTTGTCATGTTGCTCATTATCCTGTTGCTTTTTATCCTACAATCATTGAGAACGTCCTGAAAATAGTAATTTGACATGCCTTGTCTTAAATTCTGTATCGTATTCGTCACCCACATAGAGGTCCTTAGAAAATGATGTTTTTTTTTCTAACCTATATTCACACATTTTAATATTGTTTACGAAATACAGGCCGGTTATAATGCCTTTACATCAGGCGGTTTTTAAAAGTAATGAAGGAAAGGGAGAAGTTGCTCTAAACGAGAAAATTCGCCTTTTATCACACTGATTTCAACTATGTATAAAGATAATAGTGTACTACGAAATTGTGCAGATGTTAACAACATTTCCCTTACAATACATAAATATCCCGTTCGAATCAGATGTCTCTAAAAAGATCATGTGGAGTAAGCGGTGGATTATTATATGATAATGTGGGGGCTGAACTCCAAACATGCGTATATTCAACGTGTTACAGAATACATTAACACATAACACGTAACATCATAATATACTTCAGAGTTGTCTGCGCCAATCAATTCTCACATGCGCACGTATTTTGACGCATAAGTAGCAGTCGATTTGTGATTTATTGTTGCAAAGGGATACGTGCTCCTGATAAACAATTTGTTTCCTTGTTTCAGTCGCAATGTTTTCAACTCTATTTGATAAACATACTTTCAGTATGGAGATTTGACATACGATTGTGCGGAGATGTCGTCTAAGTCGTCTGCTGCATATTTGTTGTATGTTGGTAAGGATTAACAAAATATCAAATGTACAAGATCTCTCTGAAACTTAAATGGATGTTCAGTAATTTGGAGCAACGTTATCAACACTGAAGCAATTCAATGTTGATTATTAATAATACTTTAACACTTTCCCACATCATTACAACAAATCTGCAGCAGACGACTTCGAAATTATCAATTCAAAATGGAGAAAATTTGTATGAATGATAGTATGATTATTGAATAGAGTTGAGCTCATTGTGGCAAATGGAGAAATTGTGCCAATATGATTTCAAAAGTCGTCTGCTGCAGAGGCGTCAGAGAGCGTCTATATGTGGGAAAGGGTAAATAAGGGACTGAGTAGTTAACCGTTTACCTGATATCACATTTCCAGAGTCGTCTGCATTACAACATCCAACGTGGACATGTAAAAAAAGGAGGAAAATTGGAAGAATCTTCTTTTTATTCGGAGATGAATTTCTCCTATTTACCTCCGTAGATTTTAAAAGTCGTCTGCTGCAGAAGCGTCAATAGTCATCTGTGTCAGCGAAATGGTTAAACCTTCCCCTCATATAAGTGTATTTTAACGCCTCTGCAGCAGACGACTTTTGAAAACATTTTGACAGAAGGACAATGAGCAATTATTCCCTTTGTCACTTTTTTTCAACTTCAATCAATAATTGATTCTTTTATTTATACAGAATTTCAATATTTTTGACTAAGTGTTGTCAATGTCGTCTGCGACATTTTTGTTTCAAGGAGGCGATGATTGTTTAGTGATTAAACTATTTCATGTTACATCATTTCTCATATCTTCGACATGTATAGCAATCCTGACCATGACATTTGAGCCGTCCCGCGAACGATATCAGCCGAAGCATGCCGCGAAGGCGGACCCGGACAGATACTTTTCGCCTCCTGTTGATTTTCTGTTTCATGAATCATTACTCTATACCTCTATCCACCTGGCACGTAATGTGTCGGCCCGGTTTAGCCTGCGCGAACTGCAAAGGCTGATCTGGATCGACACATACGCAGAGTCCATACTGTTGGGTTTTTATTTGTTTGGAACAAACAAATTTAGTAGCTGCAATTCTGAAGCCATACGTCTTATGGAAAAGTTCCTAAATTTCATACGCGTGAAAGTAGTACTCAATACTTGCTCTTACTTTTCAAATGTATCACGATTTTTGAAATAATGATATATTTATATCGTCTTTGTTTTCTTATGTGGTTCTTATATTCAAAGAGAATTTGGAAATAAAATGAAACATTGTATTTTAAAACATGAACGCGGAGAGATTTATAAATCTCAATGAGTGAACTGCTACAGGGAGAACTATTTCCGATTTAAGCTCCAGATACGGTATTTGAATTTTCAATCACGCATTGAAAATGTAGATAAAAACAGAATTGAAAATATTTTCGTTGGGCCTTGTCGGCCATATAAATATAGTATAAAGAATTAAAAAAAACCAAATATGTGCGTCATAAAATGCATTTAAAATGAGAGTAACACATTTACAGAGAAATCGTGATCGTCGAATTATATTTATAAATACAACAGTATGGGGGGGGGGGGGGGGGGGGGGGCGGGGAGGGTCTAAAGTGCGGACGCGATCTGCGGACAAATACATTATAGAGGGAAAATGTGGACACAAGCAATATAGAGGGAAAATGCGGACGTTATAGAATATAGAGCAAATCTGCGGACGCTATGATTTGTTGTAAAAAATGTTTAATTAAAGATGGGCAAATGTGTATAATTTGTTACATATGATCATATCCGGGGTTTTCTTTGTAAATATATAATGTGTTTGATTGTTTTTATCAGTGATATAGATTAAACCAAAAATCGAGATCATGCTGAAATGGAATCTCTTTGTAAAGTGTTTTAACGACTTTCCTCTTTATATCATATCTATAGATATCAATAAATTGAATTGATGGATTGATTTTCCGACAAGTAAATGTCTTTTGACGCATCTGCAGCGGACGAAATTTGAAAACATTGCAAGAATAGAATAGGTTGCTAGTAACTAGCCATAGGTTTTGCTTCAATTATATCCTCTCCTTTACAATCGATTGAAGGGTCATGGGTTCTAGTTATTGTTGGGCCTCTTCATTTTCTACTTTGTAACTTTCAACAGTTTTCCATGTGCCATACTACGAGGCAAATGATCCATGCAACATTCTATTATGTAGGGTACTTGGAAGGGGCAGAACAATTTAAATAACAAATAAACAATAAGTATATATATATATATATACAACACTTTTAATCTTAATTTGTTTCTAGTAATTATATATATATATACAACTATAATACTAATCTATAACAAATAAGTTAAATGTTTTTTTCTTGCTGTGTAAACAGTAAAAAGCAACATATATTGAAAACATTGTTGGAAAAGGAAAATTTGCTTATTTAAACAATTTCTTAATTCCCATAACCTTTCTTTACCGTCGTATAAACCAAATTTGTTTTTGAAGGCTGTTATAAGTAACAAACTTAAATGTTGCCAATTTAATCACATATCTTATCATTATAATAGCCAAATAATTAACAAAAGTTCCAATTAAAGTCCGCATCTGTTGTCGAAATATCCACAGGTGCATAACACAAGATTTGTGAAACCAATTTGTGCATATATCACATTGTACCATGACGGTATCGACACATCCCGGCAAGTTACAAATACATAAATGTATATGATAGGTTTATTGGGAAAAGGGGTTACATTTATAATTTGTTTGAAATGACACTCGTACACAATGGTAATTAACAGTGTATGGTCACGCATCCTTAATTGATTTGGCAAGCTTAAACACCCTTTAAAGGAAACAGCGGCCAGCTTAGGTGTATACTGTAGAGTAAAATTCGGACGGCACAGGTATTGGTTTTCTCTGGAGCATTTAATCCTTTTATAATGCAAATGAATTCAAAAGCCTCTGAAGTCTGAAGCATGTTTCTTTTAAAGTGCTCATATAATTATTAATACTGCCTTTTTCCACAATATTTTCTACATGATTTCAATTACTCTTTCATTTGGATAGATGTTTCTTTTTTAGCTCACCTGAGCACGAAGTGCTGAAAGTTAGTTATTGTGATCTCCTTTTGTCCGGCGTCTGTCGTCCGTCAACATCTTCTCCTCAGTAACGAGTGGGTCAATTGGGATGAAACTTCACAGAAAGCATCCTCTCATTGACCTCACCAGAATTCCTTCAAATGTTTGTGATTTATGCAGAAATATGATTTCCATGGCAACGAAAATAAAAAACCTTTAACATTTTTCTTCTACCAAACTGATTGGCAGATTTTCAAATTAATTTAAAGAAGTGTTCCTTGGCCGCCAGGGAGCGGGACTTTTTTGCCTTATATGGCTATAGTGTAAACTCAAAAAAATCTTCTCCTCCAAAAGTGTCAGGCTGATTTTCAAATAATTTTGTATAAATGTTCCTAGGGTGACCCTCTATCAGATTCCTTCCAGCCAAGTTGATTGGTCAAAAAACATGGCCGCCAGCGGTCGGGGCGTTTTTGCCTAATATGGCTATAGTAAAAACTTGAAAAATCTTCTCCTCCTAAAGTTTTTGGCCAATTTTCAATTCTTTTTGTAGAAATGTTCATTGGGAGACCATCTATCAGATTCCTCCAAGCCATGTTGATTGGTCGAAAAACATGGCCGCCAGGGGGCAGGGCTATTTTGCCGTATATGGCTATAGTGAAAACTTGAAAAATCTCTTGTTAAGCAGGAAGCTTTTGAATAAGATTTTAGAAAACCCTTGGTCAATTGTGATTTTTTTTGTAACAAAAATTGGTAAATACTTAGATGAGTGAGTCGGGGCCATAATGGTTATCCATTTGTTTTACATGTCTTTTGAAACTTGGAAATTAAATATAATATTCACATGTATGTCTCATAATTTATTTTATAGACAACTAAAATGGCATTTAATTTTAACGGATGCGTCATTTATTCTTTTACCCGAAGTTGTAATATTTATAAACAATGCATAGTTTATAAATCACACATCTATGCAAAGGCAAATGTTTGAACAGTTTTATGTACCCAAAAAAATTCAGTGCCTTCAGCGCTTTGATCTTTATTGCTGGACGGCTCATTTGTGTAAAGGTTCATTTTTATGACGCACATGTATTTTCATAAACTATAACCTTTCCACATTACAGTCGCATTTAGGAGCGTATGCAACAGACATACGACGTTTGAAAACATTGACGATAACTGAGAAATTGATGATCATGAGAATGTTCTCCTTTTCTCACTGCGTGTTCTACTGTTTTTAATAACTGTAGGCCTACTTGCGTTTATAGAGATTGTCCCTACATGTATATGTGTAGAGATAATTCCGAAGTCGTCTGCTGCAGATTTGTTGTATGTGGGAAAGGAGTGTTAAGCAACTTGCGTCCGTCATCACACCGTGTGTGTTTTCATTGTGTAATTAATGAAAGTACATGTGATGCGTTAAATACAATACATATTTTTACACAACGTTCAGATAGCGGTCAATGCTGTCATGTGATAACAAGACGCAATACTAAATTGTAATATATCAGTGTGCCAAACCCTCGCTGCATCTTTTAAAAGTTAGAAGAAAGAGAAGTCTCTTAGCTTTGTTTGTTTGTTTGATGTTTTAAGGCACTTTCAACAGTAAATGACAAGTAGGGGCCTACTGCATGTATTATTATCCCCGACAGCGATGAATTAGTCGAAATACTTTCTCCGCAACCCTGATCGTCAAGGATGGAAGCCATTTCTACCATTGTTCAAGGCTCTGGTATGACCCAACTGGGGATCAAACCATGGTTAATCGCGGCCAACCACTTCACTTCGAAGACGATCTTTAGCTGTGTACAGCACACGTTTATATATACATGGCATGTATACACCCCTTTACCATGGCAAGGTTTATATTTACATTGTTAAAATATATACATGTACACTAATAATTCGTAATGGAATGTGACTTGGATTAGACGTATATATTTAGTACCTTAATTTAGTGCCCCTTTTTGCACGTGAAGACAAACTGGTATTGCATCAGCATTCCCATGTCGGTGGCCGTGGATAGGTACGTGAGAAAATAAATTATTGCAGATGTTTCGATAGGGTGCAGTAAACGATCATAGGTCCTTGTAAGTTAATAAAAAATGTTTTATATATATGTATATATAAAGCAAATATTTCAGAACATGTTTTAAATGGCTCTTTTCTGTAGCTCTGTAGTTGAATCAAAAGCATTAGCGTACATTTTGAATTGACATAATATTATCTTCTCTAAACTGTATAAACAGATAAAAAAATGTAATTAGTGTACCTAATCGTCACAATTGATTTAATGCAATACGTTTTAAAACGAAAATCATACAGGTAACGTAAAATGTTCCCATTCATTGATACAGCTAGAAACAAAATACAGATACAGTTAAAGCAACATCAAACAAAAGTTTTGAATTTTATGAGAGTTGGAAATGAATTGCACACTTTTATGATCGGTTTAAGTAGCATTTTTCAGACACTTCCATGATGCTTGTACTGCTTCATGTTTATGGCGAATTGGGAAGTTCTTTATAAGACATATCCGTAAGCCAAGAGTGGTCTGTCCATTACATTTCCATTATTACGTAGGCTTGCGAAGATGCTGATAAAACTGCATGAAAGCGCAGGTTTATGTGGATAAGTGCTGGTCGCAATGGCACTTGGGTCGTTTTTCGTATGAAGTTGCTCATCAAACATTGTTCTTTGAAATACATGCGTATAAAAAGATCCATTTGCACATCAACACGATATGATCTAAATATCCGCTGTATCAGAGGCTCATTTAACGCTTTTATGACGTATCAGAGATCAGTTCAGATCAAGACTGGGAATGTGGAAGACACTGGGCAGAGGTAGAGCATCAATCTCTCGGACCAAATTACGGTATTGGGTTCTAATCCCGCGATGAGACGGATTTTCCACAGGGATTTTGTCACTTAACCGCAAACGACGCGGTTATTGGTTGAATATTCAGGAACCAGACATCGAGCGTTAGGCTACATATATGAGCTGAAAGCTTGTTTCGCAATCGAACTAAACTGAAGAAGTTTAACCAAAACAAATCTGAAATATTGATACGTCTCGCCTGTGCAGGGTGCTAGCCTGCGCCAAGTCAAATCATTGTTATCAGCATGGTAAAACATTGCGGAAACAGTTGTATCACTCGATGCGAGGGATAGGAACTGTCACCCCATTGATTTACAGCGATCATCTTAAGTCGTGAATCTTAAAGGGTACAATACAATAAGTGTATTAGCGATAAGTACCATATATGTGTCATACCGAACAGTGTGGGGAAAGTAGGTGATATCTGTTTGATAGCTAGTGCTTTTTCCACCCTGTTTACAGTTTGCCTGTTTGCCAGTCATCGGAATGCTATTGTGCGAGTTGTTTTATTTGTGTAATCGTATTTATTATCATGTTATTGTTAAGGGTACTCACCCGTTGTTGTGACAGACCGTGGAATATCCCACTTGTGCATCCTTTAGTCGTTGTTGTATTTGACAGACACCACATTTCTAATGTGCAGATGACCCAGTTTGATTCACGGGCCATCTGACATATACAGTTACATCATGTCTGTCGATATATGTCTCCAAGGTAGGCAGCTTATCATTGATTGTTGACTGTATCCAGTTCCAACGTTGTTTACTTGGATATTGGCGAAATGAGGTCGAGTCACATGCATCCGCGAATTCCCATTACTTTCATGTTAATTCTAGTCGCGTTCTTGGGAAAACTATCTAGTATGAGCTAACGGTTAAATTCAATCTAAACAATACCTTTTACCAGTCAGTGAAGTCCGATTTTGTTCTTCCTTAGCTCTGGAATTACGAAAACATCATCCACGCTTTATTGTTTACACTGCAGCGAGTTGCCATTGTTATGGTGCATTGTGGGAATGTTTCTGCTGAGTCATCGACCCAGAACACTACCTCACAATATCATCGGAGAACTGTCCTATCTTGTGTTAAACTGGTACATAGTTAATTTGTTTATGCTTGAGTTTCGTAAAGTAAGAGAAACCCTTTTCATTTAGAGTGGACACCTTTTTGGGACCTTTTTTGCTCTGTGGACAGAATATTGCTCACTTGTGACCGATTGGGTCACAATGGACATTTTCTGGTCACAGATGTGACCGACGAGCCGTTGTGACCAGGCTCGCGACCTTTGTGACCCGCTTACGGTCACAATCGCTGTGCGGCTATAAAAGGAAGTGAACTTTGGTCACAAATCACTCTCATTCGAACACGAGTCAAGGTTAGATAGATCCACGTCCACTGCATTACAATTTCAATTGTAGCATAGAGCTTCATTATCAATTAAGTAGTCTACACATGCCGTATATTTCATACGTCTGAGCTGATTGTCAGAGGTACTAAGCATCATTGACATTCGTATTATAAATGGTATTCCACGGTCGCGCAGTTGTTATTATCGACTTTATGAGAAAGGGTTCAATCCAAGGGAAGTAACTACAGTCTGGTGTTAGGACGATATATGCACAGTTACTCCCCTTTGTTCTCTTTTCCACGTTCTTAAGCAGAATTAAAGGAAAACTGAAATGTCTATCTTTGCCTCTCGTTTTATTTCGATCCACCGAGTGGCTTAAACCTATCAACCCTACCAACAGACAGGCCAGACGGGTGGCACGTAACAATATCTCTCTAATTAAAAGCAGAATTATTGCATAGAGTTTAACTCATTGTGGCAAAAGTAGAAATTGCTAATTATGAGCAGTTTTTGTTTTTGCCAGAATGATTTCAAAAGTCGTCTACTTAAGCTGCATCGGAATGCATCTTCACTAATCTTTGCTTCCCACAATTCTCTTTGATTGGTTTTCTTCAGAGTGCATCGTAATTATGTTTGCACTTACTCCAAAGAGGGAATACTTCAGTGCCGTGTTATCAAAGCAAAAAGCAAAACCTAATTCATAAGCACAATGAACGGTAACCCCTTCACCGCAGCACCAGTGCCACCAGTATTCGTATAGTCAGGCCAGACGCGGACAACCCAGGCGTCTGATCAGGCTCCATACGTCCGGATGCTCAACTCAACATTTTAATTATGATGTATCGTAGAATTGGCTATGGATTTTTTCCACCCAGCCTTAAACTCGTATTGAGTTTAAGGTTGGGTGGAAAAAATAGAATGTTAATACGATAACAGCTGTTTTCATAACATTATTGGTAAACATTCGATTCATTCGTTCTACATTGCGCAACTCCCTGAACGTTTAATGTAGTATTGCTCGAGTTCTTAGCCCTTAACTTTAGCGAACAACTGCCTATCACGATATCTGAAACTGTATTTACCATGTGTGTACATTGTAGACCAACATAAGTCTGCACATTCGTTCAGGGTTATAATGTTCGATATTCATATATCAATACACGTATGTGACATATTCGTTCCGTATTATCTTGGGCTATAATGTTTGATATGCATATATCAATACATGTATGGGACACATTCGTTCCGTATTATCTTGGGCTATAATGTTTGATATGCATATATCAATACATGTATGGGACACATTCGTTCCGTATTATCTTGGGCTATAATGCCCGATATTCATATATCAATACATGTATGTGACACATTCGTTCCATATTATCTTGGGCTATAATGTTCGATATTCTTATATCAATACATGTATGTGACACATTAGTTCCGTTTTAACTAGTCTATAATGTTCGATATTCATATATCAATACATGTTTGTGACACATTCGTTCCGTATACTATCTTAGGCTATAATGTTCGATATTCATATATGAATACATGTATGTGACACATTCGTTCCGTATTATCTTGGGCTATTATGTTCGATATTCATATATCAATACATATATGTGACACATTCGTTCCGTATTATATTCGGCCACAATGTTCGATATTCATATATCAATACATGTATTGATATATTCGCTCCGTATTATCTCCGGCTATACTGTTCGTTATTAATATATCAATACATGTATGTGACACATTCTTTCCGTATTATCTTAGTCTATAATGTTCGATATTCATATATCAATACATGTATGGGACACATTCGTTTCGTATTATCTTGAGCTATAGTGTTCGATATGTATATATCAATACATGTATGTGACACATTCGTTCCGTTTTATCTTAGTCTATAATGTTCGATATTCATATATCAATACATGTATGTGACACAACTGCCTATTACGATATCTGAAACTGTATTTACCATGTGTGTACATTGTAGACCAACATAAGTCTGCACATTCGTTCAGGACTATAATGTTCGATATTCATATATCAATACACGTATGTGACATATTCGTTCCGTTTTATCTCGGGCTATAATGTTCGATATTCATATATCAATACATGTATGTGACATATTCGTTCCGTTTTATCTCGGGCTATAATGTTCGATATTCATATATCAAAACATGTATGTGACACATTCGTTCCGTATTATCTTGGGTTATAATGTTCGATATTCATATATCGATACATGTATGTGACACATTCGTTCCGTATTATCTTGGGCTATAATGTTCGATATGCATATATCAATACATGTATGGGACATATTCGTTCCGTATTATCTTGGGCTATAATGGTCGATATTCATATATCAATACATGTATGTGACACATTCGTTCCATATTATCTTCGGCTATAATGTTCGATATTCTTATAGCAATACATGTATGTGACACATTAGTTCCGTTTTATCTTAGTCTATAATGTTCGATATTCATATATCAATACATGTTTGTGACACATTCGTTCCGTATACTATCTTGGGCTATACTGTTCGTTATTCATATAGCAATACATGTATGTGACACATTCGTTCCGTATTATCTCGGGCTATAATGTTCGTTATTCATACATCAATACATGTATGTGACACATTCGTTCCATATTATCTCGGGCTATACTGTTCGTTATTCATATATCAATACATGTATGTGACACATTCGTTATGTATTAGCTAGGACTATACAGTTCGATATTCAGTTATCAATACGTGTATGTGACACATTCGTTCCGTATTATCTTAGTCTATAATGTTCGATATTTATATATCAATACATGTTTGGGACACATTCGTTCGTATTATCTTAGTCTATAATATTCGATATTCATATATCAAAACATATGTGTGGAATCTTTTGAGCGGCGCTCTTCGATCACAAAGAGTTAATCATTTTCGACCAGTGTAGACCCACATCAGCTTTCGCATCGGCGCAGTCTAATCTGACTCTTCACTTCTATAAAGCAGTATCCATTTTGGATTGTTTAACATGGATGCGCAGGCAAGTAGGCTATGTAGTTACGCAAATTATGCAATCGTTTTCTTTGAAGTACCTTATGTATTTGTTGTACCTGTCACCATAATTTCATGGATTTAAAATCTTGGCCATATTGTTTAAAGATAAATATAAGCTTAACCTGATGATGATTTTTAGTTTCTTTGCTTAGGTCGGTAGGACTCGTAATTGACGTAAATAACTGATCGTGCTGCAAGCAAGGGGCTAACTGCAGTTTACGGGGATTTATTTACCGATCACAAAAGTTGATCCGAAATAGGTAGCACCTATACTCATATTAATACGTGTGAAAGCTCGAGCCGAAGGCTCGAGCGAAGCACGCCTATAGGTTACACGTACGAACACATCATACGAGATCAAAACAACGAGAATTCAGTACAATCTTACCGTTTTTCACATATCAAATCTCAACCCCATAGCACTTTTTTTCGGCCATTTTGCTTCCGGTCTTTCTGGACGGACAAATTATCGTAACCTATTCATTTCGTAACCGGTAAAACCCACAAACACGATATTCGCATGTTTTGACAAATCAAAAAATACTTAGAACTAGAGAGAAAAATTAAATTAAATTCCTTCTCGATAAGGGAATGAAAACAAGGAATCTGATATGTGATAATTTGCGTGTAATTGCACTCGTTTTCTATTTTTAAAAATAATATTTTCTCAACCGGAAGTAAACACATCCAAATGTGACGTCATTGCAACGAAAAGTAACGTCATTGTAATGCAAGTAATAAATAAATAACAAAAAGAAAACGACAGGAATGGTAGGAAAAGATAGTTTGACTCGTCACAAATGGATTTCATTCACTGGAAGGACTTTATGAAGGCTAAGTCGACTATTCTGTTGTACCTGTCATCATTATTTCATGGATTTTATATCTTTGCAATATAGAGAAGCAATAAATACTTGAAAATGATTGTAAATATTTCAACGGAAGTTATCGTTCGTTACACTAGCCTCGGATATTATTTTAACTGAAAAGGACGAACAATTCTGTTTCTGTATCGGCATAGCTTCATTTCAAGGTAAGCTATTTATTATATCAATAATTTGCTTAAAAATATAACTTCATTTCTAAATTATTTATTAGTATCTGTTGGGAACGTTCCACGATGCTTTCGTCACATCGCGTGACGTCACATGGTGTGTATCGTTTTTGTCTGTAAATGTTGACTCCACTCAAGAAAATAGCTAAACTATCATATCTTCGACTGTCTAGTTGTATTGACTTTAAGACGTTTATCTATTCATTGCAGTAAATGTAGCAAACAAACACAACTACAGTCAATTTCAAATTATTTGCCTTCAATTTACATTATTTTTTGTACAGTTTATGTCTATGACCTAGTCTTTGTCAAATCATGAAAGTATGACTAGAATCAGTTCACCCTGGTTTTGGGGTATACATAGTAAATGTCGTAAGCCATATATCCTCCAACCTGAAAGAGAGGAAAACACTTTCATGCCTTCAAATGAGTCTATTGTTTTAAAGAAATTATGTTATATGTGGACTATCAGTAAAACACATAACGTTTCTTTCAATAGGCTGAATTTCTAGTAGTTTCATATTTCTTTTATCCAAAATTTGTTTATTGATCAAACTCAAATGAGTCCATTGTTTTAAAGGTATAATGTCATATGTGGGCTATCAATAAAACACATTACTTTTCTTTCAACAGGCTGAATTTCTAGTAGATTTATCTTTTTTTTTTATCCAAAATGTGTTTATTGATCAAACTCAAATGAGTCCATTGTTTTAAAGAAATGATGTCATATATATGTGGACTATCAGTAAAACACATTACTTGTCTTTCAACAGGCTGCATTTCTAGTAGATTCATATTTTTTTTAACCAAGATTTGTTTATTGATCAAACTCAAATGAGTCATGATTGTTTAAAAGAAATGATGTCATATGGGGGCTATCAGTAAAACACATTACTTTTCTTTCAACGGGCTGAATTTCTAGTAGTTTCATTTTTTTTTTATTATCCAAAATGTGTTTATTGATCAGATTGGACAAACTTGGTACTGAAAATTTAAACATTATTTTCACTAGGTTATTTTAAATACTGCATGTATACATGTATTCAAACAACATTTAAAAAAGATTCAACATCTATTGAAAGCACTATTTTCATACTTGGGAGCACAACAACCAATGATGTCATAGAACTCTTCAAATTGAAGAGCAAATGCAAAATAAAAGCCTTTTACGGTCACCGATTTAGGTCCGTCTATGAAACAGGGCAATGTACACTAACTATATCAAACTCAAATAAGGTAAAAACAAACTGAGCATTGAAATCTGTAGATAAAGAGGATCAATCTCTTTTTAAATTCAACAAACACTCAAAATACTTTTTATTCAAATTAATTTGTATAAACATTTTGGTTGAAAAATAAAGAAAACTTAATCTGTTTTTCAACAGAAAAAGGCTATAAGGCAGTTCATAATTAATGTCAGTTATATTAGTCACCCAGTGACCTCACATAAGTGTTCTGTCCTCTGATATAACTGAAATACCACAGAAATGTATCTGTTTTCTATGTAATTTATTGGGAAATCCATTTTTCTGTGTGAAATTGTATAATCTATACAAAAGAAATGGTAACATTTAAATTGGTATACATTCATTGTAACAAAGAAATTCTTTTCTTTTATGCTTACCCGTGAATTATAGAAATTTCTCAGGGAATAATAATCCTATAATCTCACCGGTGAGATTATGACTTTTGCAGTGAGATTATGACTTTTCAATTGACGGAACTACTTTTTTCTCCATGTTTTTGACAGAATTTTCTGAAAAAATAATGAGTCTCAAAACGAGTATCAATTAACTTATCGAGGTTTGACGGGTACAATAAAGATGATCTGTGCATCTAACTCTGTGATAACACATTGAATAGGCCAACTAGGCCTTTATTTAATGACGTGAATTATTACAAGTCACTCTTTATATTAAAATGATAGTTGCAGTGATTTTAAAATCTTATTGTGCCACTGGGTATTATAATGATTATCTGACACCAAGGAAACCCAGTAGTAAATGTCAGATATAAAAGAGTTACAAATAATACAAGGGAAACAACATATGATTGAAAGTACGTAAATTGGCGAGCTTTACTTCCCTTTACAAGTGACGTCATTGAATGAATACACAAATCGACATATTTCTCTACACGTATGCAAAAACCTGTACTTTACTGTAGATATATTGTTTTTTAGATAGTATATGCAATATGTTATTTCTTTAGCTCGAATGATTTTGATATTAATAACTATTGTGGATAATCGTACTTGAATGGCTATACTGAGGAGTGTTCAAATAAGGTTTACAAGGGAGGAACACGGGAATGAAGCTAGATTTTCATATTTACACATTGTTCTTTTTGCGTTATGTTTGCAGGCATAGTATAAACAAATATACGAATGTTACGAGTAACAGGCATCGAATATATGTCGATGTAACGTTATCACAAGAGTTTTAAAGAAGCCAAATTCTTATTATTTAGGAATAATGTACAACGCCTGTTTTTATCCTCAATAAAGATCTAGCCATCTTGTAAGAACACAAGATGTCGATCGAGTCGACCCGTTTTGACTTGTATTTTCTCTTCGCCGATAAGCGATATAAAACATAATTTTCTTTGCAAATGGTTTCCATCCAACAAATCTCCGCAATATATTGACAAATGAAATAATTAAAATCCTTTACATTTAAAAGATATGGTTAAAATACACAGTTGAATTTTTTAAGCGAGACCTTCCAAACAATTTTTCAAAGGGCGGATGAATTTCATACGCGCAAATAACCGAAGAAAGAGTTCCATAAATATGGATCGCCCGGAATACGATTTAAGCTATAGTTTGTCACTGTAAATAATTCTTTTAAAAAAGTAACATGAGTTTTCATTAATATTACCGTTAAATATTAAACCAAACTGTCTACTTAAAAAAGATTACCTAATATGCCAACCGCATTACGCCAACCTTCTTGTAATTCGACTGGGAATACATACGAGGAATGAATTACAACTGGGGCTCCATACGGGGGAATTTATTACTTAGTCAGCATAAGTAATGTGACATTTTACACCTCAGCACTTTCAGAAAACTCATTCAAAGCATAAAAGAAATAGGATAATAGTTTGTTTAAGTGTATTATCAAAATTTCTTTTATATCGTGAAAAGCAAAGGGTTATATTTTCACTCGTGGCTACGCCTCTCTTGAAAATATCACCTTTGCTTTTCACTCGATGAAAGAAATTTCGATAATACACTGAAACAAACAATTATCCTCTATATACTTTACTGGTAATAAAATTACATATTTTCATGAACTGCTGCTCAAAATAAAAACCTATATTGTTGTTTAATGGTAAAACACCTGGTCTATCAAGAGTTCTAAGATCAAATCTCAGCAGGTACATGTTTTGAAAGAAGCAACTTAACAATGTATACATGAAACAATTATGTTGTGGGGAGTTGTCTTACTTAAACACTTATTACATTTTTATCCAGGCTTCTAGTGAAAATAGTTTACTGCCTGTACCCTTTTCAAAAGCTTTTATAATTGAGCAATAACAATTAAAACAAGAGGGCCATGATGGCACTGGAATCGCTCACCTGAATATATTGATCAGATCTTTCATTATCCATTTTTTTTCAAACAACATATTTCAGATACATGTATATATAATCAGTAACTGTTGTTGACACTAAGTCTGGTACTTATTAACAAATAATCTGATGCTGTTTCATGTTTTACAAATTAAAAACCAGAAAAGGAGATAGGTGTTCAAAGTGAAAATGTTGTTGAATAGGAACATATTGTTCATTTTGGATATGTTCATTTTGGATCAATTACACCATTCCGACAATGTATTCGGATTAGTCACAGAAATCAGGTAATTTACATCAGACAAGGGGCTAAACTTTACCCTTTCCAACATACATCATTATAAATGGGACTTTTGAAAATATTTGTAAAAAATTACAGTTTTCTCAGTCTGTATGCATAGTGTTCTCCTCTTAAATTGTCTCAAGATTATACATTCAGCCAGATCATGCAAAGTTAGCCATCTGCCTTGGAAGATTGTTGTGTGGAGTATTTTAGTATTCTAGAAAGCCAGGGGAAAATGTTAGGTGAACTGAAGTACCATTGAAAGTAAAGTTAAGCGCAAGTCATTCAATCAACCATGGTAAGAGTCAGTTTCCAATTATATGTATTACTAGTTTACAAATAACTGGCATTTGTAAAAATAAATCACATTCTTCAATGCCTTCTAGTGTTGTTTTCCATCAACATCCTTGGAAATCTTACAGTCTGTTACACTCCTGACCTAATAAAAAATAAAACAGATATATATATATGTACAAATTAAACTTAAATGCATGCTAAGTTTCGTTTTTTTTCAATATGTTTTTCAAATTCTGTTTTTGTAACTTTCTACAATTTGCCTATTAATTTGTTTCTTGTTGGGGGACAGACAGTGCTTAAGTAATTTGTTCTCGCTTTCACACGACCTAGGCTTTGCCTATTAACATATTACGAAAAAAACACATAAATGGTTTTTTTCGCTGATAGGTAACAGGTGTTAGAATTTTTTTTTTTTTTTTTTTTCAATAACCCATGAACCTTTCGGAAATGAAACTGGCAAAATTCATTGGGGGCCACCAAAATGAATGGAACTCTGTACATAATATGTTTCTCCCGTTCGTCAAAAAAACGACAGCTAACGACAGCATTAGCGATATGACGTCATTTCCGTAACACTTCATCTTGGCGTAACGTCAAATGGAGCGACGTCGTTTCCCGCATAAAAAGTGGTATCAACATGAAAGACCCCAAATTCCTATACATGACTCACTCATACAAAGTATAATTATTTATCAAACATTGTGGCAAAAGGATAACTTTTTCATAATAAGCAATTGTTCTTTTGGTGCCAATCATTGCGTAAGTCGCCTACTGAAAAGGCGTCATAAATCGTCTCTAATAGTGATAGGGTTTAGCAGAAAAGTGACCCTTACATAATTTCTTTCTGTCATATTAACTGGTTGCAAAAAGGCAGTCGCCAGGTGGCATCAAAAAATATATATTTGCTTCTTTATCATACTGCAAGTGATCGATAAAGGATCATCTTGGCCCTCATGTATTATTGTCTAGTCAATTACTTATAAATCATTTTTTATGGCCAAAGTATGCTCTTTATTTTTTGTTTATAATTATCTTACGTTTTTTCGTAAATAGATAGCACCTATAGATATATTAGGTATACATATTACACTGAAGTCAACATGATTCTGTTCTTATGACTTGAACGATTGTATCACCATTATTTCGGGTAGGTACCAATATTAAGGTATGAGATATCAGACCCAATAAGGGACTGATTATAAATATACGAAAGTGGTTTTGAGACACAAGTAACGTTTCCAGCGACGGCGGCGGCATCCACTTTTTGAAATAACTACACGTTTATCTCGTATATCTTATGTATCTATTTGTGAGGAAGGGCTTTGGCCCAATAGTTAATTATTATATAAACGTAAGCGTAACTACGATATCGGGTCAGCGATTAATAAAACATTTACAATTGGGTCTTCTCATAAAGCACACAATGATATTGTTGGTCCCACTTTGGGTAGACCCACTATCATTGTATAAGGAAATCGTGTATTACTACTACTAACCATTGTAATTTAAGGTGTATAATGGGATACATTCGTGAGCGAATAATTCATATAATGAAAAAGAAGACCGTGTAAATCTATACGATTTCATAGTGGACCCGATAAACATGTTTAATAACACAGACCCACTATCTATATGAATTCAAGTATATATATATACTAAATATACTTATATATATATAAATTCACATACACATATACATATATATATATATATATATATATATATATACACATATATATATATATAATGAAGGGGAATAACTGAACATTAAATATTCTATAGTTTATGTTTTAGTTATTTCCCTTTGATGATCTGTTTTGCCGCCGTTCGTCTTCGCTACGCAAGTCTGTCACTTGCTTGGTTTTATTTTTTTTTATTTTTTTTCGAGTACAATGAATGTATATTGTTTATATGTGTATGGCGCATCGACAGCTAAGGTCATTTAGCGCGCATTTAAATTTTATTATTCATGTTCCCTGGGTGATCAAACCAGTACTAGGCTAGAAAATGTGCCTTGCCCAAGGGCACTCCACCATGACCGAATTGCCGCGACTGGGGATCGAACCCGGGACACCCGGTTTCGAAATCCCCGACGCTAACCACTCGACCAAAGCGGATTCCTGCTTGGTTTTATATTACGCACGCGTAAACTCATTGCTGCCGAACCTTGAGTTAACAACCTGAGTAAACTGTCTATAAATGTAGGCCCTTCCTATAATGAAACATACACGTTGGCAAATAGTAAATATTTTTTATTTCTTTTAAGTCCAATACATGTATAATCATATAAATGTACGTATTTATTACATATAATGCAGCAACAGGTAAAGCAAATTAAATGCATTTTATGATATAAAAAATAAGAGACTGCCATTCGTATTATATGTAACTAAGATACGTTGAGTTTGTAGATCATACTCATAAACATTTATCTATATGGTGTTTACAAAGATATAATTATGTTTTAAATAGTTTTATGACATTCTCTAATTGTTTTTGTTCATTCATTATTCTTACTTGCATTTTGCATTTTCTCAGATATTCTTATCTTTATGTTATGTACCGCGGAAACCATGTTTAACGTATTTGTCTCATTGTTTAAGTTTACTTTTCAAAATATTATGATTTAACATTTATAGTTGATAATGTAATTTGCTTAAGCGCCCAAAATGACCGTTGATGTCGACGGGCCTTATAACACAACTCATTCACTATTATTGTTAAACAAAGATTCGTATACTACTTTCGATTTAAAATACAAGTAACACGAACAAAAAGTCGAAAATTGATGTGAAAAATGGGTATTGCAATTAATAAATAATATAAGGAATGTTTCGTTTTCTGAATAACTTCTCCAAATTTAGGAGTTTCGGTGGTCAAATTTGCTATTTTTCTGTATTAGATGTAAAACATAAGATTTGGGCTATTTTTTAACCAATTAAATATTGTGAATAAAGTACATTGTTTAAATCTATTCAGCGGGAAAATGACGTTAACTATTTCGATTGGTTGGTATGTTAAAGAAAGGAATCCTGAGTGGCAGAGAAGCACCCAGTAGGTGTGGTTTCATTACATATGTATCATTGTGTATCGTTTTACCTTAGTAATTAAAATTTATGTAAAAACATTAAAACGAATTCTGGTATACATGTTCTGTTATTGTCCTTTATCATTGTTTTATACTGTTGATTATATAAACTGTATCCCGGGTGCTTTGTCAGGTCAGGGATTGCGACATTTGATAATCTCATGTCGCTAAATTTGCAATACAAATAGTGAATCTAATTCGAATGCCATGTAGGGCTGTTCAAAGTAGAACACCTGCAAGAGTGAATGCATTAATCAATTGCTTTTTTTGTTGCAAAAATTAAAATTAATTAGATTTATGGTACAACATGAGCATATATAAAAAAAGTTGCTCTTTATATTGAAACACATATCATGACAAATTAATTTTAGGTAGAAACACACGTTACCACTATTTCTAAGATATACTTATTAATGATGAACTCTTTCTTCACTTTCACAGCTCATAAGTTCCAAGTTTATATACGTAATAATGCAAAACACCTACATCCGCATATAAAGGTGTAACTGTTACACATGTGACCTAATAAACATTACTGAAATTAAAGACCTGTGCTATTATGTCTATAGCTACATCTTATGTCACGTGATGTCAATCACTGAGAACACACAATTCAGTTCACCCAACAAAATTATTCTTGACAAAATTACGACTGCAAACATGAGAAAAAGTAAAATAAGTAAAATTCTAAGTTACCAAATAAAATTACAATTTTCTGAATGTGTCAATATAAAATTTAAGTGCATTAACGGATACAGATATCCCTACGCTATATATTCGGGATCCATTAATTTTCACAAGACCAACAAGATCTATGATCTTGAAAATATTTCATTCTGGCCTGATGAATCATTACTTGTCTGTCATTTTTAGATAAATATTTCTATATGTATACACTTCTGCATCTCCTCTTAACCGATTGCAATTTTACTTTTAGTACTTTCAGTACTCTGATTTACTAAACGTTTTCCAAGTCATCTGCTGCAGATCTGTGGGTTAACCGCCTCGGTGATGTAGAGGTAGATAATCTGCCTCGGGTGCGGGAGGTCGCGATCGCCGGCCGGATCCTAACACAATCTTTAAAATTGACTCGCTGGTATCAGTATAACGGTCCAGTAGTACTGTTAACTTACCAAAGAAAAGCCATGATATAACTTGAGAATTGTTGAAACTGGCGCAAATAAAACACACACCATACCATACGAGAAAGAGGTATAGCGTAATGATTCCTGAAACAGAAAATCCATAGGAGGCGAAATGTGTCCGTCCGGGTTAGCCTTGGCGGCATGCTTAGGCTGATCCGGGTCGATACTTAAGTCCACAATGTTGGATTTCCCGTGAAACAGCTCACATATAAAAGTATAGCACTAAAAGTCTTTAACATTTTCCAATTGTAAATGCAGTTTGACGCATCTGCAGCAGACGACGTTTGAAAGCATTGCGGCAAAAGGAGAAATTGCTAAGATAATTATATCTTTTATTTTTATTTGTTTTCATATCTTCAAAGTTGTCTGCAGCATATTTTGTTGTAAGAGAAAAGGGGTTAAGTTAATGGGATGCGGGTGTGGAGGCAATATGATCTAATAGGATCCAGCATCGCCTGATGCAACTTTCCAAATCAAGAATCATGAATACATTACACAAAGACGAAGTTACATTAAAGAATGTGTTTATGGTGAAAATGTAGTTGCCTACATGCGGATGACAATGCATGTCTAAAGTTCTAAACAAACAACAGCCAAGCAAATACAAGAAGAAGGCAGGAATGTTTCATCTTGTTGGACGAATTACCAGAGTGGTTCTTAATGACTGTTTCCGAAACAAATAAAGATAGTAATACGTATGCATATTTTATATTCAAAGTTTAGAATGAATGTCATGCCCTTTTTTTTTAATTAACTACGTGACCAATTCTATGCATAAAGACAAACTGTATTGTATCCACGACAGGAGACAATGTGAACACGTTTTACAACCTGTTAAAAACCGAGGAATAATTAGTATGATTATAACAGAAGATTGCAGGGCGTATCTCTGTCGATTGATTACGGTTCAACGCCGTTTTCAATACTATTTCAGTCATATCACGGAAGTAGTAAAGGAGGGTAGATTAGCCCGCTTCGCGAGCGGGCTATTCTACCCTCCTTTGGAAGGTATTTCGTCACCAAAGGAGGGTAGAATAGCCCGCGGGCTATTCAACCCTCCTTTTAAAAGGGATTTAAAGAGGAAAGGTCTGAAGGGTAGATAGCCCTCTCGCAAAAGACATGGCATTTTGCGAGCGGGCTATTCTACCCGCCTTTGGAAGGTAATTCGGCTCAAAAGGAGGGTAGAATGGCCCGCGGGGAGAAAAGGTCTGAAGGGTAGATAGCCCGCTCGCAAAAGACATGGCATTTTGCGAGCGGGCTATTCTACCCTCCGAAGGACGGTAGACCGGGCCGTTCTACCCTCCTTGATAGGATAGAACGTGGACTTAGTCGTTTTTACCCCATTTATGGAAGGACGGTAGACCGGGCCGTTCTACCCTCCTTGATAGGATAGACCGTGGACTTATTCGTTTTTTCAGGCCATTTCTGTTGTTGGACTTAGTGGTTTTCAATGACAAATTTGAAAAAGTTGAACTTTCTAAGTATGTGGGGGTGGCCCTAAAAAGAACGGTTTAGTTTTCACAGATGACAGCAGCCAAAGTTTGCTCTGCAAATCGGACAGAACTTGTTTCTACTTCTTGTAGTCACTGTCAATCTGTCTTCACCTTCCCAACGAACTCTTCTTTTCATTTCAACGCCTAAATACACCACATCTGGATGTTTGTTGAAGCGTAACATTCTCTCTGGGTTGTCCTTCTATGAGTTCACGATGCATATTGTAGAGTCGCTGACCAATATTTGTCAGATCAACTGCAACAATCGTGAGTTCTCTGTGTAAATCCATGCTAATATCGAAAAGTGTATGGAATGAAATGACGTTCTGCTATTTATACCGATAGGTCAGATTTACCTACTTTTGACTCAGAATTAAGCTTGACCAATGAAATGCATCGAACGTCATCCAATGAAAAGTTTGGGGTACAACCTAGTGTAAATACATGTTTTCAATTGTTTTTTCTGGTAAGCTATGTCATATTATGGATTGTTTTAGGAATACAAAAAAAAAAAACCCACAAAGATTTATGATTAAATGAACTTTTTATTGAACTATGAACTATGAACTATGAACAGTGAACAACATATTTACAATAAAGTTTTTACAATAAAATTTTAAAGTCTTTTCATGTATTGTTTCCATAAATCTGTTTGAACCAAATGGTCACATTTCGATCGTTTCTGTGATGTTCGCTTGTCCTAAATGTTTGTTGTAGACATTTCTGTAGATTGTTTCCTCTCGCTACTGCATTCAGTACAAATATACAGTAATATCCGCACACTACACCCAACAAACTTTGAATAACTTGTTTGTTGTATGTCCATGATGATGAGTTATTGTGGATAAAGCTCATAATTTCTGTGTTGAGTGGTGGTAATCCATATGAATCGAAGTATATCGATTTTCCATTTCTGTTAAAGATCACTGCTATCCAATGTTCACCAGATCTGTCAGATGAGTCTGTATTGACAATGTAAGCTTGTACACTGACTCGTTTTTGTTTAGGTAATTGATCTTTAGCACAAACTTGCGCATGAAGGTTTTTTATCCAAGTTCCATGATCCAGTATGTATTGTATTTCATGAGTATGCATTATTTCATTATTTCCCCAGGCCTGTTTGACTTTCTCGCCCCAATGTTCAAACCATGAATCAGGAACCCCATTGACAACATTCTGTTTAATATTCCACCACAGTTTGTAGGCTACTACAATTTTTGAGTCTTCCAGTTCCATTTCTTCTATTACAGGGTACCATTTCTCCATGATCTTGTTTGGTTTAATCCTATACATTGCTGTGTCAACGAACATATCTGTATGATCATGGCTGTCCATGAAGAGGCAAAGTTGATGTTGCATTTGACTTGGATGATCTATGAGACACCCATGGCATTTGTTATGTACTTCTTCAGCGATAAGTGTCTGTAATTCATCTATTATGATTTTTTCAAAAGAATTGTAAATGTCCTTTCTCCTTTTATCACTGACAGCAGCTGAAGAATATTTCACTTTGAAAGCTTCATCTCTAAGTAGAATCGCCAATTCATGACCGGCCATGATTTCTTTTCAGTAATCTGTGATGATTTCTTTTTCAGTAATCTGTGATGATTTCTCTTAAGGTGTTGATTTCTATCTGATTATCGAATTCAGCAAAGACAATAACGTTGATGACTGTAATAGTACCACGCCAAACTGAAGTTCAATTCTGAGGCTCCCTGTTTTTATAGGATGTAGCTGTCCTTCTTCACTGCCTTGATCTGCTGTCAGATCATACCCCCACAATGCATAGCCAGCTTCGAACTCATCTTTAGTTATATCGAATGATTTATTAGCGCCAATAGCCGAGACAGCCTGGTGTAGCGATAGGTATGACTTAAGAAAAAGGCCATGTTCGAAATCAGGTTAAAATGGTCTGTTATGAATACTATGACCGTTACATGAAACATTTAGTTTACTCAGATTAAAGTGATGAAAATGGAATGGATTTTGTGTATAAAGCCCATTAAAAGCATCATTTCGTACCATACCAATGAAAATACGTTTTGGTAATTGTCCTTGGAACAAATGATCTTCAACTTTTCTTCAACTCTATGAATTGGTATTTTCATGTTTTGCTGGGCAATGACTTGATTTAAATCATTTGCAATGACTGGTAATATTCCGACATTTCTTACATTGAAACTAACTGTTTCAAGCACAACCTTTGCTTGCGGTGCGGTGGTACCACCTGTAAGACACCTGTAAGACAGAAGGTTGTAGAAGATCTATTGAGCCTTAATCGCATTTCAACACCATTTGGCAAATATGTCTTTTGATGAAACATATCAAGATGAATTCGTCCACACAACTCTTTGGTTTTTCTTTCTGTTATTTCAGCTATTCTTTCTTTTAATCCTGTGTTGTCACCATCATGATCTAATGCATTGAATTGTCCAGCAGAATCTTTAATCCAAAGATCACTAGCCTTTAGATGAGTGACTTTACTATCAGTATTGTATGACACAATACTGCTGAACGTACTGTGAAGAACATTGTTTATTGGGGCGACGTTACTATCCGCAGCTAAGTTAGTACCATCTGCTTGTGTAATTTTGAATTTAACATACAAATAAGACTGTGACAAATCTGTCCAACATTCTGTCTGAGATGGAATGATGAATTCTATCGGTGAATTGTTTCCTAAAGATGCTACAGGAAAATGCTCAACCCATTGACTTTCTTGCATTGTTGTCATCGTTGGTGGCACAGACAGAACATCAAGTTCTGATTTACTACATTCACAAGACCCACTTTGCATCATTTTTAATACTGGTTTCTTTAATCAAACACGTCTAAAGTTCTAGGTTTCAATACGTACTAAGCAGCATGATACAGTTGCTTGATACTAGAATAGGCTACAGAACTATTTATGTTGTAATACAATTTTTTTAAAACGAAATCAAGTTTCTGATGCTTCTTCTTTAATATGATTCCCATGTCTGACGTTTTGAAGTACTTGCTTCTTGCTTTATAGGGGTAGTTAATTCTGTTCTGTAAAATTCCCTAAGACGATCTCTTTCACCAGGTTGCGTGTAGGGTGTCATTGTCCGAACTTGTGTTTTCATTTTTGCAGATGTTGGTGATTTTTTGGGGGTACTGTAATCATCAGCAAAATGAACTTGTTTTTTCATTTTTGCAGATGGTGGTCATTTTTCTGACTGACATTGTTCTTACAGTGATTTCCGCACACCACCAAGTCCCCCGATAATAGCTTTTCCTAACAATGGTAATAAGGATCCTGCAAGCAACGGTAGGAATCCTCCTTTCTTGTTAAGAATTCGTTTCTTTTTCTTAATGGAAACCGATTTCGATGCAATTTGTCTGAGTTGTTGACGGATTGGATGTAACTTAGTCTTATGAGCCTTGGTCAGATGAACATTGCCTTTTAAAACGTTGTGACAACATTCCGAAACACAATCAATGACAGGACGATTAGCTGCGTTTACTAGCTTTTTTCTCACGTTGTGGGGTGACTGTATCATGGCCATTACCATTAATCCATGTTTTCTAATGAGTGGTGATTTCTGTTTACCCATGTTGACACTATCTCTGTCTCAGGTGAAATGATCTATTTCTTTTCATCGCAATACTTTTATGCAAATCGTGAATACAAAGCACCTAAAGCTGTTCTTGCGGATGATGAAAGTGGAACAGTTGTCAGTGGTGCAATATCGTACAAGTCTGTAGCACGGGATGCTGTGTATGGAGGAGAACCAAGTCCACTTGAAGAAGGAATAGATTGAAACTTTATTTGTTTACGTGGTGTCACATATTTATTGTCTTTTTGTCTTTTTTGACTTTTAGGTGTGTTTTTCTTCAAATCTTTTTTCTTGGTTTTGTTTTTTGTTTTATTTCTGGGTTTTTTTCTCATTGTAATAAATCTTTCATTGATGACATATCGGTCATTTCTTTTTTTTGTGGCTTTTTCCTTTGTTTGTCAACACCAAATTTACGAGCTGTCTTTTCTCCGTCCCATCGTAACAAACTTCTGATTATAACACCACCAAGAAACCCTCCTCCGCCAGGTTTAAGAATGATTTTTCGCTTGACTTCTTCATCAATCTCAGGGTTGGCTAACTTATGTATGTCATCTTTATGTTTCGTCATGTATGTAACCGTCTGTTTCGGTAATTTGATTTTATGACCAACAATGTTTTTAGCAGCCAAAGTAAACCATTTTAATATTTCTTTTAACCTTGCTTTGAGTAAAGCTTCTCTGGCATGTTTGTTGGTTTCATGACTTAGGTTTTGTAAGGCATGAATCACTGACTTTGAAGTGTGGTATAGCCATGTTTACACAAAGACCTGACCAAGATAAATGAATGTTAATCTTCTCATCATAAGTGTTTTATAGTGGAGAATAAACAATAGGTCCACGATCTTCATTTTGTGTAAACCATCTGTGAAATATATCCGTTCTTAGTTTCATCTCCTTTTGAGTACAAGAATGAAAATCAATCACCAAATACCCATGATCTTTAGATCTAGCATCTTGGTAGGCCATTATCAAATGAGGTGCTTGCATTTGATTTGCCAAAGTCTTTATTTGATTCTTATCACGTACATTTTGAAACAGGATCATGTATTTTGAATTCAAACTAATGGTTCGGCTCGACTTGGACTGTTGAAACATGTTTTGTGTGATATAAATCACACTTGCATTCCTATGATGACCTTTTCTTGTAAACCATAACTTGATTTTATCTTCATATTTCCCCCTAACATGTCATCAAAGACAACTAAATGTGGAATGTCAACATCACTTACAATTTCATTTTCATTGTCGGGAATACCTTCAATGAATTTCATGATTTCGAATTTCTCTTGCATAACATTGTAAGCATGTTGCCATTCTTTGTAACACCATACCACTTTTTCTGGTACAATGTTGAACAGATCATTTCTATATTCAATCAGTTTATGAACGAATTCTGTTTTTCCACATCCTACTAGGTCCTGTGATATACATATTACAGGGGTGCTGAAATAATATGGGCTGAATATCGGCATCCATGTTAACTCTTTAAAGGTCTGAGAAGAAATAACAACACAAGAATAAAGTTATCTTATTTTATTCACATCTTTTATACAATTCATATTATTGACGCAGAGATTTGTACCCATATGGAACAGTGTCCGTATCATTGACAATTACTCTTTTTGTATACACTGATCTGTACGTTTTTGTTTGAGCTTCACTTGTCATAGATCTGTCGGTATGTCTTTTAATTCTACACGCATAGGTCACTTTTATTTCTGTGTTACGATCTTCAGCACATTGTGTAAATGTTTCAAAGTTGATCAATTGACAGGTATTATAGTCCAATGTGATTCCTTTCACTTTACATTTAGTTTCTCTTTTTCCTTCTTTTGTTTTCATTTCATAAGCATAATTTTTGGACCTAGTCCTCTGAATTTGACACTTGTAAAATCTGGCTCTTCATCTGTCCATTTTCCTAGTCTGCTATTAATAATGGGTGGATTCCATAAGCATGGATCATGAATGTACATACAACTGTCTGTGTCAAAGTACAATACTCTTGATTTTAATTGTTCTAAGATACTGTACAGTTCCATTCTTGCATACGCTGTCACATAGGAACCCACTATAACATTGGCTGTAGCATGGGTTTCAATGTGATCTAACTTGGTCTCATAATTCACCAGTATGAAATCACACTCATTATCAAATATTTCAACATGTTTCATAAGAACATTTGAGTTATTCATCATTTCAAAGTACTTTGTTGCATCTTTAATGTACTCAGTTTGACTCATGATTTCTCGCTGAGCCAATTTTTCCCAAAGACAATTCAACATGATCTTGGCAAAAGCTCGAAGACCTGGATTTTTCTGAATGGAAGATGAGTCAAGTTTGACACCTTCTGCTTTTTCATAATCATGAATGAACTTCTGCTTTTCCAAATCAGACTTACACCAACCGGGGTAACCACTAGCTTCCTGCTTGATTTTCAAGAAGTTATCTACATACCCTTGAAAGAATTGATTTGAGATCGAAGTAAAATGCCAAATTTCATACACATGAATCAATTGATACCCCATGTATAAAGCTTTGAACAATTCAAATGTTATCCACGTTCCAACCATTGATCTTTCATCCTGATTATGATTGCAAGTATTGGAACTTTCTTGTGCACATTTCATACAGAGAGGGAACATCAATTTATTATTGCAATGAACAGGTAAAACGGGGTGTAACAAATCATCTGGTGGTGAAACTTTGCATTTAATCAATCCTTCATACTGACGAATATTTTCCATATCAATACTCTCAGCGGTTATAACTTTTGGGTGTCCAACCGGATAAGATTTGTGTTTACAAACAAAGGGATACATAGAACAAATATCAATGTACTTGATTTCTTTGTCCTTACTTTCATTAATATCATGAGTAATTTTCACTGAATTACATCGACCTCCATACAAACCCTCTCTTGGGTCAATGGGGTAACAATAGGGAAACAACTTGTCAATTTTGGATTTGAAGACTTTGGCATTTTTAATCTTAGCATCGAATTCATGTTCCCACATAATTTCAACATTGAAACCTTTAACTTTAATTTCCTCAAGGCGATTCATTGTACTATTGTATAAATGGTGCATAGTCTCACCAGTGATAGGACTTAACACTGATTTCGTTTTGGGTAACAAACTGGACAACCATGATACAAGTCCCCAAGGAATTCATAGACTGTGTTTGTCTTCTCATGATAACCATCTACACTATATCTACCAATTCTGAATTCTCCATCATTTCTAGCGTGCTGAATGTAAATACCCTTTTCATTAGCTATGCTTTGTAGCCAACGTATTGCTTTCATAGAACAGTGACGTTGGGATGAATCTTTACTGAAATAATAGCAATTTTACCTTTTGGTAAATAATTCTGTCTCCATACCTTATTGCTAGCATCTACAATAGTAACTGACTCAAAAAGCGGATCGATACCACCATGTTTCATGAACACTTTTCTGAATTGACCACATCCTCGTCTAAGGATATCAACATCAGACCTACAATAAGACTCTATCTCTTTCTGAAAATCGAAAATGGCACCCTGTTCTACTTTTTCATTATACCAGACCATGAACTTTTCTCTTCCTTCTTTAGACATTGAGTCAGGCTTGTAATATTTGGCATCAAGATAAGGCCCAACCTAACTACAGAACTGATCTGTATTTGCCCAGTGGGGAAAGTAACCTTTTTTCATTTCATGAAGACCAAATGTATCTGGGAACTTAGCCAATGCACAGCTCATGAAATTAAATGAATCAATCAAACGAACCCCATTCAATTCCAGTTTCATGATACTGTTTCCATTCATGATTAACTTTGGGAGTTTCACTCCAAGTGAAATGACTTGATGTAAAATGAATTGACCGTCATATCCTTTAAAATTGTGAGCAATAGCTGTGATGCCTTTATGTTGATCAGAAAACAGCCAGTTGCAAAAATCAGTCAATGTATTTACTCCTTGAAATACAACTTCTCTTTCTTCTGCAAATGATGTGCTACAAGTTGAACAATGAAAATCAAGAGATTCATTGATGCATTCATCACATGCATAATGAGCAATGCAGTAATTAGGGATATGAACACCTGTATCTTGTTTGCATTCAAAATCATAAAATATAAACAGTGGATTTTTCTTTCCTGTAGTACTGGTTTTATCGTCTGTCTTATTCAACTTTCTTTTGTAAGGTTGAATATGACACCTATGAGATAAGGTAGTGATTTTTTGACGGTATCGGCATTTTTTCATACCTTTACAAACGTGTAGCGCTTTTCTGACTTTATATTGACCTCCACATTTCAAACAAGATTTCACAAGTTGACAAATGGATTTCTTCTGTTTTCCAACTACTATCTTATGATTGTGAAAACATTCTGAACCATAGAAAAATCTGTTACAATCTTTACATTGTTTTGATGTCTCGAATGACATACACTTTCCTATGGTAAAGCATGCTTTACAATTGTGTGAACAAGAATGGCTTTCACGATTTTGATATGCAACATCACAGAACTCACAATAGTAGCTACAGCCCAAAAACCCAGTTATTCTAGAAATGTAATCGTAATGACCTTGATGATAATACAAATGAAGTACTTTACTGTGTCTGTACACAACAGGGTGTTCAAAGACGAACTCTACAGAAGTATGCTGGGGGTGTACTTTAATAACATATTCCTTTGCATAGAGAAATGTCTGTATGATCCTATACTCGTCTAGCCCACAAGATTGATTTGGTGAAATCCCTGTTTTCATCAGGATGTCTTCAGCGTCACTCTTTTGAAGTTGTCGTTCGGGTCTTCTTATTTATTTCCATTTCAATCTCCAGTCATCTGTGTCATGGCGATTCACATGACAAATACCAACTGCTAAAGCTCTTGCAAAACACAAACTGTCATTGTTATTATTGATTTGTACAATGGAATACATGTTTTTAGCAAAGATTTTTGAATCCAAAATTTCTGTTGAATTCAACTTCTTTTTCTTTCCATGACCAGATGGAGGATGAGCGTGTGTAATGATAAAAGTCATGCGTCCATTGGTCAGACTGAACTCTGTGTTTGATTGTAATACTTTTTCAATTTCATTCAACATGTTACACCTTCTAGCTGACTAGCATTCATAAATGGAATGTAAATCCCCATGTTTAAAGATGGATGATTAATAGTAATTCTAATCTTATCGGTAGGTTCTGTTTTCAAAGTTGATTTGATTTCCTCTGTAATATTGTCAAACAGTTTTATCAATTCTCGCGGTAGTTTTTCTTCAAAATTCTTGAAAGTTACAGTCATTACATGCGATTCAGTCTTGAATTTACGAGATTTCTTATTCAAAGGATGTTGTAGATGAAATAAATGTTTGATGTCAGATGTATCTTCTTCATTGTTTTCTTCTATCATTTTTACAGGTTTCTTTTTAATCAAGTCAAGTTCGTCGTCCTCATCGTCTGAATCAAGTATAGCAAGTTTTCTATGCTTTCGTCGTTTTGGTGGGAAATCATCATCATCATCATCATCATCGTCGTCGCTTTCACCACTGTCTGAATACGGTACAATTCTCTTCGACATTGTGTTAGAGACTAATTGTAAATGGATGACATCCATGAGTTATATAACAGTTGTCTGTCATACTCCTATAAAAGAAGGGTGATTATCAGTACTGGTTATCATACAGTCTGAACTATTCAGAGTGATAACACCATTAATTCAGCATGGCTAGAAATATGGCAAGAATGTATGTGTACGTTAACGCATATACACATGAAAATGAGATCACTAACATACCAACAACTTACCCGATCAGACATGTGGGGACATATGTTGGATCTTTTGCTTCTTTCCAGACATTAGAGGACGATGAATACAGAATTGGTAAACACAGAGTATTTGACAGAATCAGTATCGACGACATGTATGGACCAAATGGAAAAAGACCCAATTTCTGTTTTATCTGTCACAAAGAAGATCACTGGGCCAGTAAATGTCCAGAGAAAGATAATCAGATTGAAAAATATCAGTTTGTGTATGTAAACCCACACACTCATGATATCACCTTACAGTCAGCCCTTTATCGCACACCTATAGTGAAGCAAGACATGATTTTTGTTGGAGCTTTTACATCTTTTTGAAATGATTACAATCGATATTGCTTGAGAACTTACCAACAAAAATGGAACTCTACTTCAGTTAAAAAAAAACCAGACATCACGGATCAAGTAACGCAAACAGATCAACCCGATAAAAAAACTGTCGTGGATCAAATAACACAGTCAGAGCAATCCAATGAAAAAACTGTCGTGGATCAAATAACACCATCAGATCAATCCAATGAAAAAATGGATGCTCAAACCTATGAAAAAACAAAGTTGAAGAAACAGAACTGCTTTATCTGCAAAACAGACAAACACAAACAGAGTCCGAAGTTCCAACGAAGAAAAGTAAAGGAAATTGACATTTTCATTTTTTCAAAATGTAAAATATAAATGACATCTTTTTTTAACTGTTTTTGTTTCTCTCATTGTGTATAGACATTCACTTTCATTGTGTATATTTTATCTTAAGATGAAATAAAAGTTCAAAAATACATTATGGTTTTTTTCATAGTCCAAATAGTAAAAAATGACAATTTGAAAAGTTGAACTTTCTAAGTATGTGGGGTGACCCTAAAAAGGGCCATTTTTCCTGCTTAAGTCATCTTTTAATAATTTTCAAAAGATGACTTTAAGCAAGGATATTGCTTGACAAGTTTACCTTGCCAAGCACAGTTCATTGTCGGTATGAACTCCAACAAATCGGGGTAAAGATTTCCCATCTTCACTGCAGGTTGTCTAGTATGGTAATCATATCCTCGTCTGAGATAGAATGCAACCATAATCTGTTCAATCTCCTTCTTTAGCTCCTTCATTTTCTGATCTGTTTTCTTTTCACAGCCAAACAGCCGTCGCAAGAATTTCACTAAACGGTTCATAGTTGAAGAATAGAACTTTAAATCGGAAGTGTGGGTCATATAAATGATCATTTCATGAACTACTAACTTACTGACCTAAGTAAAGCAATCGTTGAAGTAGAAAAAAACCATTATGTTTAAAGTGACCTACTGACCCACTGACCTACTTTTTAAATCTTTAAAGATTTAACGCAAAGGTAGTTTAGATCACGTCCGTGCTCAATAGTATAAAACCACGCTAAAATTATTTCATTTTCACTAAATCATGGATCAAATCCGAGATCAGATATCTTTGATGGCAGCTCAGCTGAAAGCTATTAGCGATCAGATGGAGCTGCTTCAAATCTAACTGCAGTATACGGCGGAGAAGAAGACAGAGTGTTGGATCGTCGACGAGGAGGCGCCGTATACGCCATGTAATTCCCCGGAGAGGTGTACTTCGTACACTATCCCAGAGACAGAGAGTTGGGATGATGACGATGAGGCGCCATTCAACCCATCTATATTCAGCTTTAGCAGTGAAGCGAATCGTCAGGAGGGCACGCACAATGTGTCCTGCCTGTCGAAAAGTTGGGGGCTGTGAACATTAGTTCTACAACAACCCCCAAATCAAAATGCCCTTTTTAGGGCAACCAGAGAACTAGAAAGTTCAACTTTCCTTCAATTTGTCATTATACATAGACAGAAAACAAAACAGTCTCGTCATTTAAAGTCTCGAACTCATAGGGAAAGAGAGATACAACAATCAATAACAATGTTCAGACAATAAGTAATGATGTCTAAACAGAAGGCTGTTTATGAAAAATACTGTTTTAGATGTAAAACAGTCAAATTATGTTATATGTTTTTTCTCGAGGATATGTTTTCATGGGAGTTATGGATTTCGGACGGTTATCTATGTATTTCTTGTTTTGAAATCATAAAGCGTAGCATTCTACACATGGATCCAAAAATGATGAAATCATAATCAAAGAATGACGTAATCGTAAAACAAAAGTGACGTCATGTATCACACTTCGCTTAGCGTTTACTGAGAAAGGTCACATTTTACATCTGATTTTCAAAGAGTTAAGACGTGTATTCTGTACTGAGAAAAATGGAATTCAACTTGAACGACTTTCTACAACCAGACACTGGTAACAACGATTTGTTGTCACAGGCAATGACAATGAGCACGAAAGAAGAGAATTATCAACCCGTTGAATATCAACCCGTTGTACAACAGCCAAGTGATGATTTGAAGAACATCTTTGAGGAAATGCGGAAGATTAACAGCAGTCAGAAATCTACATTGAACACGGTTGTTACAGAGTTGAAGACATTCAACAAAATACTGGAGGAATTAAAATCTTTGAACAAGAACGTTAACAAGATGATCCATAATGTGGAGAGAATAGCGGATCAACGAACAGGCTGTATCTCTACACCGGTAAAGGTACCAATTCAGTTTGACGTTAACAGTAATTCGTTGAAAAATTTGATAGAGCAGATCACCTCTATTATGAAACAGAGAAGCGTTTCGCCATCATCTTGTAAAAGGAAATCAACAGATGAAACTCCAAAACAACCACGTAAAAAGGTATATGAGCAGTCATACAGAATTCAAACAGTTACTGGGAAAGGCGAACATTCCGATCACATTGACAAGATCAAGATCCAGAAAGAGAAAACCCCAAAACAACCACGTAAAAAGACATGTGAGGAGACATACATAATTCCAACAGTGAGTGGAAGAGGTGCACATTCCAAGCACATTGACAATTGTAAGATCCAGAAGAAGAAATAGTAGATAGTCTATAAGATCACAACACCCCCAACAGCCCTTTTTAGGGCTACCCAAATATCTCGAAAAGTTTCAACTTTTCAAATTGTCAAAGTTCTTACCCCTCCTGAAATACATTTTGTTTTAAAAATCCCTTTTGCAAAAAAGTAGATGAAAAAACATGTAAATGCAGTAGTTCGTATCCCACAACTTTTCATAGAATAACGTTCAGTTATTGCATTGGTCAAGCTTAATTCTGAGTCAAAAGTAGGTCAATCCGACCTATCGGTATAAAATAGCAGAACGTCATTTCATTCCATACACTTTTCGATATCAGCATGGAATTATGCAGAGGCGTGTTAAAAGTCTCCATTGATTTAATTGACGTTGGCCGTAGACTGCATAATATATTTACTGAATTATACGTTAATCGGAGACTACCTCGGGAAATTGATACAATTCGTCAACCAGATGGGGTATATTTAGTCAGAGTGATGATAGCAAAAGCTTCTTATGAGTTCTGTCTCCTTGCAGTTCTAATAGGTACTTCTTTTGGGAATTGGTATGTCAATGCCACTCGACTTTAACACCCCAAAAAAGTTCAACTTTTTCAAATTTGTCATTGAAAAAACGACTAAGTCCAACATCAGAAAAGGCCTAAAAAACGACTAAGTCCACGGTCTATCCTATCAAGGAGGATAGAACGGCCCAGTCTACCGTACTTCGGAGGGTAGAATAGTCCGCTCGCAAAATGCCATGTCTTTTGCGAGCGGGCTATCTCCCCTTCAGACCTTTTTTCACACGCGGGCTATTCTACCCTCCTTTGGAGACGAATTACCTTTCAAAGGAGGGTAGAATAGCCCGCTCGCAAAATGCCATGTCTTTTGCGAGCGGGCTACCTCCCCTTCAGACGTTTCCTCTTTAAATCCCTTTTAAAAGGAGGGTTGAATAGCCCGCGGGCTATTTTACCCTCCTTTGGAGACGAATTACCTTCCAAAGGAGGGTAGAATAGCCCGCTCGCAAAGCGGGCTATTCTACCCTCCTTTACTACTCACGGAGGCCGGTTCACCTTCCGATGTGTTTCTTGGCGTTCTCTCACCAGTACTCCATAATGCAGTCTTTCAAAGCCAATGTCAGCTTTTCCACAAGGATGTTTGTCGTATTGACTTTTGTCAAACGTTGGAAAAAAAGTTGGCCGAGCTTGGGTTTGAATTGTGTATTTCGGTAATAACGCTTCGAAAAGATTCGATAACAAAAGTCATTGCTGATTGATTTTCACTTCTTTTTGTCATAGGAACTCATGTTCACAATCATCTGTTAAAATGAGATTTAAATCTACGTAGTATATCATATTTATTCAGTAAGATTATATGAGTCGCGTCATACGAAAACCAACCCTCAAGACAATCCGACATGAGAAGAAGGGATGCACCCTATACGCCATCTAGCCGAACAACTTTCCAAGATGCTTTTTGAAAACGTTTGTGCTCTACCGTAACAACCTATACGGGTTTAGTCTAATTGTCAGCAACATCGAAACGTCCAAACAATTGGTTTTATACGACATGTGAGTGAAAAGCTACAAGTTGGCTTGTAAGAATAGGGCAGATCCAGATCAGTCTGTGAATCGCACAACCTGATCAAGATATACATTATCTATATTACTAACACAAGCTTGTCAGAAGCTTCCGTGAACTCGTGTAGAAACTGATCAGACGGTTCAGACATGCAGACCTGTATCGGACTGCGCGGACTGCGCAGGCTGATATGGGTCGACACATTACGCAGAGGACATAACGTTGGTTTTCTCGCGGGACGGCTCAATTATATTATTTAACTTACGACCATTGTCGCCTATTCCACTGCTTACGGAGATACCATATTGATCTGCAACTGATGTTTATAAACACAATGGTCATTCATTTTCCACATACAACACATCTGTAGCGGAAGACTTTGAAAACATCTTGATAAAATATGAATTATCACAATGATATTAAACAAAATAGGAGAAATGATGAGCAGTTTTTACCTATGTCCCAGTGTTTTCAAAAATTGTCTGCTTTAAATGCTTCTTTAAGTGGACAACGGTTTTGTCTCTACCTAATATGACCTATTAAGCTTCGTCTATTTTGAAAACATCTATGGGTGAATCTTAATACCTCGAAAAACGAGACTCCAATTTAATACCGAGATACAAATACAGACCAATATCCATATTGTTTGAAAATGTTACCAGAAGTCACAGTCGCCTTCGTAAAAGATATATACATAAGCCTCATGAAGAAAATGACTATGATAGACATAAATATCCAAAAGACAGAAGGAATGCGGCATTCTGAATTCATCTTTAACTAAATTGTGTCAACCATAACAAAATATTATGAGATGACTAGTATACAGGTCAAAGATAAGCTATTAAATTCTTCCTTTATTTCCATGTGAATCAACAAGTTTCAACCCTAAATCGTCAAACTTTCTTCAATTTTACAAGTGTATCACCCATATCATTGAAAAGAGTAACCTCTCACATATACAATAATCCGAAGAAAGTTCGGCGTCATGTATTATCCTAAAAAACAAGATTTGTGACCTGTGATTGACACGCCATATTTTTCTTATATTATATCATTACTATGGCAACTCATTAATAAACTAATACTTGTTATTATTATCCTCCTTACAAACTTGTATTAACCTAATTGTAATTCCATGTACATAAGTGGCTTCACATGTAAACATGCCACAGTTCGGCAACTACTATTTGAACTACATGACAATGTCAACAATTTTTGTTTAAGCATAAAGTCAGGCAATTAAGCTCTTGGATATCAATTATCCATCATTGTAAGTTACAGTAACCTTATATCATCTTTGCTTCAGACGATCCCGATGTGGAACGTAGCAGATGACGGGTGTTGCTGATTAATATTAAACTGCATGAATATGAAGTGTTGATGTAATCTGCAATTAAACCATCGTGCATTCCCTAAAGCATATCCCTGATTAAGCTTTCTGAACTACTAAGATCACGGTCACGTGAAATAAGTTTCGAATTACATATACGTGTTAATGTTCTTATATTGTATGTATATATTTGAACTGAATAATGATTCTAACGATTAAAGTAAATGCTCACACAAAAAGCATTTTATCCTTAATCAATGTGCTAGTGCTTTTGAAGAGAATAACTATACGAGAGAAATTTGTTTTACCCGATTTGCATGCACATGCGCCGCTGTTGCATATATCAAAAGACTAAATGCTTTCAGTTTCTTGTAAACAGATGCCGCATCACCACCACAACGTTCTTGTTCGATGACCTCAAAGCAATCTAGTTCCGCTAGCATATCACTACCATATAAAATAAAATAACATTATTTCAATTAGAACAAATATGAATCTATTCATTCTGATTAAAGCTCATCCACGGGAAAAGTTACACGTTGTTTTTTGTGTACAGCGTAGATGCAGATCAGTCTTTTCTCGTATAACTTACACACGAATGTTAAAGGCTTCTGTCAACCTCTGAATATTCTGATTAAATGGAGCAGGTCTACATGCTGATATGCACATACACTTTTCAGAAGTGCTGAGGTAGAGCGACGGCCTCTCATACCAAAGGTACAAGTTCCGTGGGGAGCGGGTTCTGACTTCAGTTTTTTCCCACACAAAACGGCGCGACTACTGGTTAAGTCTCCAGGAAGCAGACATCGAGCGTGATTAATATAAGCTGAAAGCTTGTTTCGCAATCGATGTAGAATATATAAGTTTAAACTAAGTGCTAACTAATCTAGCCTAAGTTCACGTTAGATAGGGTGTAAGATGGAGATAATTTCATTGAGGTCACATCTGAATTGAAACCAACTCTTGATGGAAATATTTACACACACGAGCACACTTGAAGTGTTTGTTCTTACTTGCAACGGCAGTATGGTTGAATATTTACATAATCGACTCATGAAATTACACATGACGTACATGTATGCGTTAACTGTCGTTTGTAAGCAAATAACTTGCGATTTCCTAATGATTCGTACGCGTGTGTGTATTCAACTTGAGAACGGAAATAGTTGGACAATACAGTGCATTTAATTGTATGCATTGCTTGTCAAATCCACTTGTTGTAATAGTCACAGCTTTCGAATACACTCCATTACTTTAATAAGATAATAAACGTTTCCCTAGTGTGGTGAAAAGCCATTACATTTTAGCACATACATAACAGACCACATCCTTTTACTTAACTAAATCGAGAATACCTACATGCATGTATTATTGCTGCGATAAAAGCCAGCTGTCCTGTACATACAAAGCCCCTTTTTTTTTTATTTCCTTTCGTACCGATTCCTGCTCCCAACAATTTGCATAACGTGGTAAGTCTGAAAGATGCAATGAGCAACGACACACGAACACTAACATTATATCTTAACGATCAGATTACATATGTGTGTAGTCGGCCCTTGGTCAAATCAATTGTTAAGAGGTCTCAAGATCGAACTATACAATAAAACATTCACAGGCTAGGCTGATCTACAGCCAAGAACTCCATACACAAACTATGTTTGCCTAGAAATTAGTGTATACCTATACCAGACTGCATTGGATATGTGAAGATGTAAATGAGTTTATATTCACTGTAAATATACATGATTTGAATGCATTGGAACTGTTTTATATTTTGACCTTGATCATTTTAAAGTCAAGAGGTTAGTCTTTTCAATGATATATTGTGTTCAACCTCTAAACGTTGGCCATGAAATACAGGGGCCGCAGTGATATGAATAACAATAGGCCATGCAATACATGGGCCGCAGTGATATAAATAACAATTTGGCCATGAAATACAGGAGCCGCAGAGACATGAATAACAATTTGGCCATGAAATACAGGGACCGCAGTGATATGAATAACAATTTGGCCATGAAATACAGGGGTCGCAGTGATATGAATAACAATTGGCCATGAAATACAGGGAGCCGCAGTGATATGAATAACAATAGGCCATGCAATACATGGGCCGCAGTGATATAAATAACAATTTGGCCATGAAATACAGGGGGCCGCACTGATATGAATAACAATTTGGCCATGAAATACAGGGGCCGCAGTAATATGAATAACAATTTGGCCATGAAATACAGGGGCCGCAGTGATATGAATACAATTTGGCCATAAAATACAGGGGCCGCAGTGATATGAATAACAATTTGGCCATGAAATACAGGGGCCGCAGTGATATGAATAACAATTTGATCATGAAATACAGGGGCTATGATATGAATAACAATTGTTAAAAACGGCGTTAAACCACAATGAGTGAACAGTTTAAAACAATCATTAGCCAATAGTTCTAACTGTTCTCAAAGCCTTCTTGATTCATCGAAACTTATAAATCACTTCTGAATACCGACTATGGCACATTATGCAGTATTTAAATGCGAAGGGCATTTAAGTTAATCGTCTGTTCATGAAGTTGACTTGTTAAGTCGTCTTAATGTATGTACTTATCAGTTCAACCTCGGCTTCTATCATTTAGGTGTGGACATCTAAAGGTAAGTTACGCGTATAGACAAAAGCTGTAGTCTATTACAAGTAGACACAACTCAATACACAATGGCACTGACCATTCAGATAAATATACTTGTCAGGTGTATCAACCGATACTGTACGTTAATGCCTATCCATATAATTGATTTAAATTATTATATTATGTCAGAATATGATATATTGCCTTGATCGGCTCACGGAAACATACATAATCACGTTATCAAGTTTAACAGAAGGGATCCGAAACCATTCATTCATAAATAAAAACGAACTGAACATATTTACCGACAGGAGAATGTTGACAGATGAACTTTTTGCGATTGTCTGTAAATTTTAGAACGTTCTGAGCTATTTCTAGATCTAGAAAAGCCATACAGCTTTGTATGTTGATGCATGTCTCGTACTCGCTCATAGCTATACAAATATTTAAGAACAATTTGAAGATTTGGATTTGAGAACTTTGCATATGAGAGCACTTTCTGTTTTTCTTCAATGATTTCAAAAGTTGACTGCTGCAGAGACACCTTGAAAAAGTAGAAAGTCAATAATAGTAATAACTGCTCTCTCTCTCTCTCTCTCTCTCTCTCTCTCTCTCTCTCTCTCTCTCTCTCTCTCTCTCTCTCTCTCTCTCTCTCTCTCTCTCTCTCTCTCTCTCTCTCTCTCTCTCTCTCTCTCTCTCTCTCTCTCTCTCTCTCTCTCTCTATAGGTGGTTAGACAAGTTTCACACTTGTTTTCGGCTAATGAACACACAATTCAGACGTATAACATATGCGTAAAAGATCATGTTGTTCGTACAATAAAAGTCAAAAGATGGATTTAAATTTACATTTTTTTTAAACTTCAAATTAAATCTTTAAGATTGCTGTAAACTATTCAAATACCAGAAAAATTTAAATCAACCTATAAATGCGCTACGACATGGACCATAGCGATTCATTTTACTATTCTAATTCCCCTGGAAATGAAAAAATAATAATCATGATAATAACCACAACAATAAGGATAATACATATAATGATACTAGTAATTATAATGATAATATTAATTATAATCATAATGATAATAGTTATTTTATTGATACTTGTAATTTTAATGATAATTACAATAATTATATGATACTAATAATTACAACATAAATTATAATGTTAATGATAATTTCAACATTAATTATAATAGTTATAATATTAAAGATAATTACAACATTAATTATAATAATGATAATAACCACAACAATAAGGATAATACAAGTAATGATACTCGTAATTATAATGATAATATTAGTTATAATGATAATGATAATAGTTATTATAATGGAACTAGTAATTATAATGATAATATTAGTTATAATGATAATGATAATAGTTATTATAATGGAACTAGTAATTATAATGATAATTATAATAATTATAATGATAGTTATACTCATTATAATGATACTGATAATTAAAACATTAATTATAATGTTAACGATAATTACAACATTAATTATAATAGTTATAATGTTGTGCTAATGATAATGATAATTACAACATTAATTATAATATTGATAATGATAATGATAATAACATCATTAATTAAAATAGTTATAATGATAATTACAACTTAAATTATAATAGTTATTATGATAATGATAATTACAACCTAAATTATAATAGTTATAATGATAATTACAACATTGATTATACTAGTTATAATATAAATGATAATTATTATTATTATATCTTTATTTCCTCCGATCATCAATTAGTTATACTAGTTATAATGATAATGATAATTACAACATAAATTATAATAGTTATAATGATAATGATAATAACCACATTTATTATTATTATAATATTGATAATGATAACTAAATTATTAATTATTATAGTGATAATGATAATGATGAGTACACTATTAATTATAATATTGATATTGATAATGCTAATTTCAACATAAATTATAATAGTTATAATGATAATGATAATTACAACATTGATTATAATAGTTATAATGATAATTACAACATTGATTATAACAGTAATAATGATAATGATAATTACACTATTAATTATTATAGTGATAATGATAATGATAAGTACACTATTAATTATAATAGTGATAATGATAATGATAGTAATAGTTATACTGTTAATGATAATTACAAAATTAGTTATACAATTTTAAAGATAATGATAATTACAAGAATACATATTTTGTGATAATGATAATGATAATAACAACATTAATTATAATAGTGATAATGATAATGATAATGATTATTACATTATTAATTATAATAGTTATAATTAAAAGGATAATTTATTTTTATTTTTAGTTATAATAGTGATAATGATAATAATAACTTATATTAAAAACAAGGGAAAGTTGATGCAATGCTTCAATGTCGCCTGGTTAGAACATCATGGGTGGGGGTCAAATAAAATGGTATCATAAATTTCATTCCGTTGTTCAAGGAATTGAATTGGTCATACACAGGTATCAGGGGTCCACTTCTAAGGTTCTTTCTAAAGGTCATTACCCGCTCCCCAACTCCATCCCACAGAGATTACAATTAAAGTAGGATTAAAGGAAATGGTTTACATTTTAAATGCTTATTTTCATGACATTTGTTTGATATATCCATACAGTCCTCCAGCATATCAGGTTACATGTAGTATATTGTTTTATCATAATAGTTTCATTTTTACTTTTAAACTCTTGATGCTTAAACTGCATTATATCAGAGACATACATGTATATACACACATGTGTTTATATGTCTCTTATTATATTAACTATAATAATGCTGCATACTTCTCTTATTGTATCCAGTTTCATCATATTACGTATGTTCATACCTGATGTTAACCTTGATACTGCACTAATGCTTACAATAACATAAGTCAATAATTACCATAAGTTTACAGCACCAATCATTAAAGTATTGTTATTTAAAAAAAAGCGTTCAGTTTGACCCTTCGAATTTAAGCTACATCTGAAACTTAGAATATTATTATAGAAATAAGAAAACAGTCATAATGATAAGTGAAGATATATGAGTGTTCACACAGAACAACTACATGTATTAGGTTATTCTCAATAAGCTGATCCATAAGTGTATTTAGTTTGTATCATGCTATTAGTACTGTGTGTATATCATAACATTAAACTGTCATAAGTATATCTTCAAGATATATCTATAATTGTATTTCTAAGTATTTTTTATGTAAATATCATCTCAAAACAGAGATATCGCATATCTTAAAGTATGAATCTGATCAACTACAATTTTGTGAACAAAAGACAAATGTCAGTGATTTTCAAATTTGATATAATCTCGATGACAAATTGTCGAATTGGCAACTGTTGAATATATATTTTTTTTTTTCAATAGCATTTAGTTTGTTTTTCAAAATGATCATAGAAGAATATGTCCGTAATTCAAATCTAAAATTAATTTCGTTTTACCCTTTAAACCGTTTTACCAATCTTAGAGTCATACAGAGATCGGAGATGTCGGGCACTAGATACATTTAACTATTTTAAAGATACATGCATTAAGATTATATGCAATATACTCAAATAAAGACATCTCTTTGAGTCTGAAAAGAACGTTCAGTAACATGGAGCTACTACTAAAAAGAGAAATTGACGTTATTGAATGTTGATTGTAATCATATTTCAACATAAGGGTCTGCAGCCAGTCTAATTTGGGACAAGCAATTTTATAATTTATTTGTAAAAGGATGAAATAAACTGAAATATGAGATTAATGAACCAAATCTTAAAACATTGTACAATGTATTTCTGTTTCAAATGTATCGTGTGAGCCTCTGTGCTGTTTACAAGCAATTTATGTACTAAATTGATCCGTCCCTCGAGAAAACTAACATTGTGGACTCTGCGTAAAGTATCGACCCGGTTCAGCCTAAGCATGCCGCACAGGTTAACCCGGACAGACACGTTTTGCCCCCTGTGGATCTTCTGTTTTAGGAATCATTACTCTATACCTCTATCCCCCTGAGACGGAATGTGTCGGCCCGGATTAGCCTGCACGGACTGAGCAGGCTGATCTGGTTCGATACATTACGCAGAGACCGTAATGTTGGTTTTCTCGCGGGAGGGCTCTAATGTTGATAGATGTATGGAACAGTTAAATGTTCTCCCTGTGTAAATACCATGTTTTTCTTAAAAGTGACATATAGGCCCATGGTGCCGGTGTTTTTCCCCATTGTTCTATTTAGTTATATGTATGTTTTGTTATACACATCTCACTATAAATTAAAATTTACCTACTTACTTACTTACTTACTTGTATCATAACTAAGAGTTTTTAAACAATCGCAACTGAAATATGTTTGAGGTATTTACATTTAGTTTATTCTCATAACAACCTGTTCTCTCATGTAACAAGGAATATGAATATAGTTGCCTGTTTCTACCGGCGACTAATAATAATATTAACATCAACAATAGTTAATGTAATACTAACAGTACTAACTTTAATAATTATTGTAAGAACTGTACAGTGACAAAGAGCCACTGTTCATTAAGGAATTATTCTATAATTTATTTTATTGGTATACTATTCATACCTAACGTTTGCCAAAGCCAAAGCGCTAAGAAAATGATAGCTGTCCATTTTCAACCAATATAAGTCACAGAAAACTTCAAAAGACAGTATTTGTAAGCGCCGGAGGTGCGCCGCAGCCCATTAAAACGCACAAAAGCAATCGTTTATCTTGAGCTCAATCCGTAAATCATTTTGATAATGCGAATGACGTGCCGGTCTTTGATCAACGACAATCTGCGCATGTTACACCTTAATGCAACGTTACTGGCGGGAAAATACAGATAAAATACACAAAGCCGTGTTTAAACACTCTATTCATACGTAGTCCAAAAGTACACCCTAGGTAAAAGATAGTAAAAACATACAAGGAGAGGATTTTTTTCTCAAAACAAAAGAAGGTCAACAACGCGAATCTCCTTCCACGACATGATGATAAGTTACATCACGGGGTAGTCATGATGAAACTACAGGGCTATCGTGTGTTTGTTTGTTTAAATGGTGTAGTATGCCGCTTTCAACATAGTTCAAATCACATCACGGCGTGTCCTCGTTAGCCGTGTGACATATATACCTCCAATCCTGTTTATCAATTGCTCAATATATCGTTTCGTCTAAGATCCACACAAAATAAGGTTGGGTCTTATCTTCGTCAATAAGCTCACACTTTGCTTGTCATTTATGTATTGTACAGATCGATTATTAATTTCTTCAATTTGTCAGTTATATCACGGCGTTTCATTGGTAAATTATTAGTACGTCTGGTCCATTCATCCTGACATCAGCGAGTAAGTCGTAATGCTTAGCGCCACTGACAATCATTACTAGATTGAATCTTAGATAGATCCTATAGATGGATAGGGAAGTGCAATAAATGTACCCTGTGACAAAGTGCGCATATTATTCCGGTATATGTTACTGCTAACCTGACATGGCACTTTCCAGAGTATTTTGCCTTCAAACAAATGTAAGGACGACTTGTAGCATCGGAAAAGATGAAAGTCATACACAGTTGTAAATACTGTGGGAAAAAGAAGAATGTACTCGTATAGAACAATTCCCCCATTTTCCAACAAGCTTTTTAAAAATTGTCTGCTAGTTAGACGTTATCTGTGTCGGTCGGTGCAAGCGTTAACAGTTTTTATGAGGGAGAATTTGTGCAATAAACCTATGCGAAAATTTATCAATATCAACAAGATTAAACTTGCGATGTCTTCGTATCGCTAAAACCACTTCGACACTTGAAATGTGGACCTTTTATCTCCTTGTCCCCTACAGACGCAATTAAACGCATCTGTAGTAGACGAAGCAGACGATGTTGGAAAACATTATGGTTAAACAGAAATTAGTAATAACAAAACATGAAAATATGAGAGCATTAAAGCTCTGTCTGAAAATCTGCTCACTTTCACTAAAAGACGATATATTAAATATAACGTATTAAGAGGTTTCGTTTCGAACCCTCCCGTTATTTGTGACATAAATGCAACATGCTGTAGCCAAACAAGTTGTGTATCCTTTAAGCGCTATTCGTGGAATTAAATAAGATATCTCTTTATCAGCTCTTCTGAGTACCTAAAGATAAATAACCCTTTTCTACATATAGACGTATTTTGACACATCTGCAGCAGACAACTTTTGAAAACATCGTGACAACAAGAGAAATTTCTCAAAACGAGCAATTTCTCCTTTTGTCACAATGTTTTCAACTTTTTTGTAGTAATTATACCTACAATTATAGAGATTTTCAATATTTTCCAAAGTCGTCTGCTGCAGATTTGCTGTATATGAGAAAGGGTTATTAACCAACTATTTTAAGTACCTGACGGACACACTAAAAGATATGTCATGCAAAGAACGCCAAGTCCCCGTTCACGGAAGAGTCAAAATAACGTTTTCGTCTCCCTTTTCCTACATGCGACAATTTATTCATATTCAACAGTATTTCAGTTATAGCACGGTAGCCAGTTTACTAAAGAATGAGTTTCCTGGCTTTCTCGCACCAGTTCCCTATTCAACATTCTTCCTAAGCAACTGGACCACCTCGGTGGTGCAGTGGTAGGGACCGCCTGAAGGCATTACACTTGTGGTAATGGCTTTCCCTCCTTTGCTATAAGGGATATGTGATAAGTGCAATTGATTACAATTAATAAAGAGCATGTTTTGGAAAATCTTTGCTAAACGTGTATTTTTTTTTAGATTTAAATTGTACCCAAATGTCGGTTAGTTAGTTAGTTTCCTGTACGTAGCGTCAAAATAAGCCGGCGTGTTTTTCCCCCGTTGGAAGTACTTTTGAAGAAAGTATTTTTAATTCCGTTGAAACTACTTAAGTGTACACCTGATTAGGAAAGAGGAATACGTCATGGCCGAATGGTTGGCTGGGAAAAACTGGAACACGCATCTGCTTGCGAAAGTGCGGAGTGCTCTTTGACAAGGCAGAAGTTATTGTCTAATATTGTTTAGTCCACTGACATTGTGTTGACAACTGTGCAAAACCCCTAAAGCATTTCAGGACTTCGATGGTTGTACATATTTTTACAAATTCATTAGATGTCGATCAATGATTAAAAAATTTCCGTTTTTGTAATTGTAACCAGACATATGAGCCGTCCCGCGAGAACACCAGTAGTGTGGACTCTGCGTAAAGTATCGACCCGGATCAGCCTAAGCATGCCGCGTAGGCTAACCCGGATAGACACTTTTCGCCTTCTGTGCTGGCTGATCTGGGTCGATACATTCCGCAGAGGCCATGATGTTGGTTTTCTCGCGGAACCGCTCATATATTGTTTAAGAGATCTCACAAACAAGTGTATGTTTTAATAAGAAGAAAACCTGTCTTGTCAACTACGTTTTTCTAGGAATTGGCAATAAGTGCCAACTTCTATAGTCTATAGCTCGTTTTCGATAACCTTGACATGTAATCGAAGATGGGAATGTCGGCCTTAGTATTTTACACATTAAAATTGGCACGACAAAAGTTGCTTATGTCCTTACCCGCAATATGAATACTGAAATAAGTCAGAGCATAATCTTCATGAATAAATTTTGATTCTTAGTCTCTGAACAAACTCTGTGTGTCTATATCATGTTAATATGATATGCTTGCTTCACACAGCATCACGATCCATGCAACTCTTAAACCAATATTCGGATATTTTCTTTTTGAATCATGATACTGATTAAGATCTGCTTACTTATTTTTCGGTCGTCATCTTTCATCCCAATCTGTAGATATTTCAAGATGTGGACTATTTTGATCGGACGGTGTGGAATGAAGAACAGTCTGATCTGGATCTTCGCTGGCCGTAAAGTATCGATGACCGATTTTCTTTTAGCCCAATTTAAACTAAAGTGTTATTTTTGTGCGTGTGATTTATCAAGTCTTCTTGAAGGAACGAACCGAAAACATGGCAACGTGATTGTTTATGTTCTGATAACGGACCTTCATATGGAAAAGCGTATTATCTCTAACAAAGACGATGTTTATTTGACGAATTTGCAATTTTGTTATCAGTTTACAAGTATAACCGGAAGCAAATATGAATCTACCAAGGTTGGCTGTGGCATACGATAATCGATGCCACAGACATTTGAGCCGTCCCGCGAGAAAACAAACAGTGTGGACTCTGCGTAAAGTATCGATCCGGATCAGCCTAAGCATGCCGTGCAAGCTAACCCAGATAGACACTTTTCGCCTCCTGTGGATTTCATTACTCTATACCTCTATCCCCCTGAGACGGAATGTGTCGGCCCATATCAGTCTTCACGGACTGCGCAGGCTGATCTGGGCCGATACATTACACAGAGGCCATAATATTGGTTTTATCGCGGGACGGCTGATTTTTCCTTTTGTTATCAAAGATCATGACTTACATTCATACAATCTGAGCCCTTTCCAACATACAACAGACGACTTCGAAAACATCTAGTCAATTATATGGATAATATCTAAATCGAAATTGAATTACTGAAAAGAGTGGAAAACAGTGTGGTACAATGAGAAATTGCTCATTATGTTTTCCATAAGCGTTTTTAAGTTTTAAGTTTTAGCCCTCACTTGTCAAACTCTCTTCAATCTTTACAGGTATGACACAGGTATGACACCCTATATCATTGAAAAGAGTAACCTCTCAGCTATAATAATGTAAGTAAATGGCGGACCATATATTATACAAGAAACTAATCACTCCGCGACCATGGTTCCCGTCAATTTGAACATAATCGGACTGTGCACAAACTGGTTTTCCGCATAATCTATTTCACTATCAGACAAGGTCATGATAATAATAATAATCAAGTCTAACAGTCCCAGTGCATCCTATACACATCTACAATGAATTTAAACGCATTGTCACATATTCAATGCATTCTGCTTAAGGTATGCACCAATTTATAAGTATTAATCTGTTCACGCAAGACAAAGTTGTATATCAGTGTGTCCAATCTATATTGAAGTAAACTATTTTACTTAATAGTTTACAGCGGATGGTGACGAAAACCATGAAGAAGACTGGTGTTAATTGCACGAAAATAAATATATAAACATGTGATTCATATTTATACAAATTACCCTTCAGTCGCATTAGACCAAAATCATCATGATTTTAAATAAATTGATTGTTGGACTTCACTGTTCACTGTTCTCTAATTTCCATCGTATCGAATACCACAGCAAATATGTCAAAGTAATGTTTGCTATAAGGATATGTGTGTGTTCTAAATGTGGCGTATTCGGGACGTAAATATGGATTTCGTCAGATTTAAACGTAGTCATTACATGTCGGCGTATAAATCACACGGTATATTAACAAGTTTATTATTTATAATTGTGATTTCAGCCGAATTAAGACATCGCCAAATCAAAACACTAAACAAAAACCCGTGTACTTTAAGAACCGAAGATTTTCAGCGCCAAACTTTTCAATGTCCGTCAAACAGGGTTTTAATAAATTGCTTTGAGAATGCGATGGCGTTTGACCCAACCTTCCCTTTCAAAAACCAACTAAAGTTATATCAGATTATAGAAGTGAAAGTTCTTATCTTTTTTCACGGCATCGAGTTTTCAGGAATAACAAACAGACATTGTTTTAGGAAGATTGCTGGATAATTAAATTAATTGAGTTTAACGCCGTTGTCAACAGTATTTTAGTTATATCATGACAGCTTGTTCATAAATCATATCTAAGTGTTTCCTGGCTTTCTCGCACCAGTACTCAACACAACATTTCCCAAAGCAACTTGCTACATCCGCACATATACATAACAGTTTTAAGTCCATATCTATATATATATATGTATAATTGTAATATTAAGTTGTTCATATGTAACACACGTTTGTTCAAGTTATCTTTCATTTTGTTCATGTTTGAGGCCCTCATGGTAGATTGACTTGCCTACATGTACTATGTCAAATGAGTGTCCTCTCTAAATAAAGCCTTTTTCATTACTATTATTAGTATAATTATTTATTAAACCCAAAGACGGTAAGACATTAGAACCAATGACTTTGTCAATCATCGGTCGACAAGAACATACTGAAATAATGTTGAAAACGGCGTACCACAGCAAATAGCAAATTGCAATACATCGGAAATAATGAATTGCCAAGTCACTTGTATCAATAAATGTCGTTACCGATTGACCTATCGCGACTCGAAAAGGAGCAGTTGCATGATAACGCCAACATCTTCTTATCTCAAATGATTAACATTCCAAACAGTATGGGAGTGGGGTTTGCGTGTTTTTAAATAATTTAAACTACAAAAGAAAGTTGATGCAACGCATCAATGTCGCCGAAAATCCATACTGCAGATATGCATAACACTAACATTATAGTAGTTGAAAAAACAGTTATCAACTGAGGGGCACATTGGAACATCAGGGCTGGGGTCAAATGAAAATGTCTCATACCCTTTTTTGGCAACGAAGTAAATGTCCTTCATTGAAATATAATTGCAGGATATACACAAACATACGTAATATTCCGGCATTTTGTTTTCTTAAAGATATATCCAGCTCAACACGTTGTAAGTAGTTTCTATGTGACCCAAATTATGATCTGCTTTCAATATATACCACACATCATCAATAGCCGCTTGCTTCTGTGTCATGTCCTCTAGTTTTGTATTGAGCACATATTTCAAGAAACAGAAATATATTTTAAAGTCAATCATAATCCATTCATGCCATTTTTCTTTACCATCGTTGCTTGGTCTCGCCGACTGATCTAAACATCTCTAGGTGTAGAATTGGATGAACAAGTTGTCTTTGACTAGGAAGGAATGATAGACATGACGCTACATATGTCCGGTGGTACTCCTTCATGGTTATACTCGTCATTCCTCTGTATATGGAAATATGATCGAGAATATTTTTTTTGGTAAATGTCTTCATAACATCGAACGTCACTACAGCTACAAAGGGAGCACACATACGAATCACGTGTTAAAGAATGTGTAAGATTATGGCGACAATCTTGGAACATGTTTAAACGATAATAAACCGTTGCCTCTATTAGATATGCAGACAGCACATCCCAACTACAGCTTGCATTTGTCAAACGCAGAACACGTTTAATGTGTCCCTGCTGTATGCTGTCGTCGTCTTGACAATCAGACAAGTCAGACGCTAAGTCACTAGCCTTTTGGAAATTGATAAACAACTAAAATGGTTCAAAAGCTTGATTTTCTACTGTTTTTGTATGTTGTTTGAGGTCAAATTACGCTAAGTACATCCGCTGACTTGGTACTATAGTCCATAAAAAAACGTTTGTTTGCGCAGAAATGAGTGTATACCATCACCAGAATGTATTGAATATATGACATTGAGTTTAAATGCATTGTGAATGTGTATAGGATGCACTGGAAATGATTGATTTGATCACTTTTAGTAGTTTGACCTTGTTTGAAAGTGAAAGTAGAGAATACTAAACACCGGTTTTGTCCGGGCCCGAATTGGTCCAAAATGACGGTTACCTTTTTGGCCTGGCGAGTTCTTTCTTGCATAATACATGACCCCACGTTTTGCTTTGGATTGTTTTAAAGCTAGGAGGTAACTCTTGTCAATGATATATGGTGTTCTACATGAGACACGCTTAGAAAGTGTGACAATTGAGGACTGAAACTGGTCGATTTACATGGAAAGAAAGAAGGATTTTTGTTTGTGTATTGTAACCTTGACTTGTGTTGTTGAAATGTATTGTTCCTTAATACGAATCATAAATTAATCAAATATTACGATCTGTTCTTGTTATCCAGGCTTTGACAATAAAGACAATATAATATTTCTACATGAAAGCAATTATGATATATTAGTTTGGATTCATCAACATGTTTGCTCGATAAGCATTCTTCTGATAGTAGTTTGAGAAGAAATGTGAATTTACTCTGTAAGATTTGTAAATTAAAAATATATCTGATTTTGTGTGTAACTCATTTCTACATTCAGTCTTATCAAACATGTTTTCCTCTGGAATAAAGTAATTCTGACATTGACACTGCAATGACTAGATACTCAAGCGGAATATACAGCTTCTAACACATTTAACAAGATTTTTTCTGGAACCCAGAGTTCACATGGAGAGTTCTCTATGGTATAAAATCGCACTTTCACCTTCCGGTTCGACATGCGTAAACATGGAAGACGAATTAGACTGGCGTATCAGGGAATACGTTTCAGCCGGTTTTTCATTAACTGAAACGCTTACCTAGACATATAATATTATTATATGTCTCTGGTTTTGGTTATGTTTGACTTGGTGCCAAGTGTTCAAAATGGGAAATGCTTAAAAACAAACATGTTCTTGACTCAAAACAGATATCTTACTGCACATACTGGGTTATCGATATAGCGGTCCCGGGTTATCCGACCGGGTCCCGGCAGATATAACTCCATAATTTGTTGTTGTTGTTTATGCATATCCAACCGGAATACGAAAGTGCGATATTAAAACATCGTCCTTTCGCGTTTTCGCCTTGCATTTTAGAGCGAATACGAGAAAACACGATAAGAGAGCGCGAAAACACGATGCAAAAATAAATATCGTGTTTTCTCGTTTTCGATCTAAAACGCGAATGTAAAAACGCGAAAACACGATGGTAGATCGAGGGGGGAAAAGCAAAAACATGATATTAATGGTGCGATAACGCGATATTTTTCGCATCGTGTTTTCGTGATCTCTTAGCGTGTTTTCGCTCTATCGCGGCCAAGTTAATCTTGTTTTCGCGATTCGCCCTTAGAGCGACAGCCCGAAACCACGATGGCCCTAATGGGATTCCGTAGAATACAAGACATTATTCTAAAATTGGTATACAATGAAAAATAAAAGGTTTTCACTGTCCATCAAACGGGAAACTCTATAGTGGATGATTGTGGGGGTTTCATACTACCTATGTTTTATGCTTTGTTCCGTAACGCGAAACATGTTCGGTTTACCCACTACGGAATGGTTTATCGACGAAATCTACATAGGTTTTGCAAAACAGGTTTAGGTTTCGTTGACTAAGGAACACACGGCAGTTTATAAATGATATGTCTAGTGTTCAGGAAGTGATTTAGCTGAAATGTGATTGGTGGATTGGCTACGTAAATTGTCGTCGCACGATTTTACCTGTGTGTGAAAATAATCATTTATACGCAGTAAAGGGGTCATATAACACTTGGAGTCGGAATATTTGTGTTTTTGGAAATAGAAATACTGTAAAACTGTGAGTTTATAGGTACATTTCTGGGCTAAAGGTTGTTTTTAAAGATTATAAATGTAAATATTAGATGAACACACGGCAGCGCTTTGACCTTGAACATGTAAATATATTTTATGAGTTAATATATATATATATATATATATATACTTTTTTATAGGCATCTAGCGTGGCGTTTTATATTACCTTAAACCGGTATTTCGGTTGTATTTTGTGTTACATATAAAAATGTAATTTTATCACAATTTGAGCTGTTACTTCCATTTTCTTTAGTGCATGATATATATGTATATAGGAAGACATTTCATCGATTATTGACTCGGCGTTTATAAGTGAGGCATCCAGTGGGGGCAATTTATATTTTCTTAGTTTGAACTATATTGTGGTTATATACATGAATATCAATATTTTCATGACTCAATTTCGTTGCTGAACTATGTTTATGGTTCTAAATAAACTTGAGGTAATAATTAAGCTTCAACTTTTATATCTAAAATGCATTATTAGCAATTATAAAGAGAGTTCATTCAACGAATATTCACATTTGATTTGAAGTATGCAATTAAAATGCGCAAAGTCATTATTATTCAAGATTTTTTGGTGAAAATCATTTGATAGTTTCCATTTCAAATCATTTGAAAGTTTCCATTTCAAATCATTTGATAGTTTCCATTTCTCCAGGCGCTCGATTGAGTAAATGTTATAGATTTACATTCGTTATTGATAATGTAAATTATGATTAATTGATTGGGGTTTAACGCCGTTTTTAACAATTTTTCAGTCATATCACGGCGGCCAGTTCACCTTATCATATGTTTCCTGGTTTCTCACACCAGTACCCCATACAACATACTCTCCAAGCAACTGGCTGCTTTTCCACATAGACTGTTAGCGGATGGAGCGAGCGAGCTGTAGTGAAATACAGAGCAAAGCAAAATATACGGGGTGTTCCACTCATGTGAGACTTTTAGCCGGGCTCTGCGCGGGCCGGCCTTCAGCGTCAGACGAGGGACGCTTGTCACAGTGACTTTTGTCAAACGGCGAAAATTCATAATGTTCGTCGAGCTGGGGTCTCACAACCCCTGGATTGACTACCCGCGTCGCTACCGACCGGGGCTTTATATGTTTATTATTTTTAATTCAGATTAGACTGCTAGCAGGAGGGATAATAGATAAACATTGAATAGTCAAGCTATTGTTGAAAATAGAGTATCCTGCTATTATGGCTTATTTTCAAGGTATGTGAAGTTGGCACGAAGTTCGATATTCGGTAATCGATATTCAATATCGATATAAGTTTCGAGCTGAAACAAATGTAGAGCCAGCACCAGATTCGTGAACTCCGTTACGCATTGAAATAATACGTTACCTTTATTATTTAGTAGGACGAATATCGATATGAATATAGATCTGAATGTCTAGCCAGGTCGATATTCAGGAAAATTGTACTAGTCTTTCTGATCATGAATATCGATTTGATAATAGACCCAGGTCGATATTCGGGAAAATGGTGCCATCGTCTTTCTGATCATGTATAAGCGTGAATACGGATTTGAATATAGACCCAGGTCAATATTCGGAAAAATGGTTATTTCCTCATTGTGATCGTATAATAGCTCGAATATCGTTTTGAATATGGAGCCAGGTCGATATTCGGAATCAAAAATAATCGTCATTCTGATCACGTAGAAGCGTGAAAACCGATTTGAATATCGATTTGAATATGGAACCAGGACGGTATTCTGGAAAATGGAGATTTCGTCTTTTCGATTATGTAGAAGTGCGAATACCGTTTTGAATATCGATTTGAATATGGAGTCAGGTCGGTTTTCGAGAAAATGGGGATTTCTTCATTCTGATCATGTAGAAGGGCGAATACCGATTTCAATATCGATTTGAATATAGAGCCAGGTCGATATTCGTGGAAAAGGTGTTATCGTCTTTCTGACCATGTAGAAGCGCGAATACCGATTTGAATATCTATTTGAATATAGATCCAGGTCGATATTCGGGAAAATGCTTTTATCGTCATTCTGATCACGTAGAAGCGAGAATACCGATTTGAATATCGATTTGAATATTGAGTCAGATGGGTATTCGGAAAAATGGTGATTTCAGATTTTCCCGATTTCGTCTTTTTGATCGGTATTCGCGCTTCAACATGATAAAAGGGACGAAATCCGCATTTTCCCGAATATCGACCTGGCTCGATATTTAAATCGATATTCAGATTGATATTCAAATCGGTATTCGCACTTCTACATTTGATCAGAAAGACGAAATTACCATTTTCCCGAATATTGACCTGACCTGCATGTTCAGAAAGACGAAATCACCATTTTCTCGAATATCGACCTGGCCCCATACTAAGATCTCTATACAAATCGGTGTTCGGGCTTCTACTTTGTCAGAAAGATGTAATCAGCATTTTCCCGTATATCGACCCGAGTCGACATTCAGATCTATATTCATATCGATATTCGTTCTACTAAACAATGAAGGTAACGTATATTTCAATGTGTAACTGAGTTCACGAATCTGATGGTGGCTCTATATTCGTTTCAGCTCGAAATTCATATCGGTATTGAATATCGATTACCGAATATCGAACATTTAGCTTCAATCCCAGGTAGGTTACATGTATATTAACATCATAATTATATACTCCTAATGTAATGACTTCATTAAAACAGCTTGTGGACGGTGTATCCAAGAAATCACAGATGTGTTATTCTCGTATTCGGCTTGACTTTCAGAAGTTGTTTCAATCACGTGGTCTTCATTGTTGAGTAACGTTTGGAACAGCCATATACCTACTTTGATATTTACGTGATTCTTCCCTTAATCGAAGCCTTATGGTCGATACACAATAATGGTAATTTATGGGATTATATTTCTCTGTCAGTTAATAAATCACACGTTATCCGGTGGGAATGACAAGCCGACGAGCATAGCCGATCTCTAACAATCAAACACGATTATGGTGGATAAAACTTTATGATCATCGTCATTTGCATATCACCAATCGGCCGAAATGTCTTTTTGAGACGCAATCTGCACTGAAAGAATGGTGTGTGGTATACTAGTGCAGGAAAGTCTAGAAACACATTAATTGATGACATAACTTCTGTTATAGGACCTAAATAATATTGAAAACGACATTAGTCAATAATCAATCAATTACTAAATCATTTATACTTTCCATCTTTGATGTCATTTATTAACATTACTCGATAAATACTCTTATCAGTTTAAACGTTTCTATGTCCATGTTTCAGAGCCAGTTTGTTCCATTGAAATAAAAAATTCTACTCCCTACTTTCTACACGATGTACAGACACACCATTTCGGTGAAAAACTGCCTATATCTACCCAACAAGGATGGGCTGATTCCGGAGAAAGAGATAATGTAGAGTTTTCAACAAAGGGATACAACATGTATCAACCACAATATACCTCTGTATCCTGGCTGATTGAAACCCAACAAAAACGGCGAGCGGTGGTCATTTGGGGAACCGAAACGGGTAATTTGCTGTCGAGTAAATTTATACTTGGCATAACGGATGACCACCAAAAAAGCTTTAATATTGAGACTGTCGTTAAGAACGAAGCTAATGAAAGAGAAAGAAATCTGAAATATTGTTACCAACAAAATGGCGAGTCGTTTGTCAGATTTGAGGATACTTACTTTTGGTTTGAAGGGGTAATCGTTAATGCAATCTCTCAGATAAATATCAAAACCATTTTGAGATCTAAATTGAATCGGTGGTAAGATAAATGTCGTGTGCTTGAGAGACTCTTCTGGTATAATAATAATAATAGTAATGATAACAATAATAATAATTGTAATTATCTCTTTATGAAGTAACCGATGTTAGTAATTACTAAATACATGAAACTAAAAATAAATAAATAAAGTTTGGCATTTTGATGCGGTCATTATTTATTGGTTTGCTTAGGTTTATTTTCATATGTTTTTATTTGATTTTCTTCTCACGGTCTTTTCTCATCGATTTTGGAAATGTACGCTTATACCACATATTTATGCAGACAAGAAATACCTCTTTTTGTCGAAAATATATTTGGTAATGAACAAAATTATGGAGGAAGCGATAACCGCCCAGCCCAAACAAACAATGGCGCAAAGGGCGTAAGCGTAAGTGACTCTTTACATTCAGCAAAAGAAGTATTTTTCGAAGATGTTACGTTATATGACAGTGTTTTCATAACTGAATCTACATCTACACATCTTAATTCATTTTATAAAAAAATCAAATATGGATGCATCAGTAGGCCTTGTGGACTATCAGGCGGATGACAGCGCTAGCCACACAACACCTTGTTCTACCTCCACCCTCCTGTATCTTAAAATATCTAAAGCAGATGGGTAAACGAATCGTGGCCATATACAAGCGCCTAACTACTCTGATACATCAAAAATCAAGTGACACATTTTGAGTCGGATCTGAAAACCCTTTGGACTCTTGTATATGACAATAACAAAGTAATTTTTAAAAAAGGCCAACAAATTGATCGATGGAGTTAAGGGGTTACGAGTTAAGGGGTTACAATATTCTCTTAGCCAAGTCCATGATGATATCTCTAAATTGAAAAAGGACAATGTCAATATTAAGTACAGTTTGTTGTATGTACAGTTTCAATCCATGAACTATCATTTTAAGCATATTGCCGCTTAACAAATGTCTAAACCAATACAACATTTTGGACCTCTATTTTTAAAATTAGCCCAACATTACTGATAAAAGTTTTTCGACTTTTGACATGTGTTATGGTGACTTCAATGTAATACAAAGGATGAATAAATACTTAAAAGGAAAATGGCAACAATGATCAGAAAGAATCGTTAGACTCGTATAAAGCATGTCCCGTAAATTAAGGAATTGTTTCAATTGGAAATACTTTATGAAGGACAAGTCGATTGTTAGTACATGTCATCATTATTTCATGGATTTAATATCTTGTCACAATTAAGAACTCTTTGTTTACCCACACTAAACAGTACCTATTAAAATACTTGATTGATCATGATATTTTCTTTTTATTTGAAACCTTGGCTGACAGTACTTCTAAAATGGATATTGACGGATTAGCGGAGGAGTTGCACTTTACATCAGAAACTCTTTTATACATGGTGTATCTGTTAAGAGATGTTTGGTAAAAGCTAGGAAAGTCTTTCTTTCTATTTGACAGTGATGATTTTGTTTCAGGTATAACATATAAAATTTACATAAATGAGTTTCATTCACTCGACAAAGTGTTAATTATCGATAACTGGACATCTCACACGGGTTGCCGTACAGAGTACTTTGTATGAGAGGGTAGCAAGGACTTCATTAATGTCGAAAGTCATGTACCTGAAATTCCATTATCACGTCACTCCATTGACTGAGTGCGTTATACGTTTGGTTTAGAAGAAATCGACCTGTATACATTGCCAACGGTCGACTGATTTACTATGAACGAGTTTACGTTTACCAGTCATAGAGAGGTTTAGTGTTATCGATTATTTACTGTTTTGCATAAATAACATGTTTAATGTAAATGATTTCAAAGTATTTCCATTATGTAAATGTTCGGATCATGCCAAATTATCCTTTACTATTTTATGTTATACATCTATAAATTTTTCTTAGGATGTTTGTATTAATTATACACAGGTTAAATGGAACACAAAGCTAAAAGATAGGCTTCGAAGGTGGACGATAAGAAAGTTACCGAAATATAACAAACTTGTCAACAGTATTGAACTATTGATAGTACTGTTCCAGAATTTATAGCCGCAAACATTGACAAGTGAACATGTACGTCAATCATGCATGTAATCGTGGATCTTTTTTTTGCAAAACTAATACTCATGTGCAGTGACCATAGGGGGGGTACAATGAACAGAATCGATTTTGTAAACATGCAGACTGCCTCGATTAGAAATATCGTCAAGCACGGAATACTAATATATGAGCCGAATTACGAGAAAACCATCATTGTGGAATCTGCGTATTTTTAGTATCGACCGGATCAGCCTAAGCATGCCGCGCAGAATAACCCGTACAGACTTTTTTAGCCTTTTGTGGATTTTCTGTATCAGGACTTATTACTCCGTGTATACCTCTCCCCCTGAGACGGAATGTGTCGGTCCGGATTAGCCTGCACAGGCTGATCACAATCAATAAATTACGCAGAATCCAGAATGTTGGTTTTCTCACGGAACGGCTCATATATAAACGTTGAATAATTTTAACAGGATTAAATGTGCCGCATTAGTAGGTGTACAAAACAACCGTGTCATAACAGATTTTAAAATTCGGGAAAAAAGAAATTGTATGGACTAAATTTCGGCAAAAAGTTAATCTGTGACATTCAAAACCAAAAGATTTCCGGAGACTTTTTAGTACAAAGCTAACACATTCTAGGCGGCATTCTATTAATTAAGAGGACTTCATAAAAGAAATTCGTTACAAAATGATCTTGTTTCTGAAAACAACGCGTTGACTGGCACATTTGTGACGAAAAGGATCTTTTAATCATACATCTTGTAAATTTGAAGGTTTAGACAAAACTATTACTGTTGCTGAGGTCTAAACTGCGATTCGAACGCTTAAGACAAAAATCGAGAACACAGTTGACGTATCAAGAACGTAGTGAGACATAGAGGCACTATTTCCCGTCCGAACCCTGCTTGTACTACGTCAATGAAGTTCATTTAACATGTTCAAAGCTCAGCCGCGTCCTCCAGTTCCATAATAACCATACTTCGCTCTTACCGGTATCTACTGTGTTCCTCCTCGGTTTTACAAGTTCTTACTGTGTCCGCTCAATATTTTGAGGACGTAGTGGGAACCTGGTGATATGGGTTTAAAACATGTGACAATAAGCTTAGAAATATATTTGAACCGTTTCACAAGAAAACCAATATTATGGACTCTGCGTAATGTATCGACCCAGACAAGCTTGCGGGCCGACACATTCCGTCTCAGGGGGAAAGAAAAATTGAGTAATCATTCCTGAAACAGATAAACCACAGGAAGCGAAATGTGTCTGCCCAAATTAGCCTGCGCGGCATACTTAGGCTGATCCGGATCGATACTTTACGCAGAGTCCATAATGTTGGTATTCTCGTGGAACGGCTAATTTAAAAAGAAACAAACTAGACATTTAAAATAAATAGTGTTAGGTTGCCTGGTCTGAAAGTCATAATCTGCAACCTTGAGGAAAGCTATCGTTTACATCTGGTTCGTACCAACGACCAGAATATCCGGCTATTGCTGGACTACTTCTATATATGGAATGACCCTTCAGTATCGCGCTTGAAATTACTTTTTTAAGAATTACACAAATACTTCTCATGGTTTGCCACATTCTAAGTTATGTGTGGTATAAGTATCTAGCACGCTGACAGTTGTTTGGTTACAAACATATAAGTGTACATATCCTTTTGGTGGTGGATCCTATTCTGTTGGAGACTCACATAAATTGAACTCGATGACTTACTGGAGTTCACCATTGCTGGCGGGAAAGATGCAGATGAAGCTACAGATAGCGGCATATCAGTCAACAAATATTACAGAATTGCATGTCCTTGATGAATATAGTTTCCCTTTATAGATAACTATGTACTAACAATACAGACTATGATCAGACTGCTTACAGTTTCATGTCATACCGACCCTCTGGATTTTGTGATCACTAAATATAAGTCTGCGCCTCCTGACTTGTTTGCAATTGGCCATGCTTGTCATTCAATGAGTTGGGCGCAGCGAAAATCAAAATTGACGCATTTGCGACCAGGGTAGATCAAGAACAACATGCACATTCGTGCAGTGTAATCTGGCTTTGTACTTCTCGCTGTAGAGGCAGTCAACAAGCTTCTAGGACCAATTTAAGCTTTTATAAATATAGTACGCAAACACAGACAGCTCTTTTCTACTTTTTTCACCAACACGCTTTTTGTGGTTTTCCTGGTCCATGTGCTATAATCTATTTTATTATATGCCTGTACATTTTCCGGTGGAAATACATACAGATTGACATGCGCAAATACACCACGACAGATTAAAATTCCGTATCTACATGCGGTGTAAATACAAGATTGTGACGTCAGACAGTGCGCGGAATACTTTCAGCGAGGTATCCCCAATAAACAATGTATTGAATCTGTATATTTAATAGTTTTTTCGCTCTTCATAGATCGTAGGTATATAATAAAAGGAATATTACGTTGCGGGAGCGATAAATGGGTACGTATTGCACGACTCGTAGCGTGGGAAAATCCATATCTTACTCGACCTTCGGTCTCGTAAGATATCGATTTTTCCACGCTACTTGTCGTGCAATACAAACCCTTTTATCGCTCCCGCAACGTAATATTCCGTATATATCGTACCATGGACACATGTGACACATACGTGGAAACCACGTGACCTTCCATCTTTGACAATAATGTATTAATACATGTATATTCTCACATTTAACACATCCGAAGTAGACGACGTTTGGTAAAGACTTGTAAATACATGTTTATAGAACATCTTTATCAATGAAAACGCAATAATCAAATTGAGCAGAAAACATGTTTCAATAGTTTTCTGGTGCAGATGTTTCATAATGCGTCATAATGAGACTTGAAGTGAGAAACGTTTTACTGATATTATAAGATAAAAATGTTTCTGTCTGTGCTGACCTTATCCTAGAGTCACCTGGTTTGGAAATACTGATTTTTAGCAATATGTAATTTTCCTATCTTGTTTTTTAAAGACCGTCTACTTCATGGGTGCTAACAGTCAATCATAGCAGATAAATTGCAATGTCTTAAAATCAATGTAATCAATGACATAAGAGAAATTCTCTGATAATTTGTGTTCCTCCTCGCAGTGTCTTTAAAGACTAGACTGGGTCTTTAAATCTAGGTTAGTGGGCTCGAACCACGGCTCGGCTACTTTACAAAATACATTAAGACTTAGCCCGTGTACTACCAATTGATAACGATAGTATATAAGCAAGGAGAACCTGTAAAGAAAGTTGTATTTATCGATGGTGCGAGAATTCCAGGAAACGCATGGTAATGTAAATTAACTGCGTGGTATAATTGAAAACTGCTGAAAATGGGGTTTAACGATATTCATTATTCCTCGGTGCTGTCCAACCAGAGTATACCGTATTTATGAAGTCTTTACGCCAATCAAGTATTACCCGGGATAATCTGGACAAGCGTGTGGATCATGCACCGCTTTCTGTGTATAGTGGTTAAAGGGTCCACCTTGATGTTTCCAATTGTAGTGTCCGCCCTTGGTGCGAGAGACCAGCGACTAGGTTACAAGGGACCTTGGAAGCTGGACACCAGTGTTCAATGCACGGTCGGATTTTACTAAGTCAATACAAATGGTAGCAATAGCTTGCTTCCTTGATTTCCATTCTTGCGAGAATTAAGACTAGTTCCTAGATAAATGATATCGGTATAAGGGGAAACATACTCAGTTTCTTTCGCCAAAAAGTTGTCAGTAGTAGTCTTTTTTTATATACATCACAATGCGTCTGCACGTGGAAATGGTTAATGCAAACCATTATCAACCCATACTCGGAACAGGCTGCACTGCCGCAGACACGTGACATTTGCCGTTTGTCACAATAGAAGTGCCATAAAATTTATGACCAAATAATTGAATAATAGATTGGTTTTAACTAACGTGCTTTGTCCAGCATTCATGTATGAATGTTACATATAACTTCCTTCCCAGACATCTGGCTACCATCCTATATATACGCTTTAGCTTGAAGGTGACGAATTACACAATGACTTTTGTCAATCAATTAAAACAAGAAATGTCCAAGCCAGGGTTCAAACTTACGACCTCTGTATTTATATCGACTAATCTATCTCGTTGACCGAACGTTCACTGTACGACTGACTATATACTCCGAATATAAGAACTAAACAAGAGCGCCAAATGTCACAAAATACGCCCGTCCTTTTTTTTTTGAGACCAAGTATAGTGATAATTGGTTGTACGTCAGTCAAATTTAGAGAGCGGAAACTGTTAATACAGTTTTGGCCATTTCGAGGGACATAAGTGTGTAGTGACTAAGATATTGGGTTAGTCATCGAACCTGACCAAGATATTCTAGATATTGTCTAAATTTGGTGATGATCGGACAAAGGCTTCACAAGTTATTGATCGGACTAGACCGACTTGAGGTAATTTCTATAATTAAAGGGCAATAGCTCTCCAGTGAATGAAGCGATATGGCTGGTAATCGGACGTGATATTTTGCCAATACACATTCTGACCAAATTTGGTGGTGACTGGACAAAGGCTTCTTAAGTTATTGAGCGGACAAGACGATTTAAGAACTTGTCCGAGATACTTTGCCCATACACATTCTGACTAAATGTGGTGATGATTGGATAAAGGCTTCAAAAGTTATTGATCGGACAATACCTATTTGAGGTATTTTCTATAATTAAAGGCTTCAAAAGTTATTGATCGGACAATACCTATTCGAGGTATTTTATATAATTAAAGGGCAATAACTCTCGATTGACTAGAGCGATATAGCTAGTTATCGGACTTGATATTATGTCTAAATTTGGTGATGATTGGACAAAGGCTTCTAAAGTTATTTAGCAGACAACATACTGGACACCGCCCGCCCGCCAGTCCGGCACCCACCCGCCCCCGTCCTCCCGCCCCCCGTACGCAGCAGATAAAACTATAATACGTTCCATTTTTTTTCAAAACGAGCGTATAAAAATTGTGCAACCTCTGTTTAAAACAGTTATAACCGTTTTCATTTTCTGAAAAGATGGACTATCTTAGAAATCTCGAAATTCGAATATTTCCATGGTGACGAACCAATCTGTGCCAGTGACGGTTATTATACTCGCCTACATGCACACTGGATCATCCTACAGTTAAGAACATCATGAAATTGACAATCTGAGCGGAACGTGATTGGATCGTGAGCGTGATTGGAACGAAGTTGGAACGCTTTATGAGCGGAACGGAATTTTGCGCTCTGAACGAAACAATCATAATGATTGCAAAAATCCAATAATTCGCTCATTGAACGGTTGCAACAACTATCCGATAATTATTTTACGAAACTATTTTATTAAAAGTCATATTTGCATACTAAACTTTTGTTTTATAAGACACTTAAGTATCCGATTGAATTAGAATGGTAACAAATATTATTAATATGATCATTTTCGTAATACGATTTGCTACTAACGGATTGTAATGAAAAAACTCTAGATCGTTTGTTGATATTTAGGGTTAAGTAAAAAGAAATATAGACGAAACGAATTCAATTTAAGCCAATCAAATCGTTGTACGGATTTTGATCGAAAAAAAGCGTTCCGAGTGAGCGTAAAAAAGCGCTCAATCTAAACGGAACGGAAAAAAGCAATCACAATGTTATGAATGAGAGAACGCTTTGAGAGCGGATTGGAACGTGAGCGAAGCGGAACGGAACGGAACGGAGTGGAGCGTGAACGGTAAATTTGTCAATTTCAAGATGTTCTTAACTGTACACCGGAAGTATTTTCCAACAACATCCGGGCACGTTTTACCACTACGAGCCTTTAAGAAATTTACAAAACAGAAGCAGACGACAAATGTCAGTACAGTATCTGAATGGCTCTCACAGGTAATCAATGCCGATGTTTTGAGGTCGATAGGGATCGGTATTGTCCGTGGGCTTGTCGGTCATTTCGTCCATACATACAGACAGACAGACAGACGGACAGACAGACAGCCATACAGACTGATAGACCGTTATTGCTTAAATAACAAAATATTTAAATTTCACATTTCTATTCAATATTAAGATGAAGTAAATAATGGCGTAAGTGCTTGCTACTACAAATTGCATATAGTTTTTGATAAACCACTGATCATACTATAGATTTATTATCGGCACCGAAACCTACACATGAATTAACAAGCTATTTCATTTCACTGCTACATGGTTCGTGAAACTCTTTCCCACATACATCAAATCTGTGGCAGGCGACTTTTGAAAACATTGTGACAAAAGGAGAAATTGCTCTTTTTGCCACAACGGTTTCACCTTTTTTTTTTTATAATTATAACTACAATTACAGAGATTTTCCATATTTTTTAGTAGACATTTTCAAAGTCGTCTGCTACAGATTTGCTGTATGTAGGAAAGAGTTAAATAAATTTACACTAGATTACTTTTTTACAATACTTAAACCATGGTAGTAATGGCTTCCATCCTATTCGCTTAGGTTTGCGAGCATATGATAATGGCGCCAGGATTAATACTATCAGGAATACTGGTAATTTATCATGGAAACGCCGTGATATAACTGAAATACTGTTATAAGAAGCGTAAAACACTATTCAAACAAAACAGAAAACAGAAAACAAAAATTGACAAGTAATAATAGTCCTTTTAATGAGGTCAGAGAATAAAATGTTTTCTAAGAGATCGACCAACATCCGATTCAAAAGGTGTAGCAGTATTAACACCGATTGTATATGAAAAGACGTTTACGGTTTACATGATGATTTGATATTCTTAAGAGACGTTCGATTTGTTGTGGATTACTTTTGCTACAACATTGAACAAATTGTGTTGGAACTTTTATGACATGATTATTTGGCCGTACTTGAAATTATTATGTTTTCAATTATTATTTCCCTGTCTTTGCAGCACGTTACATATACACACTTGTGGGGAAAGGATGACTTGTTCAAAACAAAATATATATTTTTTTGTTATCTTAAACAAACATGACACTTGACTGAGTTACGTATTTTCCTAGCGACTGTAGAGATCACTGTGAACAAATCTAGAGAAAAAAACTTTTACAGCAAGAGGACCATGATGGCCCTGGTTCGCTCACCTGAATTATGTAATGTGATTGTGATGCCTACCACATTAACTTTGTTTACCAACCAACATGCCTAGTAGTAATCGTAAAGAGAATCACCAAAGGAACATTTCAGCAAAATGATTTGAATATTGGCTAAATATTTTTTGCGGAAGAGGATTTTTTCAATTTGACCATATACGGCAAAAATGCTCCCACCCCAATCGACGAAATGACAGGGCTTGAATGAATCTAATAGAAGGTTACCCAAAAAACATTTCTACAAAATCATTTTGAAATTTGCCAGATTGTTTTGGAGAAGTACATTTTAAACGATGTCACTTTAACCATATAAGGCAAAACCAATCAACATGGCTTGAAGGATTATGATAGAGGGGCACCCTAGGAACATTTCTACAAATGATTTGGAAATCGGACAGAGACTTTCGGAGAAGAACATTTGCACTACAGTCATATAAGGCAAAACAGCCCCGCCCCCTGGTGGCCATGTGTTTTAACCAATCAACATGGCATGAAGGATTATGATAGAGGGGCACCCTACAAATGATTTGGAAATCGGACAGAGACTTTCGGAGAAGAACATTTTCACTACAGTCATATAAGGCAAGACAGGTCCGCCCCCTTGCGGTCATGTCTTTTTCCTAATCAACATGACAGCAATCTCAAAGAGGGTTACCAAGGAATATTTTTAAAATAATATTTAAAAAATGGTCCAACCAGTTTGTGAGAAGAAGAATTTTAGAGTTATTTTGTTTTGTTACCATGCAAACCAGAATTCTGCATGGTTCCAACAGAAAATGAAGGAATTCTGGAGAGTACACTGAGAGGCCTTTGCTGTGAAGTTCGATCCCAATTGACCCACTGGCTACCGCGGAGAATATGTAAACGGACGGACGAAGCACGACGGACATAGGGCGATCAAAATAACTCACATTGAGCAATACGTGCTCAGGTGAGCTAAACACTCTTAAATGACCATCAAACTAAGTCGAAGTCCATCTGGAAATCATAATACACAAGTCATTATATTAGTACTACTATCATTATTGTTATACTAATTGTTTTTATTAAGATTATTATTATAACAAATCTAAGTATATATTAGTAGTCGTAGTAGAAGTAGTTGTAGAAGTAGTAGTAGTAGTAGTATCTTATACGTATCTCTTAAGCAGGCTTAGTGAATTAACCTAAAACAAATTGGTTACAAGTTCCAATCACCTTCGTGTTTCCGCAAAATTACCTTTATCTTTGAAGCTTTACTCATTACGCCTTCAACATCAAAGGAATCAGTCTGCACTTTGACAGTTTCTGTGTTGTTACATTGGCGACCGTACATAAGATGTCCAAATTGTCCATTCTGTTTCGATTGCGAGGAAAAGACATGATCATAATTAAAACTAAAATCAGAATCAGTTATGCCAATTATAAGCTGACTACCATTTTCCCGACTGCCTGAGCTGTATCCCCAACTGACCACCACCCACCGTTTTGGGGTGGATTCAATTCGCCATGATACATATACAGAGGTATATTTTATGTCGGTATCGAGATCTGGTTGTGAACAGAATATTGGTGAAAACTCTACAGTATCTTTTTCTCCAGGATCGGCCCATCCTGCCCTGGTAGATATATCAAAAGCTTCGTTATAAAGGTGTATTTTTCCATCGTGGAGAAAGTGTGGAGTCGAGTTCTTTATTTCAATGGAACAAACTTGGTCTGAAAGATTGATATAGTTATGTTTAATGTATACATCACATATTTAAGCTGTATATATCTTGTATATATCTTGTAGTAAATAAATGAAATCAAAGGATGAGAATTATCACCAATGGGCTAACGGTCTATGTGGAACATCAACCAGTTACTTGGAATGTATGTTGTGTGGAGTACTGGAGGAGCACTACGCATGAGTAGGTAAACTGACCACCATGACGTGACTGAAAAAATGTTGGAAACGGTGTTTGACCCTAATCAATCAGTCTGTATTAACTGATTTATTGGACTTCGATGTTTATGACAGAAAGACACTAAATTATCCAAGACCGATACGGGAAAAGACTTGTGTTGAACTGGTGCTGAATACATTTTAGACCTCAGGTCGAGTATTACGAATTCAAGATATAACATTCCTAATGAGCTCGGCTATATCCGTTTCAGGTCGTTGTAGATCGGTTATGTTCGTGTCAAGTCGTTGGAGATCGGTTATGTTCGTGGGCTTGTCCGTGATTTATTTAGTGCATAGACAGAAAAATGTAGATTAATGAATTAACAATATTTTGTTTCGACCCAGGTATTCGAAAACGGGAAGAAAAACGTTATTACAATTGCAGACTAGGCCTATCATTGTACCAAACGTTACTCACAAATAAGGACCACGCGATTGTAGCTTCTTTTGTTTGGCTAGACGAATATAAGAAAATAATACCCGATGTTTAGGATAGCGAATCCGCCTTGGCCGAGTGGTTAATGTTTGGGATTTGAAACTGGGCGTCCGAGGTTCGATCCCCAGTCGCGGCGGTCATGGTGGAGTGCCCATGGACAAGGCACATTTTATAGCTTAGTACTAGTTTGTTCACATAGGGGTTATGAATAAGTGAACTAAAAAAATGTTAAAAACCGCGTACAACCGCGTATGGTGGCATACAATTACGACTATGTTTGGTTTGAATCTAAAAAAATGAAATAGCCAACCTACCCGAGATTTGAGTAGCCATACTGATAGGATATTATATTGTCAAGACTATTTTGAATATTCAAAGGTTTGTCTCTAATCCCGCCTGACAGCAGTCTAATCTGAATAATAAAAAAACATGTTAAGTTTATTTCATAATTTACAAAATCAATAACGAATGTAAATAAGTAACCTATGTCATTCGAACGTCTGGTATCAAGGAAACTATAAAATGAATGTTCATCCAAACAATCTATCTTTGTACCCCCCTTATATATAATTATTTATAAATTTACATTACTCCCATCATATATTTCAGAAAAGATAAACGGTGATTATATAGGTGTTTGAGGTATGATAAAACAGTACTAAAGAAGAACATCGCCGACGATACAAATCCCCTCCCACGTTCAAAACTAAATAAAAGTGCGTTGTGTTTAAATGCAACTTTTCCAACAATGTTCACCTCGCGTGAACAAAAACAAATTCTCCTTCTAGAAACAGAAAGTAATAATAGTCTCGGTGTTAAAGAAAAACAACAATACTAATTCACGTTCCAGTTATCAGTATATTTCTTCAAATGTAAAAGCGAAAGCTGTTAATACAATATTTGTAATAAAACGTAGATTATCGAGAACAATGTTCCACATAGTATATTTCTTCAAATGTAAAAGCGAATAGCTGTTAATACAATACTTGTAATCAAACGTAGATTATCAAGAACAATGATCCACCTGACTCCTATAAGGCGGAATAACAAAACACAATTACCAATACCAAAAACACTCGTTCAGTCAGGGATGCGTGCCTAGATACGTCGTGGAGTCCGGGCCGTAGTGGAGTCAGTGCTGGAGTCGGTGCTGGAGTGAAATGAGAGCATTTTCTCTCTGATTTTAAAGGCATCCTCTAAAGGCGGCTATCTATCACCGTGACGGTAAAATGCCTGAGCTATCACGATATTGCCATTATGACCGTGTTAATAGCGTTAAATGGACTTCTGGACCGGTCACAGCCGGGATAATAGCGTCTTTTAAAATTGCCAACTGAACCGGTTAGGGTGTACCCTTTCTGTCCGATGATATATTCGTAGTTGAAACGTGGCGGTGGCTACAGCAAAAGGGCCTGTCGAAGGATAACACGGAACTCAGGCTACTCTGACTGTATTAACCAGCTGGAATAGCCAAATTCTCTAATTCGAACAGGACGGGTGCAAAGTCGGGACTTTGTCGGGAAATCCCAACTTTGGCTGGGCTTGGCAGACGGCTGACGCAACTTGTCGAAACAGGATCTCATGCAACACGAAGTCAGTTTGATGCGCTTTTACCTGGCTTGCATCAATCAATCGCCCAATCCATCTCGAACAATAGGCACGCCGAAACGAGGGTGAGAGTCACTCTGTCGGCCCAATTCCGGCAGGGTTTTGCAGCCGGCAATCATAAATCCGGGTGGAATCCGGCTAGCGTGACTGGGAGCCAGAGTGTGTCACTTTCACCTGATACATGTCAGGATGCCAGTTAAACTCTCGAATTCGAGCCAATATTTTGGCTGTAGATTTGGCCAAAATGCCAACTTCATCTGAACATTGCAGCCAGCTGCCATAACTTCGGGTGGAATCCAGCTAGTGCGACTCGGAGCCAGAGTGGCACTTTTACCTGACACATGTCAGGATGCCAGTTAAACTGTCTAATTCAAACAGGACGGGTGCAAAGTCGCAACTTGGCGAAACAGGACCTCAAGCAACTTGAAGTCAGTTTGAGGCGCTTTTACCTGGCATGCATCAATCAATCCCCCAATCCATCTCTCTCTTAGAATAGGCCCGCAAAAACGATGGTGAGAGCCACTCTCTCCACAGGCGTCCGAATTTATTACACTAAAAAATGCGAAAAATCACACAATACCCCGTTAAAATACTCAAAAAGTCTCTCTATATTGTTTATACGCTTTGATAAAAATGATCGTAATGGTAATTTGGGAAATCCCACACGTGTTACTATAAATAGCACCTCTATACGTCCATATAGTGTAATAATAATGCCAAGGTGTGCAACGGCATGTTACCCCCTCGCTCGATTCGGGCTATAATTTCCTCAGAAAAACGTCTAAAACGACCTGGTCCCAGGTAGAGACAGGTTCATAAATTATTTTTCTCGTGATCCACCACATCAATATTTGCCAACCGACAAATACGCCGGCGTTTTTAAGCTTAATGTTCATTATATTTGGAAGTTTGCAGTTGTCCTTACCGCCATGCGCTGACGTTGCAATAATCACGTTCCACTGATGAAAGTATTGTCATTTTCCGCCATACCATCAAGTTTAGTTAAGGACAATTGATTTTATGCTTGAGAATTGAAGAAATACTCCAAACTGAAGTCTAA